>JAJPUD010002254.1:0-88794 GCA_023553655.1 Myrmecobius fasciatus
GTTTGATTTATCTAATTCTGAGAGAGCAAGGTTGAGATCCCCCACTAGTATCATTTGGCTGTCTATTTCTTCTTGCATCTCTCTTAATTTCTCCCCTAGGAATTTGTGTGCTATTGCACTTGGTGCATATATATTTAGTATAGATATTGCTACATTATCTATGGTACCCTTTAATAAAATATAGTTTCCTTCCTTATCTCTTTTGATTAGATCTATCTTGGCTTTTACTTGATCTGAGATAAGGATTGCTACCCCTGCTTTTTTTTGTTCACCTGAAGCATAATAGGTCCTGCTCCAGCCTTTTACCTTCATCCTATATGTGTCACTATGTTTTAGATGTGTTTCTTGTAGACAACATATTGTGGGATTCTGGTTTTTAATTCAGTCTGATATCAGCTTCCGCTTTATGGGAGAGTTCATCCCATTCACATTCACAGTTAGAATAACTAATTCTTTATTTCCTGCCATCTTATTTACCCAAGTTATGTTTTCCCCTTTCCTTTCCCCTTTCTCCCTTCCCCCCTCCTCAGTACTTTGCTTTTGATGACCCCCTCCTCCAAACAATACTCCACCCTTTAGATCCCTTCCCCCTGTTTTTACTCCTTTCCCCTGATTCTTCTATTTTCCCTTCTATTAGTTTATCCCTTTCTTTTCCTCCTTTCCCTCCCACTTCCCTCTAGCAACAGACAAGTTTTTATGTGAAATCAAGTGTCTGATATACACTTTTAGAGCCCAACCTGATGAGAGTAACATTTACACAATGCTCAACTCCCTCCCCTCTTTTTCTCAATTATATTAGGTTTTCTTTGCCTCTTCAAGAGATTTTACTTTGTTTTTACCTCCTTTTTTTTAGATCTTATTTTTACCACTTTTCCCCTCTTTTCCCCAGTATGACAACCTTTCCCCCTCTAGTTCTCTTTTTCATATTATCAAAGTAATATCTAGTTAATTATACCCCCAAACTTTAAGCATCCCCCTAGTAGAAATAGAGTTCTCAAGAGTCCTTTCCTTTTTACCTTTTTATGCATCTCTTGAGTTCTGTGTTTGGATGTCAAATTTCTTGTTCAGATCTGGTCTTTTCATTAGAAATAGGTGAAATTCACCTATATCATTGAATGACCATCTTCTTCCCTGGAGGATAATGCTCATTCTAGCTGGATAGGATATTCTTGGCTGTAATCCAAGTTCCTTTGCCCTTCGGAATATCTGGTTCCAGGCCCTTCGATCCTTCAATGTGGAGGCTGACAGATCCTGTGTGATTCTAATTATTGATCCTCGGTATTTTAATTGTTTCTTTCTAGCTGCTAGCAGAATCTTTTCCTTGGTGCTATAGTCCTGAAATTTAGCCACGATATTCCTTGGGGTTTTAATTTTGGGGTCTCTTTCAGGAGGTGATCGATGAATTCTTTCAATGGTGATTTTGCCCTTTGATTCTACAATCTCAGGGCAGTTTTCTTTTCAGGATTTCCTGGAAGATAGTGTTTAGATTCTTTTTTTCATCATGGCTTTCAGGAAGTCCAATAATCCTTAGATTGTCTCCCCTAGATCTATTTTCCAAGTCAGTTGTTTTTCCTAGGAGATATTTCATATTTTCTTCTAATTTTCCATTTTTTTTTGTTTTTGTTTGACTGATTCTTGAAGCCTTATTGAGTCATTCACTTGCATTTGTTCAATTCTTATTTTTAAAGTGTTGTTTTCTTCAGTTACCTTTTTAAGCTCCATTTGTAACTGGCCAATTGAATTTTTTTGTTCATTGCACTCTTTTTCCACTTCACTAATTTTATTTTTCAATAGATTGGTGTCTTTTTCATATCTCTTTTGCAGGGCATCATATCCTTCTTGCAAGATATTGTATCCTTCTTGCACTAATTTCAATTTATTTTCCCATTTATCCTCCAGCTCTTTTATTAGGTTCTTTAAGCAATCTTCCAGAAAGGCCTTTTGAAACGGGGACCAGTGATGGTCCTTGCTGATTTCCTCTGGAGTTATGTCTAAAGGAACCTCTGGATCTGGGGTCTTCTCCTCTTTATCTTTATAAAAGCTGTCTATGGTGAGAGCTCTCTTTTGCCTCTTCATTTTTTTTTTTTAGACAGCATGAATATCTCTTTAAGGTAGGGGGGAAAAAAAACTGCAGCTGAAACGGCTGGCTAAAGATTTTGCCCTGAGGCGCTTCGGCGAATTAATTTAAGGTGCTGGGCCGGTGGGGGCTAGGACTAAGTCCGAATTACTCCTTAAACAAGGCAAGTTTGCCAGAACACCTGCCCTCAATAAGGGCAGAGTGTCCTGAGTGCCTCAGATAAACTCCAGGTGTTTGGAATTTGGAGTTTGGAGTTTTTTTTGCCAGTCTGAGCTGAGCTGAGCTGAGTCCCACCCTCACTTCCGGCCTCCACCAGAGTTCTCTGACAGCGGAGTCCTCTGTTTATCCCTCTGTCCGAGCTAGACAAACCTGATGTGAAGTTTTTCAGAGATATCTGCAAGCAGTATCCAAATATTTCCTGATTCGTTGACTTTAAGATCAGTTCAGAGGCTTATTTTATTGTTGATTTGAGAGAAGTTCGGAGGAGGACGCAGAGAGTCACCTTCTCACTCCGCTATCTTGGGCATGTTTTATTCTCAACAATCTTCCAGGCAATTAGGTGGCATAGTGGATAGAGTACTACTCCTGGAGTTCAAATTTGACTTCATATTTTTGTTACGGGCACAACTTAACCTCTCTGTCTACCTCAGTTTCTTCCTCTGTAAAATAGAGAGAGTAATAGAAACTACCCCCAGGATTGTTGTGAAGATAAAATGTGACACTGTTTATAAAACTCTTTGCAAACTTTAAAGCACTACCTAAATACTAGCTATTATTATTATCCTGTTATATAAATGTTAGTTATTATTAGTCATCTCCACATTCTATAGATGAAGAAATAGTCTCAAAAGATGAATTGGTTTGCTCAAAATTGCACAGGCAGAAATTAACATAGTGGTCATTCAAGCTACCTCCTCTGACTTCAAACCTATTATAACTCTGAAAGCCTGCTGAGCTGTCATTGCTCTCACTGTCATGTGGTCTTTGTATTGTGAGACTGGGCAAAGAGGAGGCACGTTGGCATAATGAATTACTGAAATATGGAATGCTGGATTAGGAGTCAAGAACCTATTTCATAATCCTTCCTTGAGCAATTACCTATTATGTGATCCCAGGCAAGTCATAAAAGTTCTCGGAGCCTCCATTTCTTCTTCTATAATTTGAAGAGGCTAGATGGCTTCTAATGTCTTCTTAAGCTCTAAGTCTGTGACCTTATGCATCTCTCTGCTCTCACACAGAGGCTGCTTTCTAAGCTATGCTCTCAGGGAATAGGAAAAACATCTTCCAATAATATTTCTTTCCAACAAAATAGTATCAATACTACACTTATATGCATCAAATGGCATAGTATCCAAATTATTAAAATAAAAATTAAATGAGTTACAGGAGGAAATTACATTTAGTAAAACTACACTAACGGGAGACTTCCACTACCCCTCTCACAAATAGATAAATCTAACCATAAAATAAACAAGAAAGGAGTTAAGGAAATGAATTGAATTTTAGAAAAGTTAGATGTAATAGATATCTGAAAGAAATTGAATGAAAATAGAAAATAACTGCAGACAATATGAAATACTTGGGAGTCCACCTGCCAAGACAAGAATTATGTGAACACAATTATAAAACACTTTTCACAAATAAAATCAGATTTAAACAACTGAAGAGATATTAATTGCTCATGGGTAAGCTGAGCCAATATAATAAAAATAAAAAACAATTCTACCTAAATTAGTTTATTTATTCAGTGCTAAAACAATAAAACTACCAAGAATACTATTTCATATACCTTGAAAAAAAATAAAAAATTCATCTAGAAAAACAAATGGTCAAAAATATTGAGGGAACAAATAGGGGAGGGAGTGAAATAAGGCAGCCCAGCAGTTCCAGGTCTCAAAATATATTATGAAGTACTGATAAACAAATCTGGTATTAACTGAAAAATAGAGTAATAGATCAGATTAGATATACAATGTTGTTGTAGTTATTCAGTCACATCCATTTCTTCATGACCCATGGATGTCAATGTCAATGTCAATATTATCCACAGGATTTTCTTGACAAAGATATTGGAGTAGTTTGTCACTTCCTTCTCCAATGGGTTAAGATAAACAGATATTAAGCAGCTTGCCCAGGATTACACATCTAGTAAGTGTCTGAGAACAGATTTGAACTCTTCTTCCTTATGCCAGGCCCAGCACCCAATCCACTGAGCCATATAGACACCTAAGGTATACAATACACTGTAGTAAATGATCATAGTGATCAAATGTTTGATAAACCCCAAAATCCAAGTTTTGAGGATAAAAACTCACAATTTGACAAAAATTGCTAAGAAAACTGGAAAGCAATTTGGCAGAAACTAGATTATAGACCAACATCTCAAATTGTTTACTAAGATAAAGTCAAAAATGGGTATTTAGACATAAAAAGTAATACCAGAAAGCAAATTAGGGGAGAATGATTTTTTTTTACCTGTCAGATCTATAAAGAAGGGAAGAATTTGTGATCAAACAAGAAATAAGAGGTATTACAAGGTATAAAATGAATAATTTTCAATACATTAAATTAAGATAATTTTTGGACAAACAAAATCAACACAGCCAAGATTAGAAGGAAAGGAGGAAAGTGAGGGGGGAAAATTCACAGCAGATTTCTTTGACAAAGATCTCAGTTCTCAAATATATAGAGAACTGAGTCAGATTTTAAGAATGAAAATTATTCCCTAATTGATAGATGATCAAAGAATGACCAGGAAATTTTTAGAAAAAGAAATTAAAGCTATTTATGATTATCTAAAAAAATGTTCTAACTCACTATTGATTAGAGAAATGCAAATTAAAACAATTCTGAGGTATTCTTAGATTGGCTAATATGATCAAAAAAGGAAAATAAAAATGTTAGAGGGGATATGGGAAAATTAGGACACTAACTACTGTTAGTGTGAATTGATCCAACTATGCCAGATAGCAATGTGCAACAATGTTCAAAAGGCTATAAAACTGTGTATATTCTTTGAATCAGTAATACACTACTACAGTTGTATCTCAAAGAAATCAAAGAAAAGTGGAAAATACTTATATGTACAAAATATATAAAGGAGTTGTTTTAGTAGTGGCAAAAGTTTGGAAATAAGGTGACATCAATTAGGGAATAGGTAATCAAATTGTGGTATATGGTTGTGATGGAATATGATTGTGCTTTAAGAAATGATAAATAGAATGATTTCAGAAAAATCTGGCAAGACTTGTATAAACTTCACTGTAAAGTGAAGTGAACAGAACTAGGAGATCATTGTACATACGAACAGCAATATTGTACAATGATCAACTGTGAATAGCTTAGCTATTCTGATCAGTACAATGACATTGCTTTTTTTTTCTTTTCTTTTTTAAAAATCATGTACCTCCTCTGTTTTCATCATCTTTATGAGATTATAGACTTTAGAGCAGGAAGGTACATTGAAAATGACTTAGTTCAACTTTTTTATTTAAAAATAAATTATTGATCTCTTTTTGTGTTGTCACTGAGGCTATTAATTCCTTGACTCTATGTTACATTGCATCAATTAATATAACTTTTTGTATATTTCTTTGAATTTATCATTTTTATGGTGTCATAATATTCTATTATATTTATGTACCAAAAATTCCCCTAAATATTCTCCAAATTGTAGGTACTTACTTTGTTTCCAATTTGTTGCTTCTATGAAAAGTTTTATTATGAATGTTTTGTTGTATGTGGGACTTTTATTTCAACATCTAACTTCTCTGGAGCATTATCATTTGAAAAATAATGAAATTGAAGTTCCAAAAGATTAATTGATTTTCCCAAGAATACAGGTAGTAAATAATAGAGTTGAGATTTAAAGCCACTACTCGAAGCAAACCTGCAATACCTCTGACTACAATTAGCTTTCATCTGTTTGGCAGGAATGCCAACTGTTTTTGCAGGAAAAGTAATTTCTAAGGCTGATGTCAATCTGATGTTGACATGGTAATGCTCTACCCTTTGCCCAGAAGTATTTTATTTTAGAAGCTAGAGACTTTTTAAAGTGACCCTTATCTCTCTATCCCCTATTTCAGACATTAAGGAGAAACAAATGAAAAGTTATCTCCAGTGGGTATTGAAACAAGCAAGTTGAAAAGGTTTTTGAGTTAAATATTAAGGAGTCCAGGTTCATTTAGTGTTTTCCTAATTTATTCTTTAAGATGTCACTTGGTCCACTCACAGGTTTTAGGGGTGGAGTGGATGGAATCAAGCTTCCCTTTAACAAACTTCCCTGTGAACTGACTCCTGATGAGACATCATTCCCTGGGGACAGAGTCCACATACTCAGTGAACAAATTGGAGAGGTTAGTAGTGAGTGAAGACTTCTCTTGTACAGCAAAATCAATATTTCATGCAACTCTCCTCCATTCTTCTTCTGACAGATAATATAGCCACATCCTATGTTTAAAATGCTACTCTCACTATAGCCAAAATCAACTACCTGTCACATTTGACATTTCTGATTACTTTCTTCACTCTTTCCCTCCTTGAAGTGCAACTGAATTATGAGTAATTTTCTAAACAATTAGGAACAGAAATGATCTCTTCCTTTAGATCATGTCAGTAGGGAAAGGAGGGTAACAGGATTCCTTTGGGGGTGCTGCATTATTGTTCAGCTTCTTAGCTTTTTCTTTTCTTCTTTCTCTCCAGCTATTGGGACCATCTGGAAGGGAGAACTGAATCCACAGGGTGAGCCTGTCGAAGTATACCCTAGTAACTGTCATTTTCCTGTCTTTCACTTGTGAACAGTTCTGTGGTTGGGAATTCTTATTTATCTCATTACATTCATATTTTATTTCCCTCTCCCCCCCTCCCATTTCCCAAACCACACAGCCAGCTTTGATCTTATTCCCCTCTCAAGGGGAATTTGACAGAATGACTTTCATTACGCAAATAAGAGACTGGGTCAAACTAGCTTCTAATTCTGTACTTAATCTTTTCTACTTAGAAGTTGAGTCTGGTGGGGAGAATCTTGGATCTAGCCCTGGTTCTGTCGATGAATCTGAGTGAGCTTGAGCATATCAGTCAAATGTTCTGAGCCTTAGTTTCCATGTTTATTTACTTATTTATGTAACCAAAAGTTTTCCTGGTACCCCTGAGATAGCACTAAACTTAATCATCATTTCAGCTCTAAAAGAGTTCTTTCTTCTGCAGGATGGAAGAAGAGATATACAAGAACTATCCAAGGATCTTGGGATTTGTACTTCACTGACACAGGAACAGAGTTTTCTTCTTAACCCAGAAATAGGTAGGATTTATTTAGAGGTTTGGAATGGATGGGACAGAGTTGCATTTACTCTAGAAGTTTGGGTTTGCAAGAGTATAGGAAGAGAAGATAAAGAGGACATCTAAGCAACAGCCTCCAGGAAAGCCAAGAAATCATTTCCCTTGCCACTATTCTCCCTAGGGGAAGGAGGGAAGGTAGAAGATCAATGATGATAGGAAAGATAGAGACTGAGTAATCATGGCAGGCTTGGCCCTGTGACTGAACCTACAATCATTAAGAACTATCTCTGCTAGAGATGGGACTAAACTGGTTCTCTCTTAAAAATCTGAGGAGGCTCACCTATGGATCCAGAGGTCTATATTTTATATACATATATTTTTTTAAGCTTTTTATTTGTATAACATATGTATGGGTAGTTCCCCAACCTTGATCTTTACAAAGCTTTCCAATACAAATTTTACCCCCAGTCCCCTCCCCTCCCCTAGATAGCAGGAAGTCCACTACATATATACATATATTTTAATAACTGTATTTCAATATTATTGGTTTTCTTTATAATTTACACAATTTTATGTACTTAATAATTTTATGTATTTAAAATTTTCATGTATTTATGTATTCTGAAAAAGGTCCATAGGTTTCCTCGGACTGCCAAAGAGTTCAGGACACAAAAAAAAGTCATAAAAATTGCATTTTGTATTATTTATATATTGGTGGCATTCAGAGAAAACAAATAGGGAAAACTCTATGACTATTTGAATATATAAAATTTAACAGGCCAGGGATTCTCAGGGATTCTGTTCTGGGACTTGATGAATTATAAAAATTGTTTATGAATAATTTCTATTTTTTAGTTCCTTCAAATAGAAGGGGAAAAGGATCATATCACAGGAATGCAAGGATCATTGTCCTAAGCTAAAGAAACCAAAAGCTATAAGTTAATCTTTTGATCTCATCAGGCCAGGAAATCTAATCCTCTCTATTTGAGAAAAATGAGAATATGAAAAGAGATAAGGTAAAGCCCCAAATCTACCCCTTTGGAAAGATTCAAGTGTGATTTAAAACAAAGCTTCTTAAACTGTGGAATGTAACCCCATATGGGGGTCTTGTAACTAAATGTGGGGGTCATGAAATTATGATTAGTTATTAGTAAATGTGTGATTTGTATACCTATTTTATATACCTATATAGCCAGAGTCACATAAAAAAATTTCTCAGGCAAAAAGGGTCATGAATGGAAAAAGTTTAAGAAGCCCTGCTCTAGGAAGAATTGGCTCCACCCATTTCCAGAAAGGTGGGGAAAGCTTTTCTTAGCCCAATTCTTCCTCACTGCTAATTATATTTTTTACTTGATTGATCAGGATTTGTGACTTCATCTGTGCAGAAAATGCCCATTGTGGAAATTCCCTCAGCAATACAAATTAGCACTTCCTCCATAATTTATAATTTCAGAGAATTAACTAGGGCATCAATGGGTTAATGGTCACACAGCTACTGTCAGGAACAGATTCCAGAACTGGTCCTCTACCACTTTCCATTTATAAATGGAAATAAATTATGTTTGCCTTTAATCAGCTCACATAGATTTTGAGAAGATAATGCATTGTGTGGGAAAACATCTGGGGGAGAAATTCAGAAATGAAGGAGAATTTAATTCTACCTTCAAAGATCTTATTTCATAGACACAAACAAAAATTATGCCGATTTTATGTCACAGAATCTTAAATATCATATATTTACACATAGTGATAATGGTGTATTGTTATTGCTTAGTCATTTCTGTCATGTACAACTCCTTGAGACCCCATTTGGGGTTTTCTTGGCATAGATACTAAAATGGTTTGCAATTTTTTTCTCCATCTCATTTTACAAATGAGGAAATTGAAGCAGACAGAGCTTAAGTGACTTGCCCTAGTTTACATAGCTACTAAGTTCTGAGACTAGATTTGAACTCAGATCATATGATTCTGAGCCCAGCACTCCAGCCACTGTGCCACCTAGCTGCCTCCATAATGCTATATAGTCACTAGTAAAATGTCTATGAAAAAAAAGGAAATTCATCTTAGTTATTGCCTCCCCTTCATATACTCTTAGAATCATGGGTTTTAGTAGCTGTTCCAACCCCTTTTGGGTTATGTTTATTGTTGTGTTCACAGATGAGGAAATTGAAATCCTGCTTTTTTATATGATTAGATAATTTTTATGGGCTTATATAATTTCTCTAAGGTCAGTCATACAGAAAACAACACCAAGATTTTAATCTAGACCTTCTGGTTCCAAATCCAGTTCTCTTCCAGCTCCTTGAAGTATTGTGAGGCATAATAGGACTTCCATTTATTCTATGAGACACATGGAGATCAGTGGGCAGAAGTTATAGAGGCAAATTTCAGCTCTGTGTGGGGATGAGCTCTAACAATTGGAGAGAAATATAACAAGGTTGCTTTACTTGTCAGTGAAGGCCTTCCAGCAGAGGATGGATGACCACTTCCAGAGGACTGTTGTAGAAGGAATTTATGCTTCAGGCAGGTGCTTTATCAAATGATATATAATGCCTCCTGTAACTCTAAGACTCTATGATACAGGGGATATTAGCTGTGTGACTTGCCTAAAACATGAAGTTTCTATTTCATGCCTCTTTTTTTCTATGTATTTGTCCCTTGTTCATTCTTATCCCAGAGCCCTAGTGTCCACCATGTTTTCTCCTCCGTTTTTCCCCTTATCAAGACTTATTCAGTCATTTCAATTTGTAACATCTCAAGAGAGCACCTCTTTAGTTCCATCTCAGTTTGATTTGTCAATGAATTCTCTACCTCTCTTGGAGTTATTGTATTGTCATACGCAGTTGTGGAAAGAAAAGTTAGTAAAAATTATGAGTATTGTTAATCAGAAAGCATAGCCATTTTCTCCACTTTTTTTTCTTTTGATGATTTGGAGAAGGGTCACAAGGGAAAATCAACATGATAATTCCAAAATTGTGCCTTTAGTCAATCTAGTTCTTTCACCTGTGATATGGCTGCTTCTCATCAATTAATCAGTCAGCAAACATTTATTAAGCACTAGCAATCTGCCAAACACCATATTAGGTGCTAAAGGTAAAAGTAGAAAAGCAAGGAAACAAAACCTAAAAGGGTGTATGTATGTCTCTTGGGGAGACATGGATGCACAAATTACATATGAATGTAATGGAATAAATGGATCTAATAAGATATTTGCAAAGTGCCTAACACAATGCCTGTCACCTAGTTGGCACTATGTGAATATTTATTCTCTCCTTCTTTTCTTACTCCATATCCCCATCTGCAAGAAATTTCACCCTGATACAGGGTAAAATGAACAGACCCTAGAGAACCACTTTTACAAGGACAACAACATTGTAAAGAAACAATTTTGAAAGGTATAAGAACTCTGACCGATGATATAATCAACAATGTCTCAAAAAGACATATAATAAAGCAAAGTTTCTTAAACTGTGGGCCACACCCCTACATGGAGTCACAAATTGAATGTGAGGGTTGTGAAAAATTAATAACAGTAAAAGATTTCTGAATGCTCTATGTCCTGTGGTATCAAATTTTCCACCAAGATTTAATTCTTGGGGCAGTTAGATGGAACAGTGAAGAAAATACTGGCCCTGGAGTCAGGGGTTCAAATAAAGCATCAGACACTTGATGTATACTACTAGTTGTGTGACCCTGGAGTCACTTAACCCCAGTTGCCTAGCCAAAAAAAAAAAAAGATGTAATTCTTTATGTAAAAATAAACAAGCATATCCAACTCATTGGTATGGAAATTTGCTTTCATCTTTACTGAATGGTAAAATTATATGTGTACCAAAGAATTGTTTTAGAATAAATTTCATGATTTGTTGTTATTAAATATTTGATTTGCATATCTATTTTATATATCTGCATATCTGAGATTGAGTGAAAATTTCTTGAGCAAAAAGTGGTAGAGTAGAAAAAGTTTCAGAAGTCCTGTAATGAAGTATGTTAGCCACCTCCAGACAGGCAAGTGACAGACACAAGGTACATAAAGAGACTTATATTTTAGAGGTGTTGAAAAAGAAGGCAAAAGTAAAACTGCCTAAGGAATTTACATTCTATTGAAACTAACAAGTATATTCAAAATAAATTTGGAGGAAAAGACATTGGCATCAGTGGGGGTTAGGAGAGGAATCAGGAAAGGTTCCAACTAGAAAGTAGCATTCAAGTTGAGCTTTGAAGGAAACTAGAAATTCTAAGAGATAGAGATAAAAAAGGAATAACTTACAGTTATGGGGGCAGCCTATGAAAAGACACAAAAATGGAAGATGGAATATCATGTATAAGGAACTGCAAGAAAGCAAGTTTGTTTCGATAAAAGACTATGTAAAGTGGAATAATGTATAATAAGATATGGAGTAGAAATGGGAGTAAAGTTGTAAAAGACTTTAAAGGACAGAGGAGTCTATATTTGATCCTAATGGTAATAGGGTGTCCCTGAAAATTATTAAGAAATTGAGTGATGTGGTAAGACCTTCACTTGAGGAATATCACTTTGGTTATCTTCACCATGCTCCTGAATGGTGAGTAAAATATTTATTTCTCTCTCTTTTTTTTGAGAGTTGTTATTTTTCTTAAGATCAGACAAATATCTCTTTCACATGAGTTGGGTTTTTTTTAACAGAATATTAAGAAGAAAGGTATAGGATCATAGATTTATAACTGAAAGGGACTGCAAAGATTATCAATTCCAATATCCCTCATTTTATAAATATGGAAATTGACGCCTGGCATTCACAGAAATCAACAAAAACAACTCTTCAAAGGAAGCAATTTTTAAAAATTTATGAGCTCTCAATCATGTGACAAGATGGAGGAGAGGCATTTTTTCCCCCTGAATCTTATGAACTCCCAAAACTCCTCAAAATAAAAATTATGTATAAGGTAGAGTAATTACAGCTGTCTTTGCAGACCAAGACAGCAAGTGGTCTAATGCATTAACATCGTGATGAATTAGCACCAAGAAAGTTAATCTCTAATTCCTAGCATTTCACTTGGCAATCTCACACCTATTAGTCTGCACACTCAAACATGACAGCATAATTAGTCCCATAGGCTTGTACTCTGTAATATACTCATCACTTTCCTTTCTGCTTGTGCAAACCCTGTCTCTGTCCTCACCCCACAATTCTGTGGCAACAAATACCAGAACTTGATTCTTCCTAAATATATCCTGTTGCACATAGGAGATACAAAGTAGAAGCTTGTCTTGCCTATGGCAGCATATTGCTACAGAAACCATTAGCCAAAGAACTAAAGAATAGAAAGAAGTGAGACATGGTGCTAAAGTGGGAAGGAGTGCACCAGGTCTGAAGAAAAAGGGACTGGCATTCAGCTGAGGTGAGTACAATTCCCTCAGAAGTCACATGGAGCAGGAATTGAGGTCAGTGAAAAAGGCAAATTCTCATTTATGCTAAAAAAAAAACCCTGAGAAATATAGTCATAGTGGAACATTTTAATATCATAAAAAATTTTTATCTTAAGCCAAAAAAAAGCATCATAAACCTAGAATTTTTCTCAGTAAATGCATAAGTAAAGAAAGGATACCCATGCTTTCTACTGTTATTTGTATAGTTCCAAAAATGTTAGGAATAACAGTAAGAATGAAATTATAGGAGTGAAGGTAAGTAAAAAGGAGGTAAAGCCATCCCTATTAGCTGATAACATGATAATTTCCTCAGAAATTTCTAGGAAGTCAGCAAAGATACTAAATAAGACAAGCACTTCAATACATCAGCAGGGAACAAAATAAATCTACAAAACATAGCAGTTTTCTATAACAATAAAAAAAAAAACCCAAGAGGTAATAATGGAAAAAGAAATACCATCTAAAAATAACTACAAAACCCATAAGATACATGGGGCTTAATATACCAAAGCACACACAAATTTATATAGATTCAATTATAAAATGCTACTTAAAAAAATAAAGAACAACTTAAATATCTGGAAGAATATTACTACCATACCAACATAATAAAAATGACAATACTGGCAAAATTAGTTTACACTTTTTAATGCTATATTCATCAAATTATCTGAGAAATACTTTAAATTTTTTGATAAAAATAAATTTATTTGAGAAAAAAATCTAGAATATGAAGGCAAATAAAGAAAAGAAAAACTAGGGTTATGAATAAATGGCACTTTCAGACTTCAAACTATATTACAAAGCAGCAGACTTCAAAATCATTTGGTCCTGGTTAGAAAATAGAGAAGTAGAACAATGAAATAGACTAAGCAAGGGAGAATCCGAAACAACTGGACTCAATAAGCCAATATTTGATAGACTGGAAAATGTAAATTATTTGGAAAGAACTCCCTATTTGATTTTTTTTAAAACTACTAAGCAAACTGAAAAAACAGTCTGGTAGAAATTAGATTTAGCCCCAAATATTATACTACATTCCATAATAAATCCAAAATGGATATATGACCTTATTATTAAAGAGCATGCCATTTGAAAATTAGATCATATATTTTTCACAGAAGAGATAACATACCTTTCACAGCTATGAGTAGATGAGTTCTTAAACAAAGTTAAAAGGCAATAATAAAATAACAGCAAATTATATACTCTGATATTTCTGTCAAAATACAAACATAATTTTGATTTCAAGAAATTGAAAATCTATACAAAATTAATGCATCTAAGATAAGAAGGGAAACAGTCAAATGGGGAAAAAATCTTTGTAATAAATTTTTCTGAAAAAAGTTTGATATCAGTGAAATACAACTAACATCTGTATATACAAATGTTTATAAGTTTAGATAGATAGATAGATATAGATACAGATATAGATGACAAAAAACTACTCCCCAAGAGAAAAATGATTAAAAGATATGATAAAAACAATTCTCAAAAGAAAAATAACAGACTATCAATGACTAAATGAAAGAATACTCCAAATCAATAAAATCAATAATAAAAGAAATCAAAACCAATAGAATACTGTCTTCCCAGAATACTTCATACCCAGAAAATTGGCAAAAATGCCAAGTGGTACAAATGTTGGTGGGGTTGGTGAGTTGAGAAGATAGGCACACTAATAAATGGTGGGTAGAAAATACATCATTTTGATTATATTAAGTTAAAAAGTTTTTGTACAAACAAAACTAATGCAGACAAGATTAGAAGGGAAGCAAATAATTGGGGAAATATGTTTACATTTAAGAGTTCTGATAGGAGCAGCTAGGTGCTGCAGTGGACAGAGCACCAACCCTGAAGTCAGGAGGACTTGAGTTCAAATCTGGTCTCAGATACTTAACACTTCTTAGCTGTGTGATCCTGGGCAAGCCACTTAACCCCAATTGCCTCACACACACACACACACACACACACAAACACACACACACAAAAGAGTTCTGATAAAGGCCTCATTTCTAAAATGTATAGAGAACTGACTCAAATTTATAAGAATTCAAGCCATTCTCCAATTGATAAATGGTTAAAGTATGTGAACAATTTTCAAATGAAGAAATTGAAACCATTTCTAGTCATATTAAAAGGTGCTCTAAATTGCTATTGATCAGAGAAATGCAAATTAAGACAACTATGAGGTACCACTATACACCTCTCAGATTGGCTAAGATAATAGGAAAAAATGACAAATGTTGGAGGGGATATGGGAAAATTGGGACACTAATACATTGTTGGTGGAATTGTAAATAGATCCAACCATTCTAGACAACGATTTGGAGAACAAATGCATACCCTTTGACCCAGGAGTGTTTCTATTGGGCTTATATCCCAAAGAGATCTTAAAGGAGGGAAAGAGAATCACATGTGCAAAAATGTTTGTGGCAGCCTTTTTTTTGTAGTGGCAAGAAAATGGAAACTGAGTGGATGCCCATCAGTTGGAGAATGGCTGAATAAGTTATGGTATATGAGTGCTATGGAATGTTATTGTTCTATAAGAAGCGATTCACAGGTTAATTTTAGAGAGTCCTGGAGAGACTTACATGAACTGATGCTAAGTGAAATGAACAGAACTGGATCATTGTACACGACAACAATAGGATTATATGATGATCAATTGTGATGGACATAGCTCTTCTCAACAATAAGATGACTCAGACCAGTTCCAATAATCTTGTGATGAAGAAAACCATCTACAACTAAAGAAAAGACTGTGGAAACTGAGTATGGATCACAATGTAGAATTTTCACTTCTTTTGTTGTTGTTTGCTTGAATTTTATTTTTTCTCATTTTTTTCCCTTTTTGATCTGATTCTTCTTGTTCAGTAAGATAAGTGTATAAATACGTATGCCTATATTGGATTTACATATATTTTTACCATGTTTAACATATATTGGATTACTTGCCATCTAGGAAAGGGGATAGAGGAAAGGGGTCAATGGTGAAAAATTATCTTTGCATATGTTTTAAAAATAAAAATAAAAAGCTTCAAATAAAAAATAGCATTCAAAAATTTAAAAATAAATAAATAGATTGCGGGTGGAATTGTGACTCATATAATTATTTTGGAAAGCAACTTGGAATTTTCCAAATAGAATGACTAAAATATTTACGTCCAGAGATTCTACTACTAGTTTTCTATATCCCAAAGGAGGTCACTGATAAGAAAGACATCCCCATGTAAACCAAATATTTATGGCAGCACTTTTTGTAGTAGTAAAGAAGTAGAAATAAAGTAGATGCCCATCATATATGGAATGGCTAAACTAATTGTGCCATATAAATATAATGGGACATTACTGTGCTATAAGAAATAATGAATATAATGAATACAGAGCTGCATAAAAATACTTACATGTCCAAATGCAGAGTGAAGCAAAGCCAAGAAAACATGTTCAGTGACTACACCAATAAAAGTGGGAAGAACAACTACCATAAAACAATCAAAAGTAAATGTTACAAAATTGAAAGGAACAAACATGGCCTTAAAAAAGAGACATGAGAAAATGCCATTATCCCATGTCTTTGCAGAGATAGAATGTCTGTAGATGTGGAACAATGCATTTATAATTTCAAACTTTTTTCAGATGCTTTCATTAGTTTTGATGATTTTTTAAAAATACATTTGCTTAATAGAATACTAGCTCTGGAATCTGGAGGACCTGAAATCAAATCTGATTTCAGATACTTACTAGTTGAGCAATTTGCTTAACCCTAATTGTCTCAAAAAAAAAAAAAAAGTCAAATGGGGAAGAGGAGGAAGAGAATGAGGAGGAGGAGAAAGAAGGATAATAAGAATTTTTTGGTGGTAGAAACACAAAAGATAATAATAAATTTATTTATTTATTTTTGAAAGGACTGAAAATTGATTTTTAATGATAAATTACAACTCGGACACAAGGCGAACAAGAGCAGGATTGTCTGTGGGCTTGCATTATAGTGATGGTCTGCTCAGGGGCTGGGGCTCTGGGCCCAATGGCCAATGCCAGGTCTTGTCAAGAGGCTCTCAGTTTTAGGGACTGGCAATCTGGGAGGGCAGCAGGGCCTTTTTGTTGCAGGGAAAGCATAGAGCGATTCCTTTAAACATAGTGTTGCTGCTGCTGCTGCTGCTTCTTGGTGGCTGCCTTGCTGGCCAGGTCCTTGGCCTTCTCAGTAGCTGCCAAAGCAGTTTCTTTGCCTTTTCAGTTGCTTCGTTAGCTGTTTTAACAAGTGTCTTAGAAGGAATTTCACCTTGCAGTTTGGCTAGGATGTATTCAAAGCCTTTGATGGTCTTGGTCACATTATTTTTGAATCTAGCTAAGCCAAATTCCTGTACAGCTCTGGAGACCCCAAAGAAACTGGAGGAGACCCAGGCCTCCCTCAGATTTCAGTCCAGCCACTGTTTTCAGGGTTCACACAGTAAACACACCTTTCCTCCACCACCATCAGACGGGCATGGTTGATGTTCCAGGTGAAAGTAGTCACGGTCATGGACTTTAAATGCCAGTCTAAGGAGTTTGTATCCTATTACACAGACACTGAGGAGCCAATAAAAGTGTTTGAGCAGGGGAGTGACATAGTCAAATCTGTGTCTTAGGGAGAATATTTTGGCATTAATGGAGTGGGGAGAGACTGGAAGAAGGAAGATGAATTAGAAGTTTATTACCATAGTTCAGGTGAGAGGTAAAGAAGTCCTAAATTTTAAGGTAATGTCAGCATGGCTAAAAACGTAAGAGATGTGACACTTGTCACCTGATTGAATGGATGATTAAGGAAGAGGAAAAAGTCAAGGATGACATAGAGTCTATGAACACAGGTAACTTGAAGAAGGATATTGTGGTTCCCTGAAGAGAAATAAGAAGTTTGGAAAAGAAATAATAGAGAGGGAAAATGGGGAGAGGGGGGGAGTTGGCAATATTGAGTTTGGGTATATATTGTGTAAATAAAGAATATTGAGTTTGGGTATCCAAAAAATTGGCATATAACATTGTGAGACAAGTTCAGGAGAAAAATTAGAGTTGAATGAGAGAGAGACAGAGAGACAGAGACAGAGAGAGACAGCTACAGAGACAGACAAACAGAAAGAGAGACAGAGAGAGAGAGAAAGAGAGAGAGAGAGAGAGAAAGAGAGAGAGAGAGAGAGAGAGAGAGAGAGAGAGAGAGACAGCTACAGAGACAGAGATTCAGACACACATACAAAGAGAGAGAGGAAGAGAGGTATTTCTATATCTACATATAGATGTGTTGTTAGTCCTTCAATTATGTCCAACTCTGTGAGTTTTTTGGGTTTTTGTTGACAGAGATACTGAAATGCTTTGCCAGTCCTTTGCCAGATCCTTTTATAAAGGAACTGAGACAAATAGAATTAAGTGACCTGCTTTAGTCACACCGATTTGCCCAAGGCCACCCGAGAAGCTAATGAGATTCAGGACTAGAACTCATGTCTCCTGCCTCCTTGTCTAGTAATCTTTTCATCATGCCCCATTGTCTTCAGTCCCTTCCCTATCACACTATCTCAAAACTGGAAGTGATTTCAGAGGTCATCTTACCAATCTGTACAAAAACAAGAATCCCTTCTACCAAAAAGCAGTTGTTAAACCTCTCCTTGAAGACTCCAAGTTAGTGGTAAATTTTACCACCTCCTGAAGCAGCTCATTCTACTTGGGGATTAATTAATTAATTAGGAAGTTTTTCAGTACACCAAGCTGAAAATAGCCTCTGTGACACTTCAGCCCACTGCTTTCCCCCTTACTTTTATTTCCCATATTGTAATTTTCTCTCATCCAAATAACAAGAGCGACTGAATACAAATCAGCAGAATTTTCATAAATCCAGGACTTTTATATCAACTGAGGCCTACAAGAAACAGATAAAAGCTTCCTTCTCATCTTCCTTCTTTTCCTCTAAAACACTGTCTGCCAGAAAGCATTTGTTTACAGTACGTATGCTCCAGAAATTCAACGTAATGAACCATACAAATCTATTTGTCCTGCTGCTACTATAATTGCCTATATCTTATTATAACTTAATATGTAACAGATTTTTTTTTTGGCATAGCTGGAAGCAGCTGAGCATTCACTGAAAATTCAAATGCTGAAGGTTGTCTCGAAGCCAGTGAACCTACTAATTGGATAAAGGATAGGGGGTGGAAATTTAATTAAAGTGGCATTTGTTATAGCTGTCAAAAATATTAATCAGAAAACAAGTCACGTTAAGTTGGGGAGGGGGGAATGTAGGTGGGAGAAGATATCCCAATTTCAGCCAGTTCTGTTTCTGTGAGCCATACAAGTCTATTGGAAATGATCTGGCCTTCCCCTTCTAGATGCTCATCCCCCAAGTTCTGTGATGCAGCTTTGGGGCAGCAAGCACAAAGCAAGGCAGAGGAGTGGGAGGAGGAGTGTGAGATTCTTGATTTGGGAACCAGATGCATCTCTTGGCAGATCATGACACAAACATAAAGATAAAATATGTGTTTGGAAAAGAAAGGGGGAAAAATGGAGAAAAAGCCAATTTCTCCATACACCCCTCCTTCCTCTTCTAAAGAAACACTCCTCCCAAACAAGAGATGGTCTGAACATCTGCAACTATTCAAGCAATAATGCTTAAACAATTGTCAAATTTGAGAGGAGTGGATGGGGGTTTTGAACCAGGAATTTAAACGCATTCCACAACCTAGGAACCATTGGGAAGACATCACACTTTCATGACTAAGGAGCCAGTGTGAGGTAGGGCAGTTACAGATGCTGATCTCTCATATTGAATTGAGGAACTCCTTTAAGAACTCTGCTTAAGTGGTTCGCATGGTTTGGACCTTGGTTGCCTTAGAGAACATTGTCCTTGCTACCAGTTGAGGGTAGATAGCTAGGTTTAACTTTGCCAAAAGTCTGAATTGGATTAACCGTGGGACTGAGGAAGAATGTTCTGAATAATGGAGGTCATGGGCACCCAACCAGTATCAGAAAAATCCTAGATCTTTTACTTTGGAATTTGATTTTAGCATTTTTATAAGTGTATTCCATATATTGCTTGAGTCAACAAATACATTTTAAATATCCATTTACATGCAAGAGCTTGTGAGGGATATCCTGGTTCAAAAAGGAACAAGACATAGTCTAGTACAAGAGACAAAACATGTTCATTCAAATCTCTTCACAACCTTGTCCCCTCTGACATTTCTAGCATTCTTACACCTTTCTCCCACTATATACCCTGAAATCCAGTGACACTAAGTTGTTGTCTGGATCCTTGTTTCATTGTACAAGACAGCCCCATATCTAGTCTTCAGGCATTTTTCTGGCTGTCCCCTATACCTTGGAATATTCTGCCTCACTGTAAAGAGGAACAATTTTACACAAATGCGAAGATTTTATAGGATTATGAATTTTAAGCAAACTCACTAATGAAATTTAGAATTTATAAAACTGTTTTTTTTAATTTGGATTTTTATTTTAAAAATTGTTTTACTGGGAGGTGTTTTCCCCCCCTCCACTCCCCCAACAGTATTCAGCTGTATAATTCTTTGAAGAAAAGGAATCCAATTTTTAGAGCCAGTTCATGGCACAAAGTAGGTACTTAATAAATGTCTTTTGAATAGAATGGAGCATTTGTTTTCAGATAGTTATCTCCTGTCTGAGAGTGAGGACTAGAAGAAGTTTAAGGATTAACTATTAAGCAGTTATTTCCAACATGAATGAAGCATCCCTGAAATTAATTAAAGTCAGTGGAAAAACAATATAGTATTTACACAAATCCCATGCACACCAGACTTCCCAGAATATGATTTATTTTACCAAACAAATCCCAGTGCTGATGGCCAAGAAGAGAGGGGAAAGGAAGAGGGCTGGTGTAAGTATAATTTTAAGTGAATTGACAAATCCTGACCTTAATGGTTTGTCCCAAAATAGTAAATACATTCTCAGGAGTTTGGCAACCAGTTTCCTTGACCCAACTTTTAAATTACAGTGAGACTGCAGATCACAGAGTGATAATTGGCCTCAGTAATCCAACAAGTAGACAGAAAAGATTAGGAAAAACAGTGATAATGAGCATAAATTGGGACATTTTTTGTTTGTTTGTATTCGTTTGGTGTGTGTGTTCTTGATTGGGGTGGCTCAGTACCTCCCACCTCATTAACAGCTGATCAATGATTGTGCTACATTCCTTGCAAGCTTTACAATGCCTGCTTCTAACCTTAGCTCTCCTAAGGAAGGTCAATGACAATTTTGCCAACTAAGAAAACTCGGCTGATGAGGAAAGACCAGAAGAAATTATGATCACATAGTTTGTGGAAAAATAATCTGAAAGAAAAGTTAACAATAGTCTTCAAGTATATGTGTTGCCTGTCGGGAGAGGGAAGAGAACATTGAGTACAGAGTAGATTAAGGGAAAAACTTCCATAAATTCTTAGATGATGCAATCTTTCACTGGGTGAGAGGAAAACTTGGGGATCAAATCATGTCTTATCTATCCGAACAACAATAAGCCTTTTTTTTTTCACCCTGACTTGTAATTTCATCAGGGTGGAGAACATCCAAAGAGGTATTTCCTTTATCTATACAGATATGTACTTTCTACAATTCAGGAATAAACATTTATTAATGTTTATTGTGAAGGCAGCTAAGTAGCTGAGAGGATAGAGTACTGGCTCTGGAGTCAGGAAACCTGAGTTCAAATGTGGTTTCAGCCTCATATAACTGTGACTGGACAAGGAACTTGACCTCTCTTTGCTTTATGGGTTCAGCTTCAATCAAACTGAAACCTGGTGAAGACCTTAGTTTAAAAAAGCCAAGGTTTCCCATTTTACCCAAGATCATCTCCAATTGTCCTGATCCATTTCTGGCCACTGGAACCAGATGTTTCTGGAGGGGAAAGTGAGACTGGTAACCTTGGACAGCTTTCCCCCACTTAAATCCAATTCACTTGCCTGTCATGGCAAGTGATGTCCCTGTCTTCAACAACGAAGGACAACTTCTGGAGAAGGAAATGGCAAAGCCCTCTTAGTCTTTGCTAAGAAAATCCCATGGACAATGTGGTCCATGGTGTCACTAAGAATCAGACACTGCTAAACAACTAAACAACATGTGCCAGGTACTTTGTCATTGAAAGGATTAAAACATTGGGTGGGACTCTGAGGAATTAAAAGATTTGATTCAGGTTCACCACTTGTATGTGCTATAGGAAGAACTTGAAGTCAGGTCTTCTTGACTTTGAGACAGGATCTCTATTCCCTACACCAGGATACCTCTCCAACCCTATTTTTATAGATTTTTAGGGTTCAAATGCTTTCCTCATAATAATCCTGATAATTAACCACATAAATAAAATCATCCCCAACTTATAGATGTGAAAAGTGAGATTCAGAGAGATCAAATGATTTTCCTATAGCCACACAACTACCAAGGAGCAGAAAGCCAGCATTAGATACTAGATTTTTCTGATTCTGAGACCAGAGCTATTTCTACTATATAACAGACAAGACTCATTTAATTTGGAGATTTCCTGGCTTTGAATTTATTAGATGGAAACAATAAACATGAACTTGTATAGACTTTGAAATATAGTGGGGGACAAAAGGGCCTGGTGTACTGTGATTCATGAAGGTCACAAAGAGTTGTACATGACTGAACAACCAAACAATAATAACAACAAAGAATTCATTACAATGGCTATCAGGATCCTGACTATCCTGAGATCTTCCCATCATGGCATTCTTGTAAGTACAAAACTATCTTCCTCCATGACTTCCCACCACAAAATAACACACACATATATGCCCAATGTGAGCAATCTATAGAATTGTAATCCCATATAGGGACAAAGATTTAGAGAAAGTTCATGTCAGCTGACTGAGTTAATTGTACAAAACATCATATTGAGCTGCTAAACTGATAAAAATCACTTCTGTAAGTGTGGATCCACCCAGGGACTGCCCCTGAGTGCACAACCAGTTTCTTGCAAGAATCGTAAATAAACCAATTTAGTTCATGCACTCCTGAGTCCTTTTCATCTTATAGCATATTTCTAACACCCAAATATGGCTTCACAGGCCCTTACAGATGGATAACACACACACACACACACACACACACACACACACAAAAACACACATTTTGGGTCTGATAGATTGAAAAGACAAAATCCTCTGACAGTGTAGGCTTGCTCCAGGCCTGGGAAGCTGGATGAGTCACTGGCAGAGGCCTTTGTGTGGTAGGCTCTGGGAGGCCATGTGTGGTACCCCCATCTCAGTTGGTGTGACTGGTGCTGAGGGATTTGAAATGCATCTCATCACCCTTCTTGTTGCCATCCAACCCAAAGACTTTTTTGTTCTCCCCCTACCTCCAGCAGCATTTGTTAGAGAATGGCATTTGACAGGAAGGAGTGAAGACATCTGGCCTGTCAGCAAGTAACCTGCCAGTCCCTCTGCTCTGTTTGCATCTGAGGCTCCACATCCTTCCCTTCCCAAGATTCTGCTCTCAGCATCTCTGATGTGGGAATTCACACATGCAGCTAGAAGTCATTTGCATCAACTTACTCCTCCTGCAGTGAGTTTCCTATTCCAGCTTCACCCTCTCGGCTACAATTGGGAAGCTGGTTCAGCAAATGAGACAGATGCTCATCCTAGAGACCACCAAGGGGCAACTTGATGCAAGTTTCTGGCAAATATCTCTACATCTGTGCTTTGGATAGACTCACTTCTGCTGCCTTTGACCAAACTGGAGCAGATTTGGTTCACTGTACAATGAATTTAGACCCGTTTACAATGGAGAAGCTATAGTTGTATTTTCTTGACTTCAGAATTTCACTCTTCTGTAGTTCCCCAATCTCCACATTGGGTTGGTGTACTTTGGGGACTACTGAATCATAGATCAGTGAAATATCTCTTATATGCCCCATTATTTTCTCAAATGTTGCTACTATCCTAGGGCAGGCCCTTATTACCTCAGGGATCCATGACTGAAAAAGACTTCTGTTTGATCTTTCTGCCTCAAATGTCTCTTTTCTCCAGGTCAACCTCCATTCAGCTGTCAGGTTGGCCTTCCTAAAAGGCACCCTTTTTAACTCCTACTCAATAAACCCAAAGACTCTCCATTCCATCCAGGATCAAATGCAAATAAATAAATAAAAATACCAGAGTTTTTTGCTTCTGAAGCTCTTCAAAACTGATTGATTATTTTGTCCCTTTCTAATCTTATATTTTTCTCCCTTCTTCCTACTTCATAATCCATTGGCACTGACCTCCTTGTTTTTTACCAAAACAAGATATTGCTTCTTCCAACTCCCTGCAAATTCAGCCTGTCTCTCTTGCCTGAGATACTCTCTCTCCTGTTTCTACCTCCTGGCTTCCCTGACTTCCATCAAGTAATATCTCATATCTTACCTTCTGCAAGAAGCCACCCTTGTCCTCCTCACCACAAATACTTTCCCTCCAATATTATCTCTAATTTATATTGTATACGTTTTATTTTTACCTAATTGTTTGCATGTTTTCTCTTCCATTAGACTATGCATTCCTGAAGAACAGGAACTGTGTTTACCTTTCTTTGGATACTTGGCTCTCAGCACAGTGCCTGGTCTATATCAATTACTTAATAACTGCTTGTCAGTTACTGCCTAAAGGTCATATCATCCATTCCCCTGCCTCATATAGAATTGCCTCTAATTCAGGCAGAGGGGAAACTATCTTATAGACAGTAGGAAAAGTAGAATCATAGCATTTGAGACTAAGAGCTCATTAAACCAAATTACCTCATTCTACAGATGTGGAAACTGAGGCCTAGAGAGCTGGAAAGGGACTTGTAAAATCATACAGCTAATAAGTGTCTCCAATAGGAGTCAAACTCAAATATCCCTTACTTCAGGTCCAGTACCTTACTCACTATATCAATAATTTTGGGGAAAGCAGATTTCTGAAAACCTGTGAATGTTAATATTGACCAGCAGGGGTTGGGTTGGGTTTACATACTTGGCAAGACTAACCCAATATGTTCTGCCCCTGGTAGCTCTCCCCCTCTCTCCAATAAAGAAATAAGAGTGGTAGAGAAGATGGGTTGCAGAAAGACAAGATTAGAATCATGTGTGTCTTATGTTTTGGGTATATGTATTCAAGCATCCCACCATTGCGTGTGAATGGGGGGAAAGTGCAAAATTTGAAAGTGTGTCCTGGATGTAATAAACAGTGACTGCTTGCCTCAATTCCGGGAAGCTGAGTTTGGGGCTGACAGAGACCTTAGACAGACACTAACCACATCTGTCACTTCTCTGGTGTCAAAGCCCAGAGTGTTTATTCTAAACCACAATCCACTGGGGCTTTATAATTCCTCCTAAGATTCATCTCCCTCCTTCCCTCCCCCCATTCCAAAGCATGTCAGTCTAATTGTGGAATCTCCATAGTACTACAATCACACAGGCAGTGGTTTTCCAGGGGTTCCATAAATGCTCTAATCTAAGCTCCTAGCACTGTCTTCCTGACTAACGAGTCCCTCACAAGCCTGTAGTTACCATGAAGCAGCCTGAATCATTTAGCAAACATCTCCTCACATGGTGGTGAGGTCCAACAGAAAGGACAACATTTTCCACTGTGGTTGTAACAGCCCTGCCCACCAGATCTCCTTCAGTGATCCATCCAGAATCCAGGACCTCATGTTCTCCCCATTCTGGAGCTCCCCAAAATGGAAAACATTGAGCTGTTTATCACTTGTTCCCATCCCAGGAGACAAGTTACTAATAGGAACACTCCCAGGATGGTAAAGAGAGACTACAAAGATGTCTGTTACTCTACTTCATCACTGTTCACCTGAATTGACAATCTATTTGCAAAAAAAGGGAAGAGGGAGATATTCTGAAAAGTAAATAATCTCCATGCAGCTTCATGTCTCTATCTCTGCTCATCCCTGGAGAACTCACAAATCTGTAAACCTATGCCCAGGGCCTGCTATCTCTATGCATTCCAGGTATAAACCAGTCTTTAATGAATTAGTGTTATTTTCTGCACAAAAATATATATACTCACCTTCAGTTTTTTCAGGAAGCCTCAAAATTTATTTATACTGTTTGGGATGAAAATGAGAGGAATCTTTTTTTTTGAAATCAAATTAGTTAATCATCTATTTTATTATATTTTATACCAATTCCTAGCTTTAGTTATTAATTCTGTACTTGGTCTTGAATTACTTTTTATTCTTTCATTTCAGTACCATTAATTTCTTTGGCTTTCAAATCTTCTATTTTTGTGTTTAATTGGGATTTTAAAAATTTATTATTTTTCTAATTTTTTTAAAGTCCTGCCCAAATAAGTGATTTCTTCTTTCTCTCTATTATTTATGAAGATGTTTAGAACTATAAATTTTCCCTTACAGACTGCTTTGGCTAAATTTGATATTTTTTGGTATGTTATCTTGTCATTTTCTTTGTTGAAATTATTGTTTCTGTGATTTGTTTTTGACCTACCAGTTCTTTAGGATTAAATTATTTTTCTCCAATTAATATTTATCCTTTGCTCAATGTTGCTTTAATATTGCAAATTTTACAACACTTAATTCAGTAAATGCTGTTTAATATTTCTCTTCTGCATTTGTTGGTGATGATTTTATATCCTGATACACAGGAAACTTTTGTAAAGGTGCCATGCAGTAAAGAAAAGAAAAAGAAAAAGAAATACACACACACACACACACACACACACACTTCTGTCTAGTGCAAGAGATCTATCATATCAAATTATTTTCAAAAATTTCCTAATTTTCTAAAATTATGTTTACAGTCTTTACTTCTTTCTTATTTTAAAATTAGATTTCTCTAACTCTGAAAGGAGTATGTTGTTTGGCACCCATCTTATCATTTTACTATCTATTTCTCCCTATAGCTCAATTAATTTTTCTTTCAAGTATTTCAACACTATGCCACTTGGTGCATATATATGTTAAGCATTAATATTGCTTCATTTTTTATAATATACTATAGGTGTGTGTTGGTAAATGTTTAACAAATGACTCTTCAGGGGGATAAAAACTTAATGTATGTAAATGTGTATGTGTGCACATGTGTAAATGTGTGTGTATGCATACATGAGGACAACTAAGGTATAGTGGATAGAGTGCCAGGTCTGGAATTAAGAAGATTCATCTTCCTGGTCCAAATTTGGCTTCAGATACTTCCTATCTGTGTGACTCTGGGTAGGTCATTTTACCCTCTTTTCCTTATTTTTTTCATCTATAAAATGAGCTAGAGAAGGAAATAGCAAACCATTCTAGTATCTTTGCCAAGAAAATCCCAAATGGGGTCACCAAGAGTCAGATTCCACTGATACAACTGAGCAACAATGACATGCACATATTTAATATGCAAATGTGTATATATATATGTATATATAGATACAAACACATATGTATGCATATATACATGGCATAAATTTTATGTTAAATCTAAATTATTAACATCTTCTCAAGTCTAGACAATCAATAAAACAACAATTCAAGTCAGACTTGAATTATCTGAATTAAATTGAATGAAAAGCTGTGCTGAGTACTTTACAACTATCTCATAAACATATTGTTGAGCTATGTTCTATTTCATTTTGATTTTGCTGCCTTCTTTCATTTGATGAGTTTATGCCATTTACATTTATAGCTATAATTATCAATGTGATTTCTCTACTCCTATCCTTTTCCCCATCTTTTTTTTTGCTTTCTCCTCTCTACTTCCTATGCCCTCTACAAAAAAAAAAAAGAATTTATTCAGCTTCTAGGCTCTTATGCTCAATGCTTCATCTGTTCCTCTCATCCCTTTTTCCTCCCCTTCCCTTTCATCCCTTCTCCTTTCCTCCCCTTTTCTCTCCCAAATTTCAATCATAGATTCTTATGCTTTTCTTTCTTTTTAAATAAATTTCACGATTCACCATTTGAGTTTTAAATTTGTTTTGCTTCTTATTAATCCCTCATTGAATCCACTCTCCAAATTAACACCCTCACTCCTCTCCATGTTCCCAATCATTTGTCTGTTGATTTGAATGTATTTTTGAATCCAGCCCTTTTTGTTTGTGTGTTCTATCTTCCATTGACTCATTCAAATAAAAGATTCAGATGAAACCCACTCCCCCTCCAACCCTTTCATCCTTATTTCTGTAGTCAATCAAAATACATAAGATAGTAAATCAATTTCCTTTCTTATTCTTTTCTTCCCATGTGTCTTCCTTCCCCCTACACTTTTTTTTCTTCTTTTAAGGACATCAAAATAGAGCACATCCACCACATCCACTCTCAGGTCTTCTGTCTTATATAAGGGTCTCTGATACTGTTAACCTTTTGATTTTGAGGAAACATTTGTTTTTTCTCCCTCTAATGAGAGAGAATGTGAAAACTTTATCATAATTGCATAGCAACTGTTCAAATATATTTCCCCTTTTTATGTTTCTCTTGACTCCTCTATGGGTATTTGAAAGTTTTTACTCAGCAATGATCTTTTTTCCAGGAATGCTTGGAAGGATTCTATATTATTAAAGATCCATTTGTTTTTCTTTTAAAATTTTACTAAGTTTTGCTGAGTAAGTTGCTCTTAGTTATAAACTTTGGGAAAATTGTGTTTTAAGCTCTCTAGTATGTTAATGGCCTTGGAACTGAAGCAGGAAAATTTGAGTTCAAATTTAGCCTCAAACGCTTACTAGCTATATGACTTGGGGCATATAATTTTACAACCTCTTTGTGCCTTAGTATTCTCATCTGTAAAATGGGAATAATAATATGATCAAATGAAATAACAATTATAAAGTGCTTAGCACAATGCCTGATGTGTGTTAAGTGCTATATAAATGTTAGTTATTTTTTTAATCTGCTTGCCATATGTTTTACTTTGATCAGAAGTTTGGGATTTTAGTTATGACTGTCATAAAGATTCTTTAGGGTTTCTTTTAGGAAGTGATTTGATAGATTCTTTTTATTTTTTCTTTGTCCCCTGGCTTTCATACAATTGGGTAGTTTTACTATATAATTTTTAAAAATATGGTAGACAGGTTTTTTTTTTTGATCATATCTTTCAGGTACTATAATGATTCTTAAAATTTCTCTTTGTTTTCCATGTCTGTTGTTTTTGACATGATACCTCAAATTCTCTACCTTTTAAAAACTAATTTTAATATTAGGTATCATAATACATTAGATACCACAACATTATTGTCTAACAGATTCATTAATTTCTTTTGGATCCATTCTAATTTTTGGAAAGTTTGTTATTGGTTAATAACTACCAAACATACCAAAATACCACACTCCTTCCAAGTCTTTACTCTAGAGTACTTATTTCTTTGAGGAAGGGAAAAGTGAGATTGTAATTATGTATTAGAACTTATTACATGATATAACTTTCTACAATCCAGTTTCCCATCTACCACCTGTACCTACCATCTGTCCTTCACACCTCATCAACAATCCTTTTTATTTTAATGTAAGCACAAGCCATCTCTTTCTTCCATATAAATTTTTTTCCATAAAAAATGAAAAAAAAACTATTTCTGACTTCCAAGGGACAAAGGACAGAAGGAAAAGAGGCCTTGATCTTAGAAAGATGGAGAAGGCTTTATCAATAATATTAAGGCTTTCTGAGGATGAAGAGATTCCCACAAGGGGGTATGACTGGCTTCACTGCTTTCTCTGAGAGCTAGGACATAGACTATTGCCTGAACAGCTTGGACCAAGAGAGCTTTGGCAATATCTACTTCTTTGGAAATGAGACCAGCTTCTACGGTGACTTCTATATGGTGGAGGACAAGAGTTTTTTGTTTTTTGCTTTTCCCAATAATGTGGTTCAGGAATTGGTTCTAAGATGAGATAATATCCCAATGAAAAGGTAAGAGGTCAAAGCCCATAGCCAGAATAAAACCTAGAAGGATGTGGAGCATAAAAGGGTAAAACAGACCTAGAATAGTGAGTTCTGGACCTTCCCCATTCTGCCTTCCTCCTACCTAGAACCCTCCTTTAGGGCAGCAATGAATTTGACAATACCAAAGACATAGCTGGATATCTATCTGTATTAATTGCAGGCATATAGATCTAGTGGAATGATAAGGAGTTCAAATACGACCTTAGGTTAAGCATTCAAAGGTAGTCAGTGTATTAAAGCTTCTTCCTTCTAAGCTTTGCTTCCTAGGGAATGTGGAGTTTAGCTCTTAATGTTCAAGACTGAGAAGGAAGAGATGAAGGTGACACTGTCAGTCAACAAACATTGGTTAAGTGCCTACTGTCTGCCAGGTACTAAAAATAATTTTGCACTATGCATAGCTGGATAGTAGTTGCATTTCCCATACCAAGGTGGAGCAGAAAGGAAAGGAAAGAGGACAGAGCAAATGAAGTAGGGGAGAATGAGGATCCCCTAGAGGCTCTGGCCAACACGTGGGTATTTCACAAATGCTTCTTAACAGATTCTCCTTAACACATGCTTTCCAGGCTCCTAAACTAAAACTGAGAAAAAAGAGAAATGCACTTCTTTTCAACTGTCTGTATGACCCTAATATCCCACCTCAGTAACCTTGTGTAGACCAAAAGTATAGTGAGCCCTGGGGAGACTAGGAGCTAAAGATTAGTTACCCTAAAAATTCCCTGAGGGACACCTTTGGATCATAACACACATCCTCCTTCTGCCCCATTGTTCACCTTAACAACAACAACAACAACAACAACAACAACAACAAAGCAACTTGCCTATTCCCCTTCCGATCCAAAATCCTACTCTGAGTCCTTCCACCAGGCAGAAAGCATCATTACCATCCCTTCCAAGAAAATATGATTGGGGGGTGCAGAGAGTACAGAGGTCATTACCCCCAGGTTGCAACATTTACACTACATGTTCAGTACCTAAATGAAGACACCTTGCTTCTTAAGCTCTCCTGCCAGAGATGGGTAACATTTTGGGGAAAAAGCTCCACCATATGGAGATCATTTCCACAAAAGCGGGTCTCATTTCCAAAGAAGTGGATGTTGTCAAAGCTCTCTTGCTCCAGATTGTCCAGGAAACAGCATTATGTCCTAGATCTCAGAGAAAGCAATGAAGCCAATCATACCTCCTTGTAGGAATCTCCTTACCCTGAGAAAGTCTTCAAATACTCTTGATAAAGTCTTCTCCATCTTTTTCAGCTCAAGGCTTTCTTTTCCTTCTGTTCTTTGTCCCTTGGAAGTATTGTTCCTTTGGGGGCCAGGGGTTATAGTGGATAGAGTGCCAGAACTGGAGTCAGGAACACTCATCCTTCTAAGTTCAAACCTATTCTCAGACTCTTACTAATTGTGTGATCTTGGGCAATTCACTTCACCCTTTTTGTATTGGTTCCTTATCTATAAAATGAGCTAGAGAAGGAAATGGCAAACCATTGCAGTATTTCTGCCACAAAAACCCCAAATGAGATCATGAAGAGTCAGACATAACTGAAAAGAACTGAGCAACAAATCGGAAGGAAAATACTCTCTTGTCTCTGCCTGTGCCCCTCTTTCTCTCTCTGCTTCTCTCTCTTTCTCTGTGTCTCTCTGTATCTTTCTCTGTCTGTCTCTACTTCTATTTCTCTCTGCCTCTGATCCTCCTTCCTCTCTCTTTCTCTGTCCCTCCCTCCTTTCTCTCTTTTTCTCTCTTTGTCTCTCTTTCTCTCTCTCTCTTTCTGTCTCTGCCTCTCTGTCTCTCTGTCTTTGTCTCTCTGTCTGTCTCTCTTTCTCTCTGTGTCGGTCTCTGTCTGTCTCTGTCTTTGTCTCTCTGTCTTTGTCGTCTGTCTCTCTTTATCACTCTTTCTCTCCTTTCTCTTTCTCTCTGTCTGTCTGTCTTTGTCTCTATGTCTCTGTCTCTCTGTCTTTGTCGTCTGTCTCTCTATCACTCTTTCTCTCACTTTCTCTTTCTCTCTGTCTGTCTCTCTCTATGATACTAAGAACTAAGCATTATACTTTAAATGTAGTCTGACCATAGCAGAACACAAAATATACCTCATATTCTGGATTCTAAGACATTTATACAGCCTATGATCATATCCTAGAGCTTCCATGTGAAACTATTGAACAATATTCATCTTGAAGACTCTTTTCTCCTCCTTATGAAGCTGATTTTTTTAACCTAGATGTAGGACTTTATATTTAGCTATATTAAATTATATCTTGTTAAATTAATAACACCACATAGAGATATGTTTATATCTAGCTAATTATATGTATATATCTTTTATGTTTACAAAATTACATATATTATGTAATCTGAACCTTACAATGAGCCTGTGAGGTAGGTATTATTAATATTCCCTTTTAAGAGATGAAGAAATGGAAGGTGACTAAATGGAAGGTAACACCACTAGTTAAGTATATAGTGACATTTGAATTCAACACTTTTCAGTTCTCAAATCTAGTGCCCAGGGCAGCTAGATGGAACAATGGATAGCATACCTGTCCTGGAGTCAGGAGGGCTTGAGTTCAAATTCAACTTCAGACACTTAACATTCACTAACTGTGATCCTGGGCAAGCCATAAAAAAAATCTACTGCTTTATCAACTATACAGTGCTGCATGTATCTAGTCTGTTAAGATACCTAAAGAGCTATCATTTATGGACAAGATTATGCTGGAGTTAGCTCTAAGTGGCTTAAGAATCAACTCTTAAATTTTTAGCATGAGCATTTACACCTCAGATATTGGATATAACTACAAATAAGACCTTGATTTAATGTTTTATTTATTATCTCTACCTAAGAAAGTGTTAATAATAAAGATTAAGTTTTAAAAGTGTGCAATTTTCAGATGATGAAATTAAAACTATTTCTAGTCATATGAAAAGGTGCTCCAAATCACTATTGATCAGAGAAATGCAAATTAAGACAACTCTGAGATACTACTACATACCTGTCAGATTGGCTAAGACGACAGGAAAAGATAATGATAACTGTTGGAGGGGATGTGGGAAGGCTGGGACACTGATACATTATTGGTGGAACTCTGAACGAATCCAACCATTCTGAAGAGCAATTTGGAATTATGCTCAAAAAGTTATCAAACTGTGCATACCCTTTGATCCAGCAGTGTTTCTACTGGGCCTATATCCCAAAGAGATCTTAAAGGAGGGAAAAGGACCCACAGGTGCAAGAATGTTTGCGGCAGCCCTTTTTGTAGTGGCTAGAAACTGGAAACTGAATGGATGCCCATCAATTGGAGAGTGGCTGAATAAACTATGGTATATGAATGACATGGAATATTATTGTTCTGTAAGAAACGACCAGCAGGACGATTTCAGAGAGGCCTGGAGAGACTTGCATGAGCTGATGCTGAGTGAAATGAGCAGAACCTGTACATCATTATATAAAGCAACAAGAAGACTATATGATGATCAATTCTGATGGACATGACTCTCTTCAACAATGAGTTGTTTCAAACCAGTTCCAATTGTTCAGTGATGAAGTAAGCCATATACATCCAGGGAGAGGTCTGTGGGATCTGAGTGTGGATCACAATGTAGCATTTTCATGCTCTCTATTGATGTTTGCTTGCATTATGTTTTCCTTCTCAGGCTTTGTTTTGTTTTTTTTCTTGTAGATCCAATTTTTCTTGTACAGCATGATAGCTGTATAAATATGTAGACACATATTCAATTTGTCAAATATTTTAACATAATTAACATGTATTAGACTTCCTGACATCTAGGAGAGGGAGTGGGGGGAAGGAGGGAAAAATTTGTAACAGAAAGCTTTGCAAGGGTCAATGTTGAAAAATTACCCATGCATTTCTTTTTTCTTTTTTTCTTTTCTTTTTTTTTCCTGAGGCAATTGGGGTTAAGTGACTTGCCCAGGGTCACACAGCTAGGGAATGTTAAGTGTCTGAAACCAGATTTGAACTCAGGTCCTCCTGACTTCAGGGCTGGTGCTCTATCCACTGCGCCATCTAGCTGCTCCCCATGCATATATTTTGCAAATAAAAAGCTTTACTAAAAAAAATTGTCTGTGTGCACAATTTTTTTTCTTCCCAGGAAAGTCCAGTTGTTAAATACTTACCAGCACACCCCTTTATTGCTCTGTAAACATGACTTGAGTTCAGCAGGAGTGCAGATCAGGGAATGTGGTGCTCCCCAGTTTGGAGACTTGGTGACTGTAGACTAACAATAATAATAATAACTAGAATTTATGTATTACTTTAAGGTTTGCAAAGTGATTTACATCCATTTTCCATTTGACCCTCAGAATAATCCTGCCTATATGGTCTATAATATCTGATGTTAATTTCCCTTAATAACTCATTATGGATTTTCCAAGAAAATAATTGTTAGTAATTAACCATAGCCCTGAATAATATCACAAAATGGGACTGATTATATTTGAATGGATTCCATTAATGTGGATTGTCTTTAAATCAATTGTCCCTGTATAAACCACTGATTTGATAGAGCAAAGATAAGAATTAGCATAAAGCTAGAAGGAATAATAATGTGGAAAAGATGTGGCATAAAATTGAAGGAACTCAGTGCTAACTAATTTAAACAAGTAATTGACAATGAAAAATAGGTAATAACCAACAAAAATAGCACTGCTATTGATTATAATAACTTTACTCTGAAGCTTAAGCAATCAATCAATATAAATCAATTGCTACAACAGGGAAACCAAAAGTCCCTTTTTAAAAAATATATTAGTCAGAAAACCCTTAACTTACTTGCCAAGTAGATAGAGGCTTAAGCTAAAGAAGACATCAGTTTAGAATACAAACATTCACAAAATTTTAAAAAGAAAAATGATGCTAAATATATTTCTTCATAAAGCAGAAAGAAAGCAAAACTTGTTTAAAGAATGTTTGGCAACCAACTGGAAAAGGAAATAAAGAATCTTAAAAGAAGAAACAACTTCTTGAAACTTGGAATTGGGCAAAGGGAAGCCAGCGAAGTCATACAAGACCAAGAAATAATAAAACAAAATATAAATAATGAAAAATAGAAGGAATGTGAAACATCTCATAAGAATAGCAACTGATCTGGAGAACAGATCAAGAAGAGAAAATAAAAGAATAATAAAACTACTGAAAGCTATGATTTAAAAAAAAGAATTTTTATATAATAGTACAAGAAATAATTAAAGAAATTTGCTTTTAAGTATTAGAATAAAAAGTAGAAATTTTAAAACTCCACTAGCCACCATCTGAAAGAGATCCTTTGAGAAAATCTACAGGAATATCTCATAGCCAAATTCTGAAACCCCCAGGTCAGGGAGAAAAATATTATAAATAACAAGAAAAATTTTCAAATACAGTGAAGGTACACAAGAACTAAAAGTGGCTACATTAATAGATTACATGTCTTGGAATACTATATATTGAAGAGCAAAAGAACTGGAGTTGCAGCTAAAAATATCATAACCAGCAGAGTTAAGCATAATCCTGAATCAAAAAAATGGACATTTAATGAATTGCCAGATTTTCAGGATTTTATTACAAAAAGACCTGAACGTAATAGAAAATTTGACATACAAGATCCAAAAGAAATAAAAGTTGATCAAATACTAATTACAAAGAACTTAATAAGGACAAACTTCATATGTGTGTGTGTGTGTGTGTGTGTGTGTATGGAAATGTAAACTGTATGTCTAAGACTGTCCTTAGTAACTGAGCAGTTTTAAAGAAACTATAGAGCTAAGTATGATATGATTTTAAAAAGCAAAAACATGAAGGAAAAGGTTAAAAAGATAATTATATAAATGAGGTATGAGAAAAAGAAATGAAACAGAGGAATTAGATATGGGAGGAGGACTGGTAGATTTGAAACCTTCCTCTCATTGGAAATTGTTAAAGAGCGAATAATGCATATATATCTAGAAGGGTATAAAAGTGTTCTAAATTCAGAAAGAAACAGGAAGGCAAGATTTTTTGGAGAGAGGAAAGGATAAAGGAGGAATTTTTAGAAGCAACCCTACTCACATCAGATCAGGGTTAAAGAGAGAGAGAGAGCAACATATTCACTTAGAAGGGAATAAAAGTCTTTTAAATTTATAAAGAAAGAAGAGTCTGAGGAAATAAAATAAGGGGAGAGTGGTGTAGAAAGGTGTGTAGTGTAATGAAAATGGGATTAGGTATATAGATTAATAGAAATGGGATAAAGAAAGAACAACATATAAATATTTGAAATGATATAAAAGTCTTCTAAATTCAGATAAAAACAAGAGACCAAGGAGAAGGGTGAGGAAAGGAGATAAAGGAAAAATTGTTGGGGAAGAAAGAGGTTAAGTAATAGAAGAACAAAGTAGTGGGTAGAAATAAAGCAATCAGAAGGAATAGGAAAAAAGATATAAATAAACATAAAATAAGGATCAGGAATAGAATTTATTATGTAAAAAATTAGGGATAGCAATCATGATCTCAGACAAAGTTAAAGCTAAAATAGATTTAATCAAAAGAGAAAAATAGGGAAATGACAGTCAGCCATATAATCTATATTGTTTTAAATTATTTAAAATAATTAGATAGAATAAGGTTGGAATATTGTAGTATAGAAAATGATGAACTGGTGAAGGTAGAAAAATTTGAAAAGACTTGGACTTAATGAAGGAAGATGTTATTCACCTTCAGAAAAACAGAAGATAAACAAGCATAGTATGGTCTTACATAGATGCATGTATATATGTATTATTATAGATATCTATGAATATGTGTGTAGATATGTTTATGTGTATATGCATATGTATGTATATCTGTGGGTATATGTGTGTGCGTGCATATACATATACATGTGTGTGTGTATACATGTGCTTGGGGGAAGGAGAGGAAAGGGAAAAAAAGAATAAAGTAAAAAATGTTCATAGCAGAGAACAAAAGAAAACCTACAAGGAAGCAAAAAAATGGACAGCTCTGATCACAATGTGTAGTGTTTGTTATATAGGCTTTCTTAAAATGGAAATATATTGCTTTATATTTTGAATCTTCTTTTATGTTTTGCTGGGTACATAACAATTTTTTTAAAATTTTCCTATCTTGTATTTGTTTAAATAAATAAAAAGAATGGGGGAAGGAGAAGAATGATCAGTAAGAGATGCAGCTAAGAACCTAAGGAAGTTTCAGGATAAAAACAAAAGAAAGGCAGTAAACAAAAGAAAAATGGAAAAATCTATGTATATTTTTAACAAGATTTATATAGCTAACACACTTGGGATTTTGACATCACATTTAAATATATGCTGATAGAAGAAATAGATAAAACAAAAGGCATCCAAATTCGACCAGTTGAGCATTAGATTGATACATAATGGAGGTGATACAATTTTGAGACTAATGAGAGATCAATTCACAAGTCTTTGAAGGAGGAGAAGATACCAAAGGAAGGTAGGTAGTGCTGTGGATAGACTGCCAAGAAAATTCATCTTCCTGAGTTCAGATCTGGTTTTAAACATTTACTAACTGTGCGACCTGGGGAAGTCACTTAACTCTGTTTGCCTTAGTTTTATCATCTGTAAAATGAACTGGAGAAGAAAATAGCAAACCATTCCAATCTTTGCCAAGAAAACTCAAAATAGAGTCAAAAAGAGACAGATATGACAGAAAAACAACTGAACAACAACAAAATACCAAAGATATAGGGGAAATCTTAATAATACTTGAAAAGACAATTGAGTGACTATCAATAACTACTGGCAAACCGTTGACGAATATTTTCCCACGTGTACAAAATCTTTGTAACAAAACTAAGGATATTTTCAACCTACATTTCAGTTGGGAACAGATAACCTTTTGCAGGTAATATTCTATAATGTCCCACATCTTTAACATTATGCTATTTACCAAAAGATGTAGAAAATATGATATCTCACTATGATTGTTTTGGGTTGAGTATAAAACAATTATTGGATTTAGTAAAGCAAAAATACAACTTAAAAATTCTCTTCTACCAAGTTGTCTTATATACTTATATCAATATAATTCAAGGTTTATCAAAGATACAAGAGAAATCACCCAATTCAATAATTCTCTGATCCTAAATCAAGTCAATAAGCATTTATTATGTCCAGAAACTGTGCTAAATGTTGGGGATAGAAATATAAGTAAAACTATAGTCCTGCCCTCAACGTACTTATATTCTAATGGGTAAAGGCAACACATAAAAAATAATTGAAAAGTGAAAGTAGAGGGGGAATGAGGTGGCTAACTTTTCTTTGTCTTCAAGATGAAGATTCTGGGAAGAATTCATCAATGAGAGAACAGCTCACAGGGAAAGATGGATAAGACGGTTGAAGCATGATGGGAAAATCTAAAGAATGAAGAATGACTGGTTTGGGTCCTTCCTCAAAATGGAGGTTTGCGGAAAAACTCACCAGAAAGAGAAGGGACCTGGAGGGGAGGAGGGAAAAGGCAGCTGGAGCATGCTGTCAAACATAAATATCAGATGAGGCATAAAACAAGGAGCTAAACGTTTGCTAAGTATGTTCACTGTATTGATGAAGAGCATCCAATACAAGATCCAAGTGGGAGAGATATTTACTTTGAATGGTAAGGCCTTTCAGATATTCTCATTAGAATATGAAATTATGTTTGTTGTGGCTAGTTTCATATCATCAATGAGCCTTCTAAAAGAGATTCTTAACTATTAAGGAGAGTTTGATTAGACTGTTAACTCCTCAAAGAAGAATGTCTATTGTACAGATTATTATATATAGTTGGATAGAATAATTATATAACTGTCTAGAACATACATACACATGCATATACACATATAAGAGATACATAGTATTAATATATACTTTTAGTATATACATATAAGTACTTATGTGTATATAACCATACCTATGCACATATATACATATGTGGAGGGTATATGGGTGTTATGGGAGAAATAACACTTCTGGGATGAGGGTTTGCCAAATCCTTTTCAGGACTTCTTATTTATCTTTGGTATCACTTAATCATCCAATTCTCACCTGTGACTCCAAGAAGCTGAAGCATGCACCACAGTCACATCCTGGTAAACCTCTCTTAGTAGACAGATTAAATGAGGTTGAGGGTAATTAACAGGCTTCAAATCCATCAGTGAGTCAACCAAAATATGTGAAGAAAATATGAGCTCTCATTGTGGTTGTTGTGGGTTGGGTAAAACAAATCACTGGATTTAGTAAAGGAATAGAAAGATCATAATCTGTTCCACTGGCCATGAAGGTGGCTGAAACAGGTTTTATGGAGTGCTTAGAGCTTGATCACACATCAAAGACTACAAGGTCATTCACTGCATCTCAGGTTATTGTTGGTAGTCTTGATTTTTCTGTTGCCATTGGACTTTGAAGACTCTGGAAGTAAAGTGAGACTGATGAATTTGTGAAACCCTGCCTCACTTAAATCCAGTTCATGGGCAAGAAATCATTGGTCCTCTTTGAAAATGAAGGACAAAGAATAATAATGGTGTATTATGTATATTTGGTTCCCAGAACTAAACAAGAAAAGAACCAATCTGATTGTCTCAAGTAAATTGAAAATTTTCTTTTAATGCTCCTAAGTTTCTTCTAGAAACAAAGACTTAACAATATTCTCCCATTGTTCTTGTATGTTTGTAAGATGTAGGAAAGTTGAAAATGAATATCACAGAGGGCAATGGAGAAGATCACATAAGTTCATTGCATCATATTATTAATGAATACTTCCAAAGAAGAACCAGAGTAAATATCATAAAAATCAATAATAATATAATTTTTAATCATGTAATCCCCAAGGTGAGTTGTGACAGTGGATAGCCCAAGTAATTTGCTAATATTCTTGTAGGGTCATATACTCCGCTTCAAAAGGGTCATTGGCTAGATGGAAAAACTAAGGTGCAGGCATAGAGGTGGTGAGTGACTTGCTTTTACAAGAACAAAAGTTAGGATCCAAGTCTTCTATTTCCAAATCTAGTGATTGTTATGCCATGTTTCCTTCTAGAAATGTATAAAATGACTGTTACATTTACTGCATTGTAGCCCTCTAAGTATTCAGAACAGCTGATGCTGTCTTTTCTCCATATCTTCCCTGTCTTTTCTTGCTCTATTTTGCTTGGACATCTCTAATTTTGGGATTTCAGAATCAAATTCAATCAAAATCAAAATCAATTTCAGAAGCAGACCTTTGCTGATCCTCCCCTATACTTCATGTCTTTATTGAATTTATCCAGAAGCAGGAAGCCCATTTACAGAGACAGTTAATCTTCAATCTGTTATATTCTAAAATTGCCTTTTTGCCAATAAAAGTGAGCAGATACTGAAGACTTTAATTTTTTTCCTGACTCTAAGAGTTGACTTCTGAGGTCCCTTCTAGCTTCATATATATAAGTTTGATTTCTGCCACCAACAGCACGAAAACATCATTAAACTACTGTGAGTCTTAGTTTCCTCATCTATGAAATAAAAGGGGTGGATGATCTCTTTATCCTGAAATGATCGCTAGCCCTAAAATTCCATGACCTGCAATCCAATACATATTCTCACAAGGATTTGATCAACCACATATGGCATGGGATATATTAAGATCCACTAATATATTAGTGGATCCTCTTCATGTTTCTAAATTATATTTCTGCTTGGGACTAGAGGAAACAGTGACTCAAACTTACCAATAGACTCACTGTTAAATGTTGAAGTAGTGCTGGTCTTCATCCACTCAGTTCAAAATGTTTGTATTTGAAGGGAGATGGGGGGATATTATTTCTAAGAAAGATACCATTTCTGCCCATTTTCATTGGAGGAAAGGAATGAATGTTGTATACTAGGACTCCCTTCTATTTTGAAAGAGTTTTCATGCTCCTAGATTAATATCATACAGCAGATGGGAGCTTCTGAGTCTGACTGATTGGTGAACTGCAGTACTTAGGTTTGGGAATAAAACTCAACAGCATAAGGAATGGGAAGTGGAGGGAGGAGAGGTGGGCTGGGGGATATCCAGCTTTTCTTTTAAACAAACTAAAAATTTTCAGTCTATTTTTTCCCCTGAGCCTCAGAGTTTGATCAAACCTCTGGAGATAGTTATCCTCATGTGTTTTTTCTTCTTGTTCTTCAAGCCCATCTGTAAGTTTGAAAAAGAAATTTAATCCGTATGGCTGAATCATTAAACTCATTAAGCTCTTGTTCAATTGACCAATTTTGTGGCTATGGAACCTTCAACTGTAGTTTCCTGTTTGTAGGGATCCCAACTACATAGATCTGGAACAATTTCTTTTGTGGGCATTCATTCAGAGTCTGACTGAAGTTTATAAGGCCTTAAAAATGGCAGATATGCCAATCAAAGGAGGAACTGTCCCTGGTATTTATAGAATAATGGATAAGAAAAAAATATATATATAGCACATTAGACTAACAGTAGGGCTTTCTAGTAGGTCACTTTCCTCCCAAATAGTCACTGAGCTAGAAACACTGTGTAAGGGTGGGGTCTTCTAAAACCTAGAGGGGGAAGTAGCAGCTTCCCTCTGGGGACTGAACCTAGCAATGAGTGGGGATTAGTAGGGTAGCCATACAGCCCTTTTTGTAGTGGCTAGAAACTGGAAACTGAAGGGATGCCCATCAATTGGAGAGTGGCTGAATAAATTATGGTATATGAATGTTATGGAATATTATTGCTCTGTAAGAAACGACCAGGAAGATGATTTCAGAGAGGCCTGGAGGGACTTGCATGAACTGATGCTGAGTGAAACGAGCAGAACCAGGAGATCATCATACACAGCAACAACAGTATTACATGATGATCAATTCTGATGGACATGGCTCTCTGCAACAAAGAATTGTCTCAAACCAGTTCCAATTGTTCACTGAAGAAAACCATATACACCCAGAGAGAGGGAAATGAAATATGGACCACAACGTAACATTTCCATGATCTCTATTGACATTTACTTGCATTGTGTTGCCTTTCTCTGATTCTTTTTTTTTTCTTGTAGATAGGATTTTTCTTGCATAACTTGTCAAGCATTTCAACATTATTAATATGTAGTGGACTTCCTGCCATCTTAGGGAGGGGAGGGGACTGGGGGTAAAATTTGTAATGGAAAGCTTTGTAAAGATCAATGTTGGGGAACTACCCATACATATGTTATACAAATAAAAGGCTTTAATAAATAAAAAAAATTTAAAAAAATAGGGTAGCCATAGAGCATGAACTATATTTTAGAAGTTTTATTTAGAGCAATGGTCTTTAATATTTTTATGCCATGCTACATGATGAAAAATCCTATCTATATCCAGAGAAGGAACTGATTGTGTTTGAATACAGAGTGAAGTATTCTCTCTTTCTCTATCTCTCTTTTTTTAACTTAATTTTTCTTGATCACTTTAATTTTCATTAGGATGGTATATCTATGTTTTCTTTCACAACCTCACTTTTGTGAAAATGTTTTGCATAACTTTACATGTAGTTTCTTAATCATGAATGGGGATAAAGGAGAGAATCAAAATTTTTAAAAACAAATATGAAAAATTTTGTTTTGAATGTTAACTGGGGGAAATATTATATAGGTAAATCAAATTTTTAAAAAATATTTTAATGCCATGCACACTTTTGGCAGTCTGGTCAAGCCTATTAATCCCCTTTTCAGAATACTATTTTTTAAAGGCATAAAATAAAATATTTAGGATTACAAAAAAATTCAATTATATTGAAATAGAACTATCAATATGTATATATGTATATATTGGACTATACATATATGTGTGTATACATACACATGTATATACATATACATATGTAGTTCACAGATCTCAGATTAAGAATCCTTACTGTGGAATCACTCCTCCTTGGAAGAAGAATCAAGGCCTTCCTTAATTCTTCTAGACTCTTCCCACTTCCAAACCAGATGTTCTTTTCCCCCTTTCTGAAACTCTAGAACAGTTTGGTCGCACCTTTCTCTCATTATAATTACCACAATTTGTCTCCTGTTATAATTATCTTATTGTAAAGGATGGGATTATACTTTCTTCCAACCTCAATGTAATCAGTGTAAGTAAAGTATAAGAATAAGACACACAGACATATCACAACTAGGGGGAAAACAGCAAGGAATTTCCCTCCTATTTGAGTACTTCAAATTATGTAAAGGGAGGAAGATTTCCCAGGTTTTATCCAAATTTTTGTGACTATAAACCTGGGACTAGGAACATAAATTAATAATGAAAACACTTTCCTGATTTGTAAAAGTTTTTTCCAAATTGAGAAATGTCCCAAAGACTATACTTCTGTTTATCATTCTAGGAATTTCTATTGGGCTTTCCTTCCCTTGCTTGGATGTCTATTTATGGTTGGTTTTTTTTTTCCTGTTCCCATCCTCATTCCATACCATTTCCCCTTATCTTGCAAATCTTCTTCTGGGCTTTCACATCTCAGTCTTTCAAAGGTAACAAGCTCCTGGAGAGAAGAAATAAAGTGCATTGAAACTAGTTGTGTGCTTTTTTTTTTTTAGAGGGGAGGGAGAGGAATGATTTTATGTCCCTGAATCATAGTCTCATGTGCATAACAAGAGAATTACAAAGAGATCAAAGAAAAAGGCAAAGGATCTACATGTGCAAAAATATTTAAATTAATTCTTTTAGTGATGGCAAAAAAAAATTGGGAACCTATTGGTACCTATTGGTACCTATTGATTGGAGAATAGCTGAACAAGTTGTGGTATGTAAATATGATTAAATGCCATTGTGCTATAATGAATGATGAAGGGTATGAAAAAAAAGCTCTGAATCACTGTTGATTAGAGAAATGCAAATTAAAACAACTCTGAGGTATCACTTCACATTTCTCAGATTGGCTAAGATGACGATAAATGTTGGAGGAGATGTGGGAAAACTGGGACATTAATGCATTGTTGTGAAGTTGTGAAACAATCCAAGCATTCTGAAGAACAATTTGGAACAATACCCAAAGAGTTGTAAAACTGTCCATACCCTTTGATCCAGCAGTCTCATGACTAGGTCTGTAACCTAAAGAGATCAAAAATATTTGTAGCAGCTCTTTTTTGTAGTGGCAAGGAACTGGAAATTGAGTGAATGCCCATCAGTTGGGGAATGGCTGAATAAGGAATGGTATATGAATGAAATGGAATATTATTGTTCTGCAAGAAATGATGAGCAGGCTGATTTCAGAAAAGCCTAGAAAGACTTACATGAACTGTTTCTGAGTAAAGTGAGCAAACCAAGAGAATGGTTCTTGGCTCTTCTCAACCATGTGATAATTGAAGGCAATTCCAATAGACTTGAATGGAAAATGTGATCTACATCAAGAGAGAGAACTATTGAGACTGAATGTGGATCAAAACTTAGTATTTTCAGATTTTGTTTGTTTGTCTCTTTCTTTCTTTCTTATGGTTTTTCCCCCTTTGGCCTGATTTTCCTTACAACATGACAAATATGAAAATATGTTTGAAAGAATTACATATATTTAGCCTCTATCATATTGCTTGCTATTTTGGGGGAGGGGGGAAATAAGCTATAGAAGGAGAAAAATCTGGAACATGATGTCTTACAAAAATGAATGTTGAAGACTGTCTTTATATGTATTTGGAAAATAAAATACTATTGGAAAAATTTTAATGATGAAAGGAATGGTTTCAAAGAAATCTATGAAAATGTATATGAATAACATGTTTGAACTAATGAAAAATGAAATCATTAAAGACAGAAGAACATTTTATACAATAATAATATATTAAAAACAAAAAATTTTGAAAGACAACTCTTATCAATATAATCATCAACCATAATCTCAGAGATCTTATGATGTAGTACATTCTCCCATCTCCTGAGAGAGTGCTTTGTTTTAGGGGAGGTGAACCCACAAAACACCTTAAATCTGCCACAGCTGTCATTGGGAGATTAACCCTGCAAGATGAGAAAGGGGATGTAACCAGGAAGTTACAAAAGTATTCAAGAATATGCATTTTTGGATATAATCAATGTAAGAATTATTTTGCTTAAATATACACATTTGTTACTAAATCTTTGTTTTTCTTTTACTTCCAATTGGGTCAACAAGTAGAAGAGAGAGAAAAAAGATTTTGGTTAATTGAAAAAAATAAAATTTAATTAAGAGAATTGGACTAGATGATTAGAAAGGTCTCTCAGATTTCTACTATTTTGTACTTACCCAAAATGTGATACAAACAAAAATCTATAGACTTCCTTTGAATTTCTCTTTAAATGTATTTGTGATAAAACATTAGCTAACCCCTTGTGACTAAAGTTAAAATTGACTACAAAGGTTGATACTCTGTATAAGCTAGGCCAGAAACTTTGTCAACACTTGGCTAGAGATTATATTAGCTGGAAATTCAGCTACTTATCTCCAGGTATCTCAGGGGTATAAGAGGGCTTTTGTTTTCCTGCTAAAAGAAAATAACTGGTTATCAAGGTTTCCCTTAGCTCATTTTGTCATCAAGGAAGGAATGGTTCCGTGTCATTGATTTCCCTGTTCCACTTTAGTTGTTATGCCTAACTGAAAATGGATTAAGGGAAGCGGCTATAGTAGAAGTGATATTCTGTGGAAGCAGGCTATCTTAGAATGGGAAAGACATCAGAAGTCTCCTGTATCAACCTCCCAACCTGAACAGAAATCTCCACCATAGCAAACCCAACTCTTTGCAATACATTCATTGTTAAACCGCTTCCAGTTACAGGGACCCCCACCATCTCCTAGGCAACTCAATACATTATTAGATAGCTATGTTCATTAAAAACTTCTCTCTTGTTCTTGTTGTTCAGTTGTATCTAACTGCATGATCCAATTTAGGATTTTCTTGGCAAAGATATTGAAGTGGTTTGCCAATTTCTTTTCCAGAGGAAATAGAGTTAAGTGACTTGCCCACAGTCACATGGCTAATAAGTGTCTGAGGCCAGATTTGAATTCAGGAAAATGAGTCTTCTTGATTACAGTCCTGTCTCTCTATCCATTGTGCCATTTTGCTTCCCTTAAACAGAACAAAAACAACCAACCAACCAACCTTCTTTCCCTTATATGAGCCAAACTCCCCCAAACTTCCACTCATTGGCCCTACTTTTATCCTTTGGATCCATAATAAAATAGTCAGCCCCTTTTATTTTTTCTTATGACTCTTCTTAAATTTTATCTTCATCATCCTCCTATTAGCATCCCTCTAAAAACATAGTGAAAAGAAGTGAACAGTTCTCCAGAAGTAGTCTAAGTAGTTGAGAATAATATAGATTTGTTACCACCCAGCCTCCATACAGCTAGTTGAAATTCATGTTCTCTCCTTTAGGGAAATTACATTCATGATGATTCTATAGCTGGTGACTAGTTCAAGACATTACACACAGAATGAGTTCATCAAGTATCAGCCAGAATAATAAAAGGATAGGACTACTACTTACTACAAAGGACTAAAGTTAACCAGGAATTTGATCTGGTTGTGAATAAGAGGGGTCATCAATTGTTCCTTCAACAAAAGTTTAGTAACAGAAATATTGAATCTAGAGAATGTTATATCTATAATGGAAGCTGTCCTAGTTTACCTAATCTCTCTATATTTTTTAGGATAAATTCTGGGGATACTCCCTGTATGCGCTTGTATAATTTTTAGGAGTAACTAGGAGATAGTCTCTCTGTAGTGTGTCCTGGAAAGTGTACATATAGAAGTCAAGGAAAGAGAGAACCAGAGCTCTCATGGGCACAATACAGTATTTTTTTTTCATTTTTTATACCCATGCAAATGTGATGGATCCTTTGAGGCTTGTACTTAAGAGTTCTGACAGCCCAAGAAGTAGGCATAGATTCTGAAAATGTTACCTGGGGCAAGGATTGCTGTTTCCCAGCTGACATAGCAGGAAAATGAGGGCATGAAGGGATTCTTCAGGGAAGGGTCCTCATTTTTGAAATAGGTTCATGAACCTGTCATTAAATATTTTTCCATGAAAGAAAAAAAAGAGTACATGTGGGTACTGTATTCAGACCTGAGGATCACAGTTCAAAAAGAACATTTATAAGCTAGAGAGTATCTGCACAAGTGGCATCTAGGTGCAACAGGTAGAGTCCTAGAAAATCAGCAAGACTCATCTTTTTGAGTTCAAAAAGGCCTGAGACACTTACTGGCTATGTGACCCTGGGCAAATCACTTAAACTTATTTATCTCAGTTTCTTCATCTATAAAATGAGCTAGAGAAAGAAAATGGCAAACCACTCATATCTTTGCCAAAAAAAGCCCAAATGAGGTAATGAAGAGTCAGATATAACTGAAAACAACTGAACAACAAAATCCAGAGAAGAATACCTGGAATGGATAACGATCTTAAGTCCATAAGACTGGCTTCAAAGAACTGAGGAAAAGGAAGATGATTAACATTTTTCAAGTATTTGAATGGCTGTTCTTTGAAAGATGGATTAGACTTTCTCCAATGGGTAGAAGTATGAATAACAGATAAAAGTTTTGAAAATGCATATTTAGGCTGATGAGGGTGGAATTTCCTAATACATCTATCTGTACATCAGTTTGCTGATAAATATTTAACAATAGAAAGAGAGAAAAAGAGAGTAATAGTATACCCAAAGGATTTTTAAGTTTAACATGCATTATTAACATTTCTCCATTATTTTCTTAAATCTAGAAAATCAACAAAACAATCCATCAAATTGATTTGTTAGCATTTATCAATTTCTGAAGTGCAAATATTAACACTAAAAATTTCACAATCAAATCCCATTCAGATGCCTCCAACACACCCTTGTATTCATTTATTGAATGGGTTTCCACAGAAAGAAGAGGGTTCACCTTTACTGGAAGTCTGCAAGTACAGGCTCAAGTATCACTTGTCATTTTTATTGGGGAGATTCTTTTTCAGGTATAGTTTGGACTAGACAGCTGCTGAGATTACTTCCAATGGTAAAATTTGATGATTCTGGTATTCCTCACAACAATCCAGTGGGTACAAATAACCCAGAATTTATATTATCAGAGTTTAATGAAATCATCCAAATCAACCCTTAATTTCATAGGGGATAAAATTAAAGAGCTGAAAAATTTTGAAAGATCAGGTGACCTACTTTTATCCCCTCCTCACCCAATTAAGTGCAAAGCCAGGATTTAATCTGAAAGTTTAAAACTTCAAATTCAATGTTCTTTCATCTATTCTAGGCTCTCTCCATGTTATTATTCTCATTTTACAGATTAGGCAAAGGAGACTCAAAAATAAAGTGATTATACATAGTACTATGCTTGAACTAGTCTTTGTGAATGAATTGACAATGATTTTCTCCTCAGTACAAGGCTTTCTAGATTTAAAATAGTGACTGGTTTATAGAAGTGGAAGGAGTGCTTCTAAGCCCTCAAACCTTCAGACCAACTACATCTGCATAAGAAAAGGCCAAAAATTCAATTAGGCAGTAAACAGAGACAAATACACTATGACCTTGCCTTATAGATTGAATTTGCTTTTCAACTTTTCCCACAAACTCTACTTCTGGGAAAAAGAGGAGATTGAGTTTTTAAAATCAGGGAATCCCTAGAGCTATTTGGTAATTATTTGGCAAATCTTCACTACCTGGTTAAAATCTAGTCTTCAGAGACAAAAATGTGGGAAGTTCGTGGAATGTTCCCTAATAGTAAAGGCTCAGGAAATTGAGGGAATTGAGGGGATTAGGACAGTAAATGGTTGAATGTGGGAATTGAGTGAACCATATTGACTCCATCTTGTGACTCAATTCTGGAGTTAGTTCAGTTCCTTTTCTATTCAATTATGGACCTAGCCAAATTCTGTTTTATGAGAAAGGTTTATTCAATTGTGGGAATTGGGAGAAAACCTTATTGCATTGGTCAAACCTAACCCTGCTTGGCTGAGAAACCACCACCTTTACCTGCTGCTTAGAGACTCTTAACTAAGAACCTCAATTATATTAAGCTAACCAGAAATTTAGACTCAAAGAATGATACAAGTTTTCTCACATCCGTATATTTTATTTGAAAACTGGCTACACAACTACTCAATTATTGATTCCATATTCCTGTAAACAGACACTTGTGGGTAGTGGGACGCTTCATTTTCTGAATTCAAGGAATTGTTTGCTCTCTCCCTCCCAATTTGGGAAAATCCCTAATTTTTATTTAATTAAAAATCAAATTACCTAATAGTATATTGTTTCCTTTCCAATAATTGGCCTTATTTGGTGAACTGTTTTTTAATGTGTAGGAGTCTGTCTCACCCTGTATTGGGATCCAGTACGAAAGCCAAAAAAGGTTACTGGTCTCATTTGCTGGGCAATTGATATGCATTACTTAATAAATTGATATGCTCAAAAATTCAAACTTTTGTTTCCTTAGTAATTTCATTTTTACTGTTACAGAGCTCATAAGCATAGTTTTAAGGGAAGGTTGAGTCAGAGAATATCTTGAGCTTGAGATAACTGGGAGAATGATCCTGTAAGATGGGGAGGGAGGTGTCTCAGAAGGGTTGCAAAAGTCTCAGAGAATAGGTAGAAAGGTGCAGAACAGAAATTATACTGTGAGAAAGTACCAGGTGAGTTTTCAGTTGTGGGTCAAGTTGGATAATTCCTCATTTCTCCTTGGGCAGAGTCATCTTTTCCAATCTCCATCACATCATTATCAGCAAATACCAACTAGATATACAAAGTTTCTTTTAAAGCAAATAAATAACTTTAGAGAACTCACTTTTTTTGTTTTCCTTCAGAATGGCACAAGAAATAATTTGAAAGTTCTTGTATTTGAAAAGGAAAATAGCAAAAGGCAAGAAGTTTAGAGGAAATCCAAAGAAGGGTAAGAGAAGAGTGAGGGCACAACTCTCAGAATTGAACTGACTCTGTCTTCATCAGTGGATAAATGTCAGTAACTTTTGTATTATGCAGCATCCAGATTAAAGTATCTTCAGAGATCAACCTCATTAGATAGAACCAATGAATTAAAAGCATGTAATTCAATTAAACTAATTCTGTTGCTCCTACTGCTTAAATTACGTGTTAGGATAATACCCTGAACATGATAATAACAGCTAGCATTTATATTGTATTTTAAGGTTGGCAAAGCAGATTACAAAAATCATTCCATTTTGTTCTGGTAATAACCCCAGGGAGGTAAGTGTTTTTTTTCATTATCCCCATTTTACCAATGAAGAAACTGAGGTAGAAAGACATTGTTATTTTCCCATAATCACACAGCTAGGAAGAATCTGATACTAAATTTTAATTCAGGTCTTCCTAAATCCACCATGCTACCAACCTCTCTAAAACATCAAACAGCTTAGCTGGTAAAAAGATAGTGGTGGTCATTCCATCCAATTCAATTCAATTCAACAAACATCTATTATGTACCAATTATGGACAAGGTGCTATATTAGACATAAAAAATAGAAAGTTGACATGGCCACAGAATCTAGAAATACAAGGAAGCATAGAGAAGACTTAGTCCAACAGGTGAATAAGTCCAGTGAGATCAAATGAATTCTCTAAGGCCATGATGTTTACTCCCGGAATGGTCTTGGGGAAGTAATTTCAGCTTCTTGTGACACAGTTACCTCACTTGTGAAGTAAAGGCATTTCACTAGTTAGAAAATAGTTCCTTCCCAATCTCTCCTTATAATGTCATGCAAACCTACATCTTTCAATTCCAGTTCTTATGGTCTTTCCCAACACAGTCATAATTCAGGGACATTGTCCTCCTGCATTGGCCATAGCCAATCATACTGACCCATGTTTTGCCACAGTTCTCTGAGGATTTGGAGGACAGAGTGACTTCCATGGTTCTGCCTCTCTAAATCCAAGTCACTTGCAAGTCAAGACATCACTTCCTCATGACATTGGTCCTTTTTGAGAATAAAAAAGTCGCACTCTTTTGTATAGCTCCCTTTCAGGCAGAGGAGTCTTGATTTAAAGTCATAAGGGGGTTTAAAGTCATGTAGTCTGATCCACTATTTTATCCAGATGAGAAACCTAAATGATTTGCTCAAAGTGAGATAGAAAACAATGATAGGATTTTAACTAAATCTCTGTCTCCAAATCTATTTCCCTGTCTTCATTTGCTTGCTGTCTAATGGGGTAGATTACTAGAGTAGGAGTGAATATGACAATGTAGAAATGAAAATGATACAAGGTAGAATATGACAGGTCTTGAGAATTCTAGATTTCCAGAATATGAGCCATCTATTCCAATCCATGTAGTAAAGAATCCCCCCTGTGACACAACAACCTCTGCTTGCACACCTCCAGAGAAAGGGAATTACTGCTTCTCAAGGCAACAGATTATACTTCCAGACAGCTCTAAGCGTTACACAGTTTCACCTTACTGCAAGTCTATTACCTCTTTATACTTCCATGTTCTTGGCTTTACCCCTGGGGCCAGATAGAAAATAGCTTATTCCTTCTTTCATATGAAAACCCTTCAGGTACTTGAAAATAATCTCCAAGTCCCCTTCAGCCTTCTCTCTTCAAAAGAATAAACATTTCCAGTTGCTCGAACTTAAACTCAGAGGACAAAGTCTCAAGACCCTCCACCATCTTGTTTGTCCTCTTGACACTATCTTGGAGAAGGAAAAGGCAAACCACTCCAGTATCTTTACCAAGGAAACTACAAATAGGGTCACAACAAGGAGCAGGGCACTACTGAAAAATGATTGAGCAGCAATAACAACAATGAATATACTCTAATTTACCAAACTGTGTCATCCAGAACTGAACATGATATTCTAGTTAAGAACCTTTAATGAAAGAGTATATTGGAATAATTACTTCCCAAATCCTGAAGGCTATGTCTCTCTTAATATTACCTAAGGTGACATTAGGTTTTTTTGGTTTCCATATCAACACTGCTGACTCATATTGAACTTGCAGGGAACTAAGTCCCCCAATCTTTTTTAGAGCAACTCCTGTATGTCCCTTGATCTGCTTTGTGAAGATGATCTTTTGATCATCTTACAAGGTAAGGTTGCATTTATTCTATTGAGTTTCATCTTATAAAATTAAGCTTGTCAAGATCTTTTGTACTCTGACTATATCATTCAATATGTTAGCTATTCCTTCCAGCTTTCTGACATCTGCACTTTTAATGAACAAGTAATTTTTGTCTTTATCCCAAATCACTGATAATATATAGCACAGGATCAAGCACAGGTATCTTCTACCCTCAGAGTAGTCCATTGGAGACTTCCTGCCATGGTGATATTAAACTTTCAACTACTAAACAATTAGTCCTTCCACTAAATCAGTTCTGAGTCCTGCTAATTATAATATTGATTAGTCCATACCCAGGGGTGTTATGAGGCTCAAATGAGATAATAGATGTAAAATACTTTGCAAACCATAAAACATTATATAAATTCCATGTATCATCATCATCATTTGTCACTGCTCTGGTGGTAACTGCATTCTCTGAGTTTTCTGCTATACTCTTGCTGAGCTTAAATAATGTTTAGAGGACAATACAGAGATGTGCTGGTAAATGTTCAACAACCAGCTTTTCTAAGGGGGAAAATATGTATGCATGTAGTTATAAATTTAATCTACATTATAATACTCTTGAGTCTAGACCATCAACAAAACAATAATTTAATCCACGATTTATGGCTGATTTCTGAGATGTAAATACTCACATACTGGAAATTTCATAATGAGTTCTGCAAACCTGTTTAGAGCTGGCTCCAGCATACCCCTCCATTGCATTTCTCCATCCCCTCCAAAAGAAGATTTGAGATAATGTCATAAACATCTCTTTTAAATTCAAGATTCCATACAATTTAGGGTAGACAACCTTTAAGATATCTTCACTCTCCAGGATTTTGTAATAGATGTAATGAGTAGCACATGGAGTCAGAAAAGAAAATTAAGTCTTTGCTCTGTCATTTACAGGCTGTGTGACTTTGAATGAATCTTTTTTTTCTTCTCTCTTTTTCATTTTCCTATCAATATGAATATATTATCTGAGGTTTCTTTCCAATTTTGGCATTCTATGGCTTAATGATGCTATGAAAGGAAGAAAGCTATATGCATTGAGAGGAAGCTTTGAGAGAGAAGAAGTAGATGGAACTAAACTGAGAAGTCCTGGGTCCTAATCTTGACTTTTCATTGCCATTGTTTTCCTCCTTTATAAAATGGGAGAGGAAATGAATGACACGAAAATGCTGTAAGGTCTTCAAAATAAAGACTTTATAGAAACCTAACTTTGGGGGGGGAAAAAACCTGTTGTGTAGCTTTGTTTTCCCTGAAATAGTAATTCCATCCACGTAAGAAGTTCCCGGTTGGGAAATTCCCTCTGACAATACAGATCACAATTATTTTGTTTCTTGTTATCTCAGAGTAGCTTCAGAAAGGCTCAGTTACTTGCCCAGAGTCACATAGTCAGTACATGTCAAAGATGGGACTTGAAACCAAATCTTCCTGATTCTAACCACCTGCAGTGGTTTATTGTCATAATTATTATTATTGAATGACATAGTGGGCTTTGGCCAGTGGCAGTGAATAATTAGCACTCATGGTTTGGCTAGTCTAGAGAACTTTTTGTGGTAGGGCATAATTTTTTTTTTTAGAAAATCTGAAAACCAACTTCTTCCAGGAAGTCTCCCCTGGTTAGTGGAAAGAGACATCCTTGCCAATCCCACAACTGAGCAGAAATGGTTTTTCTGTGCTCTTAGATGCTTGGGTGGAATGAACAGAGGTTTTATATTCTTAGTTCCCCATGACTTGATTTGGTTTTGATGTTGTCTCCCAAAGCAAGGTCATAAGCTCCTCATGTGGTTTTTCTCTCCCCATACATCCCAACTAGGAGCTGAAAGTTGGGTCTTTGTTTTCTTTTCCTAACCTTTGCTTGGGAAACAATCAACTCCAGAAATATTGGTCTGGACTTCCAAAGGCTCTTATGTCATGGAATCAAATAAATAATGGTATCAAAGATATGACAAATATTCATTTTGTTTGTCTGAATAGCATTTAGTCCCTTAGAAAATGAGGACATTGTGATGAACAGCTCTCATTCCCAACTCCTCAGTTATTTCTTATCAAGCATAAAATGGTTCCTAAGGCTTGCAAATCTATAATCCCTGGAGGTCTGAGTACTAGTGAGTTTCTTAGAGAGGAGTTGAGTGAGATTCTGGGAAGTTTATTAGGAGGTATAAAGAAAGGTTATGGAAGGGGATAAGAAATGCTTCATTTCAGTGGAGAGACTAAAAGAAAGGAAGCTTCAAAAGAGTTCTATCCCTTCCATTTCTTTTCTACTGGACTTAGTAATGACAATAAAAAGGCCAGCCAGCCTGAGTTACAAAAATTTCTTAGTCCTTGTGTTGAAATATGATCAGGCTTCTAACCAAGTCTGGGATGTTCTACAAGCTACTACAGAGGGGTATAGACTCCTAATTGGTGGAAAGAATATCGAGACAATACTGTGGACCTGCTTAAGGGACAGAGTTGGTACCAGAACATGAGAAAGAGATGTATGTTTCCAGAGATTATTCAGAAGAGACACATGAACACAGAAAAACATTCCAAGGAGTGGAGAGAAAAAGACTTTGGAAGCAAAAGACTTGTAGAAAAAAAAACAGCTTCTCAACATAGTCTTCATTTGCAGCTTGACTCCTTGAGACTTGAAAAAGAAAATTCTTTGTTTGGACCCTCTCTCTTGGTTTAAAATGAGATTTTATCTGACTCCCATATAAAATGCTCATCCACTCTGGTATATTTTCTCATTTATTCTAATCTGAATGATTTCTTTGACTTCTGTTTGCTGTTTGCTTGAATAAACAGATTGACTTATCATCCATTATTTGTGATGTCTTGTGTAACTAATATTTGATGGGAAGCCACAAAGCTGGTGAGTGTAAGCTAAGACTATATTCCCCCTCTAAGAGTGACCAGGGAAGCCACTTTTGTTCTGAACCTATTATACTGCTAGAACTGCTGGGCCTCCATATTTGAGAAGGCCAAATAAATATAAATCCAGCTTAAAACTCCTCTGGAAACAGGTGAGGGAAGGAGTAATATCAGCTCTTTCACATCCACACTGAAATCAGTTTTCCTTGAAGAACAATGGACCAGATACCAGAGATATTTATTCAGGCCACCTGTGAGACATATTTTATCTTTAAATGATACATGTGATAACCTAGCTTGCACAAGGATTCCCATATTTTGAGGATGAAGATGAGGAAGAGTTTGGTAACTTTAGCCCTGACTCTCTATTCCTTTGCCATCAACCTAGTTCACTGTTTTGTTTCATCTCCCCAGGGTTACTGCAGCAGCCTTACAACAAGCCTTATGTCCTTTCTAACCTGTCCCTAATGCAGTCACTACACCACTTAAGTCAGATTTCTAAAATGCTTCTATATCCAAGTAAGTTCCTTAATCAAAAACTTTTAGTGACTGAATTGCTTATAGCATAAAACCAACTACTGTCTCTGGCATTCAAGATCCTTCACAATTTGATTTTAACCTGCTTATCCAGCCTTATTTGATTTATTCCAGTCACAAGGGATTATTCTCTGTCTCCTTTCTCATAATTCTCTTATTTTATTAGACATTTCCATGTACAGTTATAATAGTAACAGCAACAACAGCAATAATAATTTGCAATGACATGTGGCATAGGGATGTTGTTGTGTGGCTCAAAAGGAGGCACAATGGACATCTCAAAGTTCTTCTTCTCCCACCCTTCTTCAAGAGAAACTTTAATTCTTGCCAGGAGAGGAAGCAGGAGGTTGGAATCAGAAGTCATTCTGTTCTCCTCAAAGAGAGGAGATACTGGATTAGAATTATTTTTGTCTGTTAGTCTAGATAATGTGATCAGGTTCAAGTTAACTTCTCATTGCTGTTTTATTATTAAAGGGAAAGCATGATCCCAAAGTTTATATCTAAAGCTTGACACCTTTCCCACCAAATACCAATTCCATAATGAATACTCGTGTAACAATTAGTCAGGAAAACCATTTACACAAATCAGTGGGAAAACAGAAGTTAAAAATTATGTACGTAGAAAAAAACTGTACCAGATAATAGAGTGAAAAAGCTCTCCTGTTGGGATCAATGTATCGTAGCTCAACCAAGAGAGAGTCCTAGATCTCACCCAAGGGGAAATCTTACTAAGTGTCTAATAGAGCAAGCTGGGGATAGGGACATGATTGAGACTATTAGTCTTTCTCATGTCTTCCTAGAGTCTTTAGCATCTTGAATGAGACTGGCATCTTACATCCTCTCTCTTGAAGCTGGAAGCCAGAAGCAGGTGAAGCAAATGCAGAGATTTACCAACTCAAAAGAGATCTCAAGAAAACCTGAAGAGAGTTCAAACTCCCCTCTCACCAACTCCATCTGGCTTCTTGCAAAGGGCAGGACATTCCTCTCCACCAATAAGGAGAGAATCCCATGACAATGGGCTTTGAGCTTGAATTTACAAATCATAATCATAATAGCTAACATATACACAAACATACAAATACATATTATATATATATATATATTTATCTATCTTTAAGATTTTGTTGTTGTTATTCAGTCATGTCCAACTCTCTCTCTATATAGATACATCTATCTATTTATCTATCTTTAAGATTTTGTTGTTGTTATTCAGTCATGTCCAACTCTTTATGACCCCATTTGGGGTTTTCTTGGCTAAGATACTCAAATGATTTGCTATTTACTTCTCCAGCTCAGTTAACATATGAGGAAACTGAGGCAAACAGGCTTAAGTCCAAGGTTACACAACCGATAAGTGTCTGAGTTGAACTCAGAAAAATGAGTCTTCCTAATTCCAAGTCCAGTGCTCTATCTTCTGCACCACTAAGCTGTTCCCTGAGAGTCTTACAAGTGCTATCTCATTTTATATTCATAATAATTCTGACAGGGTGGTACTATTATTCTCATTTTATACATAAGGTAACTTAACCAGAGTCAAATAGCTGTTAAGTGTCTAAGATTATATTTGAAACCTTGTCTTACTGGCTCAAGATCCAACATTCTATCCACTATGCCACAGAATCTGAAATAGACTCCATTTGTTGAAGTCCTTCACTTCTTTGAAGACTCAACTTAACTTCCATCTTCCCCTATGAAATGTTCTCTCTCTCCACCTCCTCCATAAAGTGATTTCTCTCCTTTCTGCACTTATATTTTTTATATCAGAGTTAAATTAATATATTTATCCTTTTCCATTATTGTATTTTAAGAATCATATAAGCAGAATGTATTCATTTGTGTTATGTGTATATATATTTGTGTATATGTATATATATATATATTCGCTATTATGATTATGATTTGTAAATTCAGGCTCAAAGCCCATTGACATGGGATTCTCTCCTAATTGGTGGAGATGGATGTCATGCTTTGTGTGAGGAGCTAAGTGGAGTTGGAGGTGAGAGAGGAGAACTCTTCTGTCCCTGTAGATGTTTAGTAAATGTTTGTTTAAAATGTCTTTCTATGACATCCATTCTATGCCATTAGTAAGTGATTTATCATTACCTTATGTAAAGATGATATAGATTCTAGTCAGTTTCGTGTAGTAACTGGCCCTAGGGTCAGTATTTAGTTTTAGTGTGTATGTGTATGAAATGAGAAGGTAAAGTGCATGTGTCAACATACTTTATATTGACAATAAGGGAGAGGATAGTGGCTGGGTATTTATAGCATTTTTCATCCTAAGTCCTTCAAAGCAGTTGTATTGCTGAAAATAGCAAAGTCATTCACAGCTGATTAAAGCCCATTTGTACACAGTACACTTTGGGTGACTTCATGGAGAACTTAACAGGTTTTTCTGAGAAGATCCTGCCCATCATTTCCTTATTTTTTTTATTAAAGCTTTTTATTTGTATAACATATGTATGGGTAGTTCCCCAACCTTGATCTTTACAAAGCTTTCCAATACAAATTTTACCCCCAGTCCCCTCCCCTCCCCTAGATGGCAGGAAGTCCACTACATGTTAATAATGTTGAAATGCTTGAGAAGTTATGCAAGAAAAATCCTATCTACAAGAAAAAAAAAAAGAATCAGAGAAAGGCAACACAATGCAAGCAAATGTCAATAGAGATCATGAAAATGTTACATTGTGGTCCATATTTCATGTCCCTCTTTCTGGGTGTATATGGTTTTCTTCAGTGAACAACTGGAACTGGTTTGAGACAATTCTTTATTGCAGAGATCCATGTCCATCAGAATTGATCATCATGTAATACTGTTGTTGCTGTGCATGATTATCTCCTGGTTCTGCTCGTTTCACTCAGCATCAGTTCATGCAAGTCCCTCCAGGCCTCTCTGAAATCGTCCTGCTGGTCGTTTCTTACAGAACAATAATATTCCATAACATTCATATACCATAATTTATTCAGCCACTCTCCAATTGATGGGCATCCCTTCAGTTTCCAGTTTCTAGCCACTACAAAAAGGGCTGCCACAAACATTCTTGCACATGTGGGTCCCTTTCCCTCCTCTAAGATCTCTTTGGGATATAGGCCCAGTAGAAACACTGCTGGGTCAAAGGGTATGCACAGTTTGACAACTTTTTGAGCATAGCTCCAAATTGCTCTCCAGAATGGTTGGATCCGTTCACAGTTCCACCAACAATGTATTAGTGTCCCAGTTTTCCCACATCCCCTCCAACATTCATCATTATCTTTTCCTGTCATTTTAGCCAATCTGACAGGTGTGTAGTGGTATCTCAGAGTTGTCTTAATTTGCATTTCTCTGATCAATAGTGATTTGGAACAACTTTTCATATGACTAGAGATGGTTTTAATTTCATCATCTGAAAATTGTCTGTTCATATCCCTTGACCACTTATCTATTGAAGAGTGGCTTGAATTCTTATATATATGAGACAATTCTCTATATATTTTAGAAATGAGGCCTTTATCAGAACCATTAAATGTAAAGTTGATTTCCCAATTTGATGCTTCCCTCCTAATCTTGTCTGCATTTGTTTTGTTTGTACAGAAACTTTTTAACTTAAGATAATCAAAATTATCCATCTGGTGTTCAATTAGGAGTTCCAGGTCTTCTTTGGACATAAATTTATTCCATCTCCACAGGTCTGAGAGATAAATTATATTACGTTCCTCTAACTTGCTTACAAAGTCCCTCTTTATATCTAGATCATGAACCCATTTAGATCTTATCTTGGTATGTGGTGTTAGGTATGGGTCAAGCCCTAATTTCTTCCACACTAGTTTCCAATTTTCCCAGAAGTTTTTGCCAAATAGTGAGTATTTATCCCAAAAGCTGGGGTCTTTGGGTTTATCGAATACTAGATTGTTAAGGTTATTGCCTAGATTGTCCTGATATCCTATCCTGTGCCACTGATCGACTGCTCTATTTCTTAGCCAGTACCAAACGGTTTTGATGACCGCTGCTTTATAATATAGTTTTAGATCTGGTACAGCAAGGCCACCTTCATCTGCCTTTTTTTTCATTAATCCCCTTGAAATCCTTGACCTTTTGTTCTTCCAAATGAACTTTGCTACTATTTTTTCTAGATCTGTAAAATAATTTCTTGGGAGTTGGATTGGTATGGCACTAAATAAGTAGATTAGTTTGGGTAGTATTGTCATTTTTATTATGTTCGCTCTGCCTATCCATGAGCACTTAATATTTTTCCAATTGATTAGGTCTGATTTTATTTGTGTGGAAAGTGTTTTGTAATTTAGTTCGTATAGTTTCTGACTTTTCCTTGGCAGATAGATTCCCAAATATTTTATCCTATCATCTGCTATTTGGAATGGAATTTCTTTTTGTATCTCCTGCTGCTGAACTTTGTTGGTAATATATAAGAATGCTGATGATTTATGTGGATTAATTTTGAATCCTGCAACTTTGCTAAAGTTGTGAATTGTTTCTAGTAGTTTTTTAGTTGAGTCTCTAGGATTCTCTAAGTATACCATCATGTCATCTGCAAAGAGTGATAATTTGGTTTCTTCATTACCTACTCTGATTCCTTTTATCTCTTTTCTTCTCTTGTTGCTAAAGCTAACATTTCTAATACAATATTAAATAGTAATGGTGACAGTGCTGCCCATCATTTCCAATAGAACAATAATATTCTATCATAATCACATACCACAATTTATTCAAACATTCCCCAATTGATGAGCGTCCCTTCAATTTCCAATTCTTTGCCCTGAGAAGAGAGCTGCTATAAATATTTTTGTACATATAGATCCTTTTCTTTTTTAAAATCTCTTTTGGCATTCATACTTAGTAGTGGTATTGTTAAGTCAAAGGATACATATGATTTTATAGGCCTTTGGGCATAGTTCATATCTTTTGTCACTTATCAATTGGGGAATGATTCTTACTAATTTTTGTTTTTATAAATTTAACTCAGTTCCTTATTTATTTCAGAAATGAGTCTTTCATCAAAGAAATTTGCTTCAATTCCCCCCCAATTACTACTATTTCCCCTCTCTTTATTCTATTCTCTCTCTCTCCTTTTACCCTGACCCTCCTCAAAAGTGTATCACTACTGAGCACCACTTCCCTCAATATGCCCTCTCTTCTGTTACCCCCACCTTCTCCTAGTTTCCTATAAGGCAAGAGAGATTTCTATACCCTTATTGTGTTTATTTCCTCTTTGAGCCAATTCTGATGAAAGTAAGGTTCATTCACTCCTCTTCTCCTTCCCCTCTTTCCTGCCACTGTAAAAACTTTGTCTTGTCTCTTTTATAGCAAATGATTTACAGCATTCCTCCTCTTCCTTTCCCATTCTCCCAGCACATTCCTCTCTCACCCCTTAATTTTGGGTTTTTTTTATATTATCCCTTCACATTCATCTTACACCTGTGCCCTCTGTCTATATATATATATATAAAATGTGTGTGTGTACTCCTTTTAACTGCCATAATAATGAGAAAGTTCTAATGAGTTACAAGTATCATCCTCTTATGTAGGAATGTAAGATAAACCTTTTTTAAGTTCCTTGTGCTATCTCTTTCCTGATTATTTCCTTATGCTTCTCCCGGGTCCTGTATTTGAAAACCAAATTTTCTAGTCAGCTCTAGTATTTTCACCATTAATGCTTGAAAATCCTCTATTTCAGTTGAATGTCCACCTTCTCTCCTGAAGGATTATACAGCAATCTACACAGTTTTGCTTTGTAGATGATCCTTGATTATAATCCTACCTCCATAGCTCTCTGAAATATCATATTCCAAATCTTCTGATCCTTTAATATAGAATCTACTAAATCTTGTGTTATCCTGACTATGGCTCCATGATACTTGAAGTATTTTTTCTGGCTACTTACAATATTTTTCCTTAATCTGGGAGCTCTAAAATTTGGAGTTTTTATCTTGGGATCTCTTTCAAGAGGTGATTCTTTCCATTTTTATTTTTTCCTCTGGTTCTAGAATATCAGAACAGTTTTCCTTAATAATTTCTTTCTTTCTTTCTTTTTTTTTTTTTGCTTTTTGCTGAGGCAATTGAGGTTAAGTGACTTGCCCAGGGTCACACAGCTAGGGAATGTTAAGTGTCTGAGACCAAATTTGAACTCAGGTCCTCCTGACTTCAGGGCTGGTGCTCTATCCACTGCGCCACCTAGCTGTCCAATAATTTCTTGAAAGATAATGTCTAGGTTCTTTTTTTGATCATGGTTTTCAGGTAAATCAAAAAAAATTTTAAATTATTTCTCCTAGATCTGCTTTCTAGAACAGATGTTTTTCCAGTGAAATATTTCATATGGTTTTCTATTTTTTCATTCTTTTAGTTTTGTTTAATTGTTTCTTGATTTCTCATAAAGTCATTAGCTTCATTTGCTCAAATCTAATTTTCTTTTCTTTTCTTTTTTTGCTGAGGCAATTGGGATTAAGTGACTTACCCAAGGCCACACAACTAGGAAATGTTAAGTGTCTGAAGCCACATTTGAATTCAGGTCCCTCCTGACTTCAGGGCTGGTGCTCTATCCACTGTGCTACTTGGCTGCCCCTCAAATCTAATTTTCAAGGAATTATTTTCTTCAATGAGTTTTTGTACCCTCTTTCCCATTTGGCCAGTTTTGCTTTTTAAGCCATTCTTTTCCTCATTAGCTTCTTGTATTTGCACTACTCTCAATTCTCTTCCCAATTTTTCCTCTGTCTCTCCTACTTGATTTTTAAAATAATTTTGAGCTCTTCCATGGCTGGAGACCAATTCTTATTTTTCTTGGAAGCATTAGATATAGTATCTTGGACTTTTTTATTCTCTTCTGAGTATGTGTTTTGAACTTCTTTGTCACCATGTAACTTTCTATAGTCAGAATTGTTTTCTGTTGTCTGCTCACTTTCCTAGCCTATTACTTGGCTTTAAATCTTTGTTAAAGTAGGGCTCTGTTTCCAGGGTGGAGAATGCACTGTCCCAAGTTGTTTTCAGATCCTTCCAGGGACCTGATCACAAGCATTCTTTTCTGCCCTGGAACTTGAGGAATGTTCCTGCTTCAGTATGGCTGTGATTTCTTGTGTACTAAAGCAACAGAGTTCTTCTTGCTAGTAAAGAGAACTTCTGTGGGCTGAAGTCTCTGAAAGTTGCCACTACTGCTGCTCATTTTTGGTTTTCTGGTTTCTCAAGGCCCTCTCATCCAAGACCTTTCCTGCTGACCCCCCCAAGTCATCTTTGGTGTCTCTGGTGTGAGAGGTCTAGAAAACACCAGAAGTGCAGCTGATTCAGAGGCCCCTAGACTCATTCCTGCTTTGCTGGTGGCATTGGGGCTGAGATGCTTATATGGCCTGTGTAAGGACTGCATTCTGGACTCCCACTGGCACAGTGTGGGAAGGTCCAGCTGACCTTCCAAGTTGCCTTCAATTGAAAAAAATTCACTCTATCTTTGTGTGTGTTCTGATGTTCTAAAATTTGCTGAGAGTCATTATTTAAAGGAATTTTCAGAGGTTTGGGGGAGAGCTCTGCAGGTCCCTGCCTTACTTCAGTATCTTGGCTCTGCCTCTCTGACACTTGCTCCTTAACTGAGCCATTCGATGTCTTAATCCATATAACGCATCATGGACATTTCTGGCAACATTGCAAGCTATTAATAGAGATACTTTTGGGTAGGTGATGCCTTTTGGAATTATTCCCTAACCAGGCAGCCTTCTAATACAACTTTATATGAAAGCTGACCTTACTCCTCTCAGGACTCATCTCCCTAGGACTATAATTATAAAATAATACAATCTTGAGTTAGATATCAGCCCTTAGTACCATTCGTCTCCTTGATGATTGCCCTTCTACTCAAGCATGAGACAGATCTGCTCTTATTTTTGAGCAGACAAATGAAATTTAGGAATCCAGTGCAGCCTGGATGAGGGGAAAGCAAGGAGAAAGCTGCACAACCATAATCAGTGATTTCTTTTCCCTCTGAAGTAAAAATATGGTCTCAAAGTACTCATTGGACTGCCAAGAAATAAACACCACACCATTTGGGCAGTTCAGAATCTGTAACCAATTAATAAGCTGGATATTTACTTGACTGATGTGCCATTAGAGAGTGGAATGCAGAAGCCCAGAAGGCACAGGAGTGTGTAAATCAGAGCTAACCTAAACTGTCTGGTGCCTGGCAGCTCTCATGCCAGCCACGCCCAGTGACTCTACCCCTATTTTGCCCAGCCGCCCCTGAAAGATGCCTTCCTCTTCTCTTCCCATTCACTCAGCCAATTCTGGAGTGGTACAGTTGTGAGCTAGGCTCTAATTATAAGCTTTCCTGTGAAGCTAGCTTCCTTTAATTCACCCTGGACACAAATAGCTAGAACAGTCCTTTCCAAAGCCACAAAAACCACAGCAACACACACACACACACACACACACACACACACACACACAGAGAGAGAGAGAGAAAGAGAGAGAGAGAGAGAGAACACCCATTCAAGTCAAGTCAACAAATTTTGACTGAGAGTATCTACTCTGTTCTTAACATTGTACTGGGCAGGAGGGAAAAAGAGATTGATGAATACAGCAGTCTATAACATGGTCCCTCTCCTTTAGGGGATTGTGTTCCTGTTGGGGAGATAAGATTAACTCCACATAAACCAATTAGAGAAGAACTATTTTAATACATTAAAGAGATGTGATTTTACTGTGGTTGATTTTCCCTTTCTGGAGACTCCTTGGTCTTTGTGAGGTGCTTTGTTTAAGAAAAAAAATCACTTATGATCAACTTTCACAATGAATCTCTATATTTAAACTGTTCCTTGGATAAGTAATACACACAGCCCACCACCAACCCATACTTGAAGTTTTCCCAATTTGGTACAGTTCACATTCTGTTGATATAGAACCCAGAGTCTCTGAACTATGATGAAACATTGAATAAGACCTTCAGAGAGAGAAAGAAGAAAACAGGCAGTAAACCTACAAATGTTAAAGTAAACGGAATTAAGTACCCAAATGCAAGGTACAGACAAAAAAAGTAAAACTTGCAAATTGTCAAGAATAGGAGAAATCATTGATTGGAATGTTAAGAGAAAATGCAATGGAGGAAGTGGGATAGTTGTGGCTTTGGAGCTCTCTCCCATCAGGCAAGATAGTATTCTGTCTGCTACAAATCTGTCTTCCCCTAACATTCTCCAATTATACCTCCTTGTTGTAAGAAATAATCTTCAGTAGATATAGCCAGGGCTCAATTGCACTCCAGTTGCTAAGTAGTGCCAGAGTACTGGACAATTCTAGAGGTAATCTGGATCACACTTTTGTTAATAATGGACAGCAAGAGAGACTCTGGACAATTATAATTGAGGGGGAAAAGCTTTTGAGATAATATCTCAATTCTCAATGTTCTCTCTATCCAGAGAACAATAGAATCTGTCCCAAGATTGCTAGCTGAGTGAGTTCTATGAGTCCAATACATATCAGATATTCTGGGATTCTTTCTTTTCCATTGGTTGCTGCTTAAACTAGAGGATTGTCCCATTATTTGCTTTTTCTGAAGTAGTTTTCTCCCTAAAGGTTCTACCTTCTTTCTCCCTCCATTCCTGCATCTAATGAGGAATCATAGATAGGCTTAGAGTGTGGACCAAGTGGACTAGGGTGTAAGCACTTTGTCAGAGGAATAGGAAAGAGCACTTAATACTTGTGCTGGCACACCAGGGCCAAACTCCAAGCTTTACCTCATGTGTAGCTTGGGAGGGGGTTTTAGTCTCTTCTTCCTTATGTTCTCTTGATACTGACTTTCTGATTCTTCACTCTATTAATTGTGGGTTTACTCCTAGGATTCTGTCTCAAAGCTGCCTCAGCCTCCAAACAGTTGGGGAATTTATTTTCCATTGATCTCATCTCTGCCCTTTGTAGCTTTTCTGAAAACAGGTCTGTCTTCAGCTGAATTCCTGTCTTATTTTCTCCCTTCCCAATATAGCTTCCATGTCTTCCTCTGGACTGAATTATCTGGATTAGGAAATGGCACAGTATATGCTCCTCTGCAGCCTTGGGGCTCCCTCAGCTAAGGGCCTCCCCAGAAAGAAAGGAAGCACAAGTCTTCCCTTCTATACCTTCCCCTCCTCTGAATGTGTCTACGTAGAGCTAAAGTCAGCTGTTTATTTTGACATAATACTGGGGAGAGGTCAGGGGTACATCAGTAAAAGCTGAAGCATCAGGTAAATCCCTCAATGTTTCCCAAAGCACAAACCTGTGATTTTCTATGTGCACCCTGCTAGAACATGGAGGCTAAAAGCAGTGGGGAGCAGTGTGTTGAGTATGTCTACTCCATTCTTAGCATTTTACTGGGCAGGAGGGGGAAAGGAATTGGTGGATACAGCAAAGTCTATGATATGATCCCCTCTCTTTAGGGTCTTAGGTTCCTGTTGGGGAACCTAAAACAATTAGAGAATAAATATTTAGGAATTAGAATTCACCACTTTTAATTCATAAAACTGTTACCTTGTTGAGCTTCTTGCTTTCTTATCCAGTGGAAACTGCTATAATCGCTTTACTTCTAATAGATAATTTCTCTTTTAGGTAAATTTTTTTGTTTTGTTTTTTGGAAAGTTAGTGGGGATAGAGTACCAGCCCTGAAGTCAGGAAGACCTAAGTTCAAATCCGGCCTCAGACACTTAACATTTCCTAGCTGTGTGACGTTGGTCAAGTCACTTAACTCCAATTGCCTCAGGGAAAAAAAAGAAAAGAAAAGAAAGTTAGTGGGGAATTGTAGGAAATGTCATCTTCCAACTTAGTAATCACATGATCAGAAATAATTTCCAGTTTGAAAAGGGGGGAAGATAGTCAACACCAAGCATTTATTAAGCCCTTATTATGTATCAGACACTCTGCTAAGTAATGGAGATACCAAAAAAAGGCCCAAGAAAAGCAGCCTTAGTTTTCATGATGCTCATATTCTAATACACAAATGACATCATACATGGAAGATATATACAGACTACAGGTGGCAGATATTCTCAGAGGAAAGGCACCAGCAATGAGGAATGGGGGTTAGAAGGAGGAGAGAAGAGTGGGACTGGAAGACGCCTCTTGTACAAGATGGGATTTTAGGTGAGTCTTGAAAGACCCACAGAAACTAGGAGTGGGGAGGAGGGAGAGCCTTCTATGCAGAGGGAATAGGAATTGAAAAACAAAGAGTAGGACATGTGTGAAGAACAGTCTGATGTTCCATGGAAGCAAGGGGCTGGGGTTGGCTTTATCACTGGCCCAAATGCAAATCAGAATTCTCTCTAGCCAGGAGATGGGCAGATGGCTCATGAGCTCGATGCATCTCCTAGGCTGACAGGTGTTTAAACAGTCCATTACATATTTGACAGGTTGAAGATTTAGTACCTCTGTTACCCTGAAGGTCCCTATTACCTTTCCTTGCCAAATACTCATTTGAAAAAACAAATATAATGAAAGTGAATGAGAGAAGGGTGGGGAAGTTGGATGAAGCAAAGCCCCCAAAAGTAATAACTCAAGCAAGATGTGACAGGTTGCTGTGATGTGGGGGGTTCTTGGAATACTGAGAGGTAGTGTGAGGGCAGGTGGGAGGTGATGAATTCCCAGATTTCAGCAAGGCTGGTTCCCTTAAGGGACCTATTGCCATGTGGCTGGTGTGTTCCAGTTTACTCTCAAAAGTAAGTTGAGGAGAAGCAGCACATTCTGTTCTCTTTCTCATGATTTCAGTGAGCCTAACAAAAATCTAATTTCTGATTTCCTGCGTAGAGGCTTGATCTTTATCATTGTCCCTCCTAAAGCATTTTTATATCCCAAGTGATTTTCTCTCTTTAAAAGATCCAAAGAATCCTTTGGAAAAAGATGAGACAGAGGGAATAACTCAAATGAGAAAGGGGCCATAGTCCATGTTATTCAAGGAGCTGTTAATGAGGTCAGAAGAAGCATGCTGTTATATCTTTAGACAAGTCTATGATGAGATTTACCTGTATTTAGGAAGGCAGCCCAGTGTCTTGGGAAGAACACCAGAGAGGGAGCCAGGAAATCTTGGATTCAGGTTTCCAAGAGGTTTTTCCACTTGTTAACTATGTGACTATGAATAAATTATACAATTTCTCTAAGCCCATTTTTTCATTTATAAAATAGGAATAGTCATCCTTTTTCTGCAAAGTTCATAGGACTGAAGACAAGGACTAAATAAGATATTATACATAAAGTATTTTATAATTATAAATATCATATCATCATTTATTAAATTAAATAAATATTTATTAAGTGTCATAGTTTTGCAAGGAATTTTGCTAAGCCTGGATTTAGTTTCTAATCTAATAATCTCAATTTACTCATCTGTAAAACATGTTTAATAATGCTTACCTTACCTGATCAAAATGTAACAAGTGAGAAAACTTCCCTCTAAGCCTAACCCTTTCCAATAACTTTCTGAAAGAAATCTTAGGATAATTTGAATAATGTTGTCTAATTGTCCCACACAAGAGGAGATAGAAATGCAAATAGAAGTTATAAAGAATTATAAAATTTTGGATACATTTTGATCCAATAATATCATTATTAGGTTGGTTACCCAAGGTGATTAGGAAAAAGAAAAGAACTTATATGTTCTAAAATGTTTATAGCATCTCTCTTTGTGATGAAAAGAGAACTGGAAATGGAGGGAATGTCCATCAATTGAGAATAGCTAGTCAAGTTGTAGGATATGACTGTGATAGAATGCTACTGTACTATAAAAAATGATGAACTGATTGATTTTAGAAAAATGTGGGAAGACTTGCATAAAATAATGAGGAGTCAAATGAGCAGAACCAAGAAAATATTATACATAGTAACTTCTAAGAATAACTTTGGACAACCAAGTCATTTTGAGTATTATAAATACTCACATCAATTAAAAATAACCTGTGAAGGAAGATGCTATTAACTTCCAGAGAAAGAATTAATAAATGGAAGCACATACAGTATAAATATTTAGATAGACATATGCATGTCTATATATATATATATATAAAGTGTATAGTAACCTTTTTTAGAGTAGGGCAGGGAAGGAGGAAGAAAAAAGTTTAAATGTGCAGCAGAGAACAAAAAACCTTGAAAACACAAAAAAACAGTTTAGCTTTGAAAATGATGTGCAGTATTCATTACATAGTCTTTAACAAAAAACTGTAAACACCATGAAATGAAAATTCATGGTTTTTATATTGAATCTCCTTTTTATGTTGTGCTGTGTATGTGGAAATGTGAATTTTTTATCTTTTTGTATTTAAGTTCAAAATAAATAAATAATATATATACATATATATGTATGTATTTTTTTTTTACAGAATTGACTTTTGATACCAAGACTTAAGAGGAGGTGCTGATATTCACGACAGGAATACTATCTAAGTTCTGAGGGAAGAAGGAAACAACTATAGTTAATCATCTTAAAGTAACTCAAAGTGGAAAACTAAGAAGAATTTTGTCTTAGCTTCCTGAAAGACCTTTTTAATGTGAGACTGAGACAGTGGGAGAATAGGAGGGACTCGAGAAATAACATAGTCCAATCTCACTTTATAAAGAAACAGTAGCCAAAAAAAGTTAAAAGATTTGTGTGAGGTTATCTAGGTAATAAGTAGCAGAGTCAAGATTTGAATCTCCATTCTCTGCTTTCAACTCAGGGGTATTGCTACTGTGCTATGACCTCAGAATAACAGAAAGGATTGAAAAAACAGGTGCAGTGATTCAGAGACATAACTTTGATGAATACATACCTTCATGTGGGACCGGAGACTTCAGAGCAGTCTGTGCTCTAGAGTCAAAAGGGACCTTCCAATGTGCCAATAATAAAGAGTATCTTCCTTTTGTAAACTGAAGAATTCCAAATCTGCTGTAGAGCAGAACTACAGAATCCAAGAAAAAGAATGAACCAGAAAGGGGTATGGGTCAGCTAAGTTAGTGCACAGTAGACTGAGTGCTATAACTGAAGCCAGAAGGTCCTGATTTTAAATCCTACCTCAGGCAATTACTAGCGGTGTGATTGGGCAAATTATTTAACTTTTGCTAACTCAGCTTTGTCATCTGTAAAATGGTAATAATAGCATTTACTTCCTACTGTTGTGGCAATCAAATAAAATAACATTGGGAAAGCATTTCTGATAATTTTTAAAAGTACTATATTCAATTCAATTCAAAGTATTTATTAAGTGCCCACTATGTGCCAAGCATTTTGCTAAGCTTGGAGCTGAGTAAAGTGATAAGAGAAAAACATTAGGGAGTGCTGAGGAAGACCAAATGTGAGTTCCCTCTTTGCTGGAGCCACATTCAATTTTGCAAATCATCAGAATAGTCCTGGTCTACATACAGGTAAGGTAGGGCAGGTAGGTGGGTGCAGTGGATAGACTACTTACTGGTCCTGCAGTGAAGACTTGAATTTAGATCTGGTCTCAGAAACTCCCTAGTTATATATTCCTGAGCCAGTCATTTAACATGACTTGCCTCAATTTCCTCATCTATGAAATGAATTGAAGAAGCAAATGGCAAACCACTCCAGTATCTTTGCCAAGAAAACTCCAAACGGGGTGATGAAAAGTAGAATAGGACTGAAACAATTTAATAACAAAAAACAAATAAGGAAGGAAACAAACATTTATTAAACACCTACTATGTATCAGGCACTATATTATCCAATTTCATCCTTACAAAAATCCTGGGGATTTTTATTATTATTATTTACTATTATCCCCATTTTACTTTTGAGGAAATTGAGGCAACTAGAGTTTAGATAACTTGTCCAGGCTCACACAACCAGCAAAGTATCTTAAGTCTATTTGAACTCAGGATTTCCTGAATCCAAGACTAGTGATCTAACCACTTGCACCACTTAGCAGGAAGAGTAGTTTTCCAAGGAGGCTTTTTTGAATTTCTGAGGGCTTTTTCTATCCACTAATTTGTAAACAAAATTGTGTCATGTTTTAAGCCTAAGAGCTTGGCTAGCCTCAGAGGACTGCCAACCACTAATATTTCTGGTGTCCTTAGTAATGAAGGCAATGTCCATAGAAAAACAAAGTGTACCTATAGCTTTCATTTCAGGAGGAAACAACTGTCTCATGAGAATTACAATAGGATTCAAGTTGAAAGAGCCCTAGTACCCTTATATTACATATAAAGACACTAATGCAGAAATAAGTCGTTTGTCAAAGGTAGCATAGATAGTGAGGGATTTCATACCCAGGACTTCTAAGATCAAATTCAGTGTGCTTTCCATGAATATCAGTGGTATTCAACTCAAATAGAAAAAGGGGTAATTAAACTCTACAAAAGAGTCCCTGCCATACTGACAATTTTAAAAGAGTAATGTTATCTATATTTTAATTTATTTTATTAAATATTTTCCAATTACATTTTAATCTGGTACATGCAGACAGTAACCATGGGTTTGATATTTCTACCATATAGCACATATTGTCTTCCTAACCTAGATCACAAAGTGATTACAAACATTAAATTAGAGAAGAAAAGTAAGGCATTAAAGTATTATCTAAATGCAGGTAATCCAGGAGAGAAACCTCCCAATTGGACTTTGAAAATATGGATAATTGCCTCACCTTCCCTGAAGTCTTTGAATGTAAAAATCTAGCCTGATCAGCTCATTACCAATAGTTTTCATATCCTCACCAGCACACTTATTAAAATCATTAAGATCATTATGTCATTTTTAAGTTTGAAAATAGAGGCTATATTACTTTCTCTTTGATATCTTTCTTGAACTTAGGAAAAAATACCACCAGGTAATTGGTTTTGCTTTTGGTGATAGGGTCTATGCCCTAATTTAAAGAACAATTTGCATCATCATCATTTTAAAAGTACTTTTTTAATAATTATAACTGGCCAAGAATAGATCAGGTTGCCTCTAGAGTTCTCTATTTTGGGAAGCATTTAAGGAATGATTGAATGACTATCAATTTATGGATATTGGATGTTGAGTGCATGACTTCTAAAGGCTCTTCCAAATCTAAGATTATACAACTTGAAAATAATTTTTTCATCTGTCTATGGAGTTTTGTTGTTATTGTGCAAAGATGCATAGCCTCACATCTTGCTTTTGGGGAATTTATTTTTTTACCTCAATATTTGTTAATTGTTCAAGATATGTAGCAAGTGTTGGGAAGTGGGAAGACAGTGTCAAAAAGATGCAAATCAGGGGGATAATATACAAGGCCTACTATGTATAGGGATTTGGAGAAAGTCAAAGGGACCAAAACTAGAAAAGTCTAACCTTTTCTTCTTACAGAGAAAGAAAAAGAGACCCAAAGAAATAAAGTGACTTTTTCTTAAGATCTAAATAGGTGATTTCCCTATTCAACCAACTCTGGTAGTTTTATGTTGCTTCTAGAATAATAATAGTAATAATGATAATAAACAATAAATTATTTAGATGACACTTCAAGGTTTATAAAGCAATTAAAGAATATCTTCTCATTTAATTATTGCAATAACTCTGAGAGATAGGTGCTACTGTTAACCCCATTTTATAGATAAGGAAACTGAAGCAGACAAGGAACAGTGACTTCCTCAGGACCACATAGATAGTAAGTGTGTATTTGAACTCAGGAATTTCTGACTTCAGGTCCACCTAGCTTCCTCTATAGTTCTCAATTTATCTTTTAAAGTCCTACAAATCCTGGCCCCAGCCTGTCATCCCATTTTCATTGGACTTTTCTCCCCTTTCCTGACTCTGCAATCCAATCAAATGCCCCTTCTCTCTGTTCAGTCCACTGTATCTCTAATCTCCATACCTTTGCACTGGTCATTTCTCTTTGCCTAGAATGCATATCCTCCTTATCCCAAACTCATAAAGTCTCTTTCTTCCTTTGTGATGTAGTTCTGACATTATCATCCTCATGAAGCCTTAATTTATTTCTCTCAACAATTAGTGTCCTTTCTCTCAAGCTATCTTTATTTAATTACTTTGTTGGTAGACAGACAGACAGATAGATAGATAGATGGACAGATGGATGAATGAGGAAGGTAGATGATGGATGAAGAGATGGATGGATAGATGGATGATAAATGATGATAATGGTGCAGATAGATTACTTATAGATGATAGATAAATTATGATAGATGATAAATTGATAGATGATAGATGATAACTATGAAGATTGATGATGGATGATGATGATGATGATGATGAAGATAGACAGATAGATAAATAGATAGAGAGATGGATGGATGATGATTGATTGCTCAGTGTTACACAATGTGTTAAAAGCACAGCTAGAATACAAGTGCAGGTCCTCAAGCTCCAAATGCAGTGATTTTTTTTCTATTATCTGTCATGCTGTCACTACTATTCATGTGCTTTCTTATATTAATTTAAACATCTGGGTTTTTAAAGAGGAAGCTTTAACAGATCTGTTGATTTTCTTAAATTTGGTTCTTTGTAATAAGGACAAAGGACATTAACTTTTGCTATAAAGACCAGAATGCTGAGATCTTGAATGGCTTACATTGGACCTTTTTGATGCTAACCTTATTCGTGGTTTTCTTAGCAGATATTCCCTCCCCCAAATCCCCTGCCAGTCTCACCCCAGTCTTCTCACTGCCACAAAACTATACCAATTAGGCCAAGAGACTTTTGTCCATGTTATTGCTGCTGAAGTTTTGAAGTCCTTAATTCATGGTGAGTCATCTCCAGTTTAATTAGTGGCAAGTTGCTCCTCCCTTAGTCACCATTGGCAAAGAAGGGAAATGATTCAGACAGTACATACATGTATGGGTTCTTGAAATTGCCTACCTGCTTCATATGGTACCCAAAGGGAAGTGGGTAATGAACATTGGAGGTTGGCTTATGTCCTGTACTAAACACACCATGCTAGTGTATTTCAGAGACTTTGGGATATGTATGCATGTGATCCAGATGGCCTCATTTTAAACTTTGCTCTAAAGAGTTTAATGTTGGAAATATCATATAACCCATTTTATAACCCTGCCACTTATTTTAATCCTGTTGTACAGGTCTCAAAATAGTATGACATAGTTGATAGAGCATTACATTCGAATAATTATGTTTGAATTCTGCCTCCATCACTAGCTGTGTGGTATTGGGCACACAACTTAACCTCTCTGGGTCTCAGTTTTATCAAATATAAAAAAATAAGAAGCTGGTGCTTGATAATCTCTAAGGTCCCAGTAATTCCAAAATGGATCTAATGCTTCTGTAGCACTATTGCAAGTCTCCAATGTAACAAGTTCTAGAGCATAATGATAATAACTTGTATGGTGCTTTAGAATTTGCAAAGACTTCAATATCCATACATTCCATCAAGCCTCCTAATAGTTCTAGCAGTGAGTGAGAAAGGAAAGGAAGGATGATATTCCCATTTTATGGATAAGAAAACTGAGTCCTAGAGACAATGACTTTTCCAATACCTTATAACTAGCAAGCAGAACTGAGATTTAAGCCAACATCATGATTACTCAAAATCTACCATTGTTTCCAATGTATCCCCCTAAGCTGGGGTAGGTCAAAGCAGGGACTCAAAGTCCACATACAAACCATAAAAATTTCAACCTCCTTTCCATATTCAATTAAGTATCAGAGTCATTGAGTTGAAATAGATTAGGTTTATCTGCTTTGATTCCACTCCTTTTATTCAATCTGCTTTGATTGCCCCCTGGTGGAGATGAAATTCAATATGGTATGTATGTGTGTGACAACAATGGTTAGTAGATTAGTCATGTTCAACTCTTTGGGGTCATTTGGTGTTTTATTGGCAAAGCTTTGGAGTGGTTTGCATTTCCCTCTCCAGCTCATTTTGCAAATGAGGAAACTGAAGCAAACAATGTGAAGTGACTTGCAGAAGCTCACACAGCCAGTAAGTGTCTGTCCACTGCATCACCTTGTTGTCCAAGGAAAAACAAATATCATGTCAACTCCATTGAGAGCATCATCACCATAATAACAACTAAACTTTTATTAGTTCTTTGAAATTTACAAAGTATTTTCTGCACAACCTTAGAAGGAGCAGGTGGGTGATATAAACTGTCTATTTTGCAGCTAAGTTGAGGAATAGAGAAGTCTCATAAAGTCACCCCTGGAACATTATTTCATCTCTACAATACTGGATAACAGAAAACTAAGCAAAAGCCAGCATGGTATAGTGACAAGAGAAATGGATTTGGAACCAGAGGATCTATGTTTCAAATTATTACTCTACTCCCTACTACCTGTATGTTCTTAAGCAAAACCCTAAATGGTTAATCACCCTGGGCCTCAATTTCCTTATTTGTAAAATGAAGAGATTGAACTAGTTGGCTTCTAGAGCCCTTTTTAGACCTCTATCAATGGCAACTGTCTCCAAACCAGTATGTATTAAGCAACTGCTGTGGACCTGGCTGTTTGCCTACATGCTTTGAGGAAGCCATCCAACTTGGGACTCGGCTGCTTTCATTGCTGGTGCTGAGATTTTTGCCAGTGACATGATTATCTGAAGTCTTGGAGACCACAGGAGGTCTAACATCACTGAGGAGGACAGAGAAACTCAACAGGAATTGCTTTTTACATGGGGAAATCTGGGCTCCTTAAATTTTCCTTTGTTGTAGGCTGGATCTTTTTGGGATGGCTCTTTGTTTGGTTTGCTTCAAAGTCTTGGACGGACTCTCTTCAGGATATTAGACACTTCCTTCCCTATAATTCATCTTTCCACTTTGCCATCTGGAATATTTCTCTTTTACAAGGGACTAAACTGTTAAGAGTTTGATACAATTGAGTTTTAAATTTGCCATTTCTGGTTATTTATTGTTTTTAATGCTCTCTTCCCTAAATTCAGATTCTATTTTTTTTTAACTTAATCCAGCTAGGATTTCTATTTCCTCACTGGAACATCTGTTTTTATGTTTTTTTCCAAAGCCTATTCTGGAGACATTCCTTGATCTCTTCTAAATGAGTATTGGAGGATTTCTTTAATCTATGGTTCCTAGGCCCCTATAATTTTCCAGGTTCAGACTATCATCTTGAAAACCAGGAATGGCACTGAGGGTGAACAGGGTAGGTGAACACCTACATGGAATTTTTGAAGGGTGTCTGGAAAACACACTATCAAAAATTAACTCCTGAGAATTTACCATTAGAAATTCAGTTTTTTTTCAAAACCATTTGGTACTGGCTAAGAAATAGAGTAGTCAATCAGTGGAATAGGATAGAATCACAAGACAAACTAGGCAATAACTATAGCAATTTAGTCTTTGATAAACCCAAAGACCTCAGCTTCTGGGATAAGTACTCACTATTTGACAAAAACTGCTGGGAAAATTGGAAACTAGTGTGGAAGAAATTAGGGCTTAACCCACACCTAACACTACACACCAAGATAAGATCTAAATGGGTTCATGATCTAGATATAAAGAATGATATTGTAAGGAAATTAGAGGAGCGTAATATAGTTTACCCCTCAGACCTATGGAGATGGAATAAATTTATGTCCAAAGAAGAACTGGAACTTTTAACTGAAAACCATATAGATAACTTTGACTATATTAAGTTAAAAAGTTTTTGTACAAACAAAACCAATGCAGTCAAGATTAGGAGGGAAGCAATAAATTGGAAAATCATCTTTACATTTAAGGCTTCTGATAAAGGTCTCATCTCTAAGATATATAGAGAATTGTCTCATATTTATAAAAATTCAAGCCATTCTCCAATCGATAAATGGTCAAAGGATATGAACAGACAATTTTCAGAGGATGAAATTAAAACTATTTATAGTCATATGAAAAGGTGCTCCAAATCACCAAATTGATCAGAGAAATGCAAATCAAGACAACCCTGAGGTACCACCACACACCTGTCAGATTAGCTAAAATGACAGGAAAAGTTAATGATGAATGTTGGAGGGGATGTGGGAGGGCTGGGACACTGATGCATTGTTGGTGGAGCTGTGAACGGATCCAGCCATTCTGGAGAGCAATTTGGAACTATGCTCAAAAAGTTATCAAATTGTGCATACCCTTTGACCCAGCAGCATTTCTATTGGGCTTGTATCCCAAAGGGATCTTAAAGACAGGAAAGGGCCCCACATGTGCAAGAATGTTTGTGGCAGCCCTTTTTGTAGTGGTTAGAAACTGGAAACTGAATAGATGCCCTTCAATTGGAGAGTGGCTGAATAAATTATGGTATATGAATATTATGGAATATTATTGTTCTGTAAGAAACAACCAGCTGAGTGAAATGAGCAGAACCAGGAGTTCATTGTAGACGGCAACAACAATACTATATGACGATCAATTCTGATGGACATGGCTCCCTTCAACAATGAAATGTTTCAAACCACTTCCAATTGTTCATTGAAGAAAGCCATATATACCCAGAGAGAGGGATGTGAAATGTGGACCACAACATAACATTCTCATACTCTTGATTGATGTTTGCTTACATTGTATTTCCTTTATCTGATATGTCTTTTGTGTAGACACGATTTTTCTTGCACAACAATGATAAGTTTGGAAATAAGTATACATATATTCGATTTGCCAAGTATTTTATCATAATTAACATGTAGTGGATATCCTGTCATCTAGGGGAGGGGTGGGGAGTTGGAGGGAAAATTTTGTAACAGAAAACTATGTAAGGGTTAATGTTGAAGAATTACCCACACATATGTTATGCAAATAAAATAAAATTTTCAAAAAAAAAAGAAATTCAGTTTTTTTGACTCAAGAATTAGATCTATAGAGGATACAAAATAGTTAGTTGGGATCCAGGAAACTGGAAAAATCAATATGGGTCAGAACAACTTGGAAAGACCAGGAACAAGTAAATCCAGTATCCAAAAGTCAAACAAACAGAAAATTAGGAATGAGGATTTTGGAAATTATGGGAAGGACAGGGGGAAATTAGACATGAAGATACAATTGGTAGTTGGGCTCAAGTACACAAACAAGAAAATTAAGGAAGAAGGAGTCAGGAAGCCTGAGGAATGAGAACTCAGGAAGACTGGACAATGGAATGCCAATAGCAATAGAGGAATCAATCAACAGGCTTTTAAGTGCTTCCTCTGTGCATGGGACCGTGCTGAGTAGTTGAACATCATATTGTGTTATTCTTTTGAATCAGTCCAAAAGCTAAGTGACTCTGAAACGAGATGAAGAGCCCTAGATGTCACTATACCATTTTTTAAAAGACTGGATTGATGATTTCATTAGTGTAAGGAAACGTGCTCTGGATGCCCCATCTACAATTCTCTGTAATTTACAGTCTGGACATTTACCTGGGACACAGAGAGATTATTCAATTTACCCCAGGTTGCACAGCCACATGTAGGACTAGATAATTGGCAAGACTTGGCTGGGTCTTCCTGATGCCTGATATCTACTGTATCATGCCATTCTTTGTATTCAGGATGATAATCTGAACCTGGGAAATTCAAATTATATAATGAAAAAATTTCAATATGGCAAAAGTAACCAGATACATGATTGCAAAAACAATTATATTCCCAGAAATCTTGGAAAGCATACATAAGTTTTGGGTTAGGTTTGCCCAATGAATTAAAAAATTAGCTCTTAGGGAACATGACCCATTTGGAGCAAAAAGAATCTTGACTGAGTCACCTTTTATGATCAAACTTCCTATGTAGGAGACCTTAGAGGCCCTCATTTTAAAGATTAGAAAACTTAATCCTAGGATAGTCAATAATTCACCCAGGCACACACATAGGAAAAAGGATGGTAGAATTGTTTCATTTAATTCTAGAATTTTAATGACCAAGTTCTGGTAATTTCAAAGAATGTAGGGAGACATCTCTAGAATAGCTCTTGAATAATCAAAAAAAAAGGGAGGAAGAAAAAGTATGATGGAAAAGAAAAAAAAGAGAAAGGGGAGAGAACAAGAAGAAGGAAGGGAAAGAAGAAAAAGGATGGGTAGAGAAAGCAAAGGAAGAAAGCAAAGCAGATTTGAAAAAAGAAGGCAGACTTTTGGGAGTGGAGTTAAAGCAGAGTAAAGTCAGGAAAGCTGTTCAAGTTCTCCCAGTTTCCCTCAAAGCCTCTGAACAGAGTCTGATGGAATGAAATCACTCTCCAGTTCAAGATAGAAGAAAAACTTCAGGAAAGATCAGTCTCACTGGGATGAAAAGGGTGTTCAGCCCAGTTCAGACAGACTCTGGGAAAGCCAGTGAGAGGGTCTTAATCACAACAAATCAGCAACTGAGACCCTCAGTCTTGGCTCAGTAGAGAACAGATCAGTGCCAGCTCAGAAGGCAAACTCTGGGAAACCAGGTGATTTCCTGAAAAGAGCAGACAAAGCTACCCCCTACAAACACACGGGGCCCCTGTGCTAAAAGCCAAGGCTCAGAGCTGCACAAGAAGCATGGGACAGAGCCACCTTTACCCCAGGAGCAGAGCTCAACCACAAAAATTTTAAAAAGAGGAAATACCAAAAGAAAAGGAAAGAAAATGAGCCAGAAACAGAAAAGAACCTTGATCATAGAAAGCTACTATAGTGACAGGGCAGACTAAAACATCAACTCAAATGAGGACAAAATGTCCACAGAGGAAATCTCAAAGAGTGATATTAATTGGTCTCAAGCCCAAAAAGTTTTCTTGAAAGTGCTCAGAAAAGACTTTAAAAATAAGAGAGGTAGAAGAAAAATGAGAAAAGAAATGAGAACTATGCAAAAGAGAGTCAACAGCTTGGTAAAGGAAGGGGAAAAAATGACTGAAGAAAACAACTCCTTAAAAAATATAATTGGCCAAATGCAAAAAAAAAATCCACTGAAAAAAGAGAAGTCATTGGCTTCCTGTATGAGTCTAGGCAGAACTTAAGTTCCCTGAACCTCAGTTTCCCTGCCTGTAAAATGAGGTAGTTGGATGAGAATAACCTCTGAGGTCCTGTCTAATCTTAGATTTATTATTCCACAAAAATAGACTTATCCCATGGAGAAAAAGAGAAGAGAGAGGTGCAGTCTCCTAGTCAGTCCTGGAATTTTTATTGTTCTGGGAAACAAAGTGTTTTGTCCTACCTGTGACCTCATCAAAGCTGGGAGCAACTTCACAGAAACTTCTAGAAAACTCAAAATCATTCTCTGGGATAATTTTTCAACCATATTATCCTCATGGACCAGGAATGTTGATGCTTTTGATTTGATTTTTAATTAGGAAATTGTTTTGGTCACATTCATCTTGCTTGCAAACAAGATCCAGAATTGAAGGATATTTTGTTTAGGTTGGATTTTTTTGGAAGAGGGGAAAAGGAGTGAAGATGAGTGGAAAGAACAGGGAGGAAAGGAGAAATAAGACTTTTGTTGCTTAGTGTCCTTTATTTGCATTTTCTTCAATAAAATATTTCTCTAACATCTAACCTTTCACAGGGACAAGCACCTTGCTCTCTAATTCTTGCATTGCCTCCCATATCCTTTGAGATCATTTCTTCATCTCCAGGAAGAAGGTCAACGGGAAAGTGGTGGAAAGCTGGGCCTTGAAGCTTGTCATTGCTGCCCACATCTAGCCTATTGAGGCTATGTTTTCATTTTTCTCAAGAAGCTGGGTTGAGTCAGAGGGAGTGCCTGGGACTTGGACAGGAATTCCAAAGCTGATGGGCTGGCTACTCCATAGAGAGAGGAGAAATGGTCTTTTCTCCTCCCTTCCCTTTCAGCAGCAACATATCCTTTACTCAGCTAGGCTGAAAACTTGCTGAGTTCTTCTAACATCCCTTTTGTGTTACAGTTTTCTCTGGTTCAGCCATTAATGTCACTCCCCCAAAATGCAGAAAATAAATAGTAATTCTGAAATGATACTTTAGGCTAAACATATTAAAGCTTTATTGAAAGCTTGCTGGGCAATCTGGTTGATATTATGATGTGCGTTCTCCCTTTATTTCTTTCTCCATCCTCCTCACCTTAGGTAACAAGAATGAATGACATTTCAATTTCTAACATTGTCTGGTGATGGCATAGGGGAGTAATTACTATATTTTTTTTGTTTTTTAAATTATTTATTTTCTTGAGCTTATGTACTTTCATATTTATTTTTATTAAAGCTTTTCATTATCAAAACATATGTATAGATAATTTTCAACATTCATCCTTGTAAAATCTTGTGTTCCAATTTTTTTTCTCCCTCCCTTCCTCTCACCCCTTCCCTGAGATGTCAAGTAATTCAATATATGTTAAACATATGCAATTCTTTTATAGATATTTCCATGATGCTGCACAAGAAAAATCAGATCAAAAAGGGGAAAAAATGAGAAAGAAAACAAAATGCAATCAAACAGTAACAAAAAAAGTGAAAATATTATTTTGTGATTCAAATCAGTCCCCACAATCATCTTTCTGGATACAGATGGCTCTCTCCATCACGAGACTATTGGAACTGGCCTGAATCATCTCATTATTGAGAAGAGCCACATCTGATCTTTGGTCTAAGAGAGACAAAAATGAATTTCCTTTTACTACTACTTTGGCTGGATTATTAAACAAGGAAATTAAATTCTCTTGATATTATAAACAAATTAGAACAATGTAGGATGGTTTACCTCTCAGACCTGTGGAGGGGGAAGGAATTTGTGACCAAAGAAGAACTAGAGTTCATCATTAATCACAAAATAGATAAGTTTGACTACATCAAGTTAAAAAGTTTTTGTACAAACAAAATGAATGCAGACAAGATTAGAAGGGTAGCAGTAAACTGGGAAAATATTTTTACATCCAAAGGTTCTGATAAAGGCCTCATTTCTAAAATATATCGAGAATTGACTCAAATATATAAGAATTCAAGCCATTCTCCAATTGATAAATGGTCAAAAGATATGAACAATTTTCAGACAAAGAAATTGAAACTATTTCCAGTCACATGAAAAGGTGCTCCAAGTCACTATTGAGCAGAGAAATGCAAATTAAGACAACTCTGAGATACCACTACACACCTGTCAGATTGGCTAAAATGACAGGAAATGATAATGATAACTGTTGGAGGGGATGTGGGAAAACTGGGACACTGATACATTGTTGGTGGAACTGTGAACGGATCCAACCATTCTGGAGAGCAATTTGGAGCTATGCTCAAAAAGTTATCAAACTGTGCATACCCTTTGACCCAGCAGTGTTTTTACTGGGGCTGTATGCCAAAGAGATTTTAAAGGAGGGAAAGGGACCCACATGTGCAAAAATGTTTGTGGCAGCCCTTTTTGTAGTGGCAAGAAACTGGAAATTGAAAGGATGCCCATCAATTGGAGAATGGCTGAATAAATTATGGTATATGAATGTTATGGAATATTATTGTTCTGTAAGAAATGACCAACATGAGGATTCCAGAGAGGATTGGAGAGACTTGCATGAACTGATGCTGAGTGAAATCAGCAGAACCAGGAGAACATTATACATAGCAACAAGACTATACGATGATCAATTTTGATGGACATGGTTCTCTTCAACAATGATGTGATTCAAACCAGTTCTTCAGCGATGAAGATAGTCATATACATCCAGAGAGAGGCCTGTGGGAACTGAGTGTGAACTACAACACAGCATTTTAACGCTTTCTGTGAATATTTCCATGCATTTTGTTTTCCTTCTTAGGTTGTTTTTTTCTTCTTCTCTTTCTAGATCTGGTGTTTCTTGTGCAGTAAGATAACTGTATAGATATGTATACATGTATTGTATTTGTCATATAATTTATCCTATTTAGCATGTATTAGATTACCTGTCATCTAGGGGTGGGGGTGAGGGGAAGGAGGGGAAAAGCTTGGGAAAAAAAGTTTTTGCAAAGGTCAATGTTGAAAAATCACTCATATGTTTTTGTAAATAAAAAAGCTTTATATATAAAAAAAGGAAATTAAATTCTCTGCATACTATGTCTCTCGAACCCTCAAACCTTTTAAAATATATCAGGTATGATGCCCACCTAAAGCAATTTGGAGGAAAAGAGGCAGAGACAATGTCTGGAAACAGCTCTTTCCTCTGTGGTTCTTCACCTAGACAGAGGCCCTTTCCTGAAAATCTGTAAGATTTTGACTCTCCTCAACCTAAAAGTTGGATTCAAAAAAGTGACAAGATGGACAAAAAAGAGAAACTTCTACAAGTAACCTGGGCTAGAGAATGGACCAGAGCCACAGGACTGCATCAGATGTATCAAGAGGAAGAGAGATGTCTACAAAGTCTTGGCTCTCAAAAAGATAGCCAAATGACCATTCCATTTGCCTTGTTAATAAAATAATTAAATTGCTCCAAAACTTTGCAGATTTGTCCACATACCCAAACTACTAATTCATTTCATTAAGGTTTTGGTCTCCTGCTAATTTTTTTGGATACTTGTTTATTAAATGAGCTTTTTAATAAACTAGTTAATATGCCTCCCATACTTCTCACAAATAAATGGTAGTTTCCTTAAAAAAAGAGAGAGAGAGAGAGAGAAGAGCAACTCCCATCAGAATTGGTCATTGTATAATCTTGTTGTTGCCCTGTATAATGATCTCCTGGTTCTGCTCATTTCACTCAGCATCAGTTCATGTAGGTCTCTCCAGGCCTCTCTGAAATCATCCTGCTGATCGTTTCTTATAGAAAAGTAATATTTCACGACATTCATATGCCATAACTTATTCAGCCATTCTCCAATTGATGGGCATCCACTCACTTTCTAGTTTCTTGCCACTGCAAAAAGGGTTGGCACAAACACTTTTGCACATGTAGGTGCCTTTCACTCCTTTATGATCTCCCTGGGATACAGGTTCAGAGTAGAGATACTGCTGGCTCAAAGGGTGTGCAAAGTTTGATAAGCCTTTTGGGCATGGTTCCAAATTGCTCTCCAGAATGGCTGAATCAGTTCACAACTCCACCAACAATATATCAATGTTCCCGTTTTTCCACATGACCTCCAACATTCATCATTATCTTTTCCTATCATCTTAGCCCATCTGAGAGGTGTGTAGTGGTACCTCAAAGTTGTCTTAATTTGCATTTCTCGGATCATATATTTTCTTTTTTTTTTAACTAAAGCTTTTTATTTGCATAACATATGTATGGGTAGTTCTTCAATATTGATCCTTACAAAGCTTTCCATTACAAATTTTCCCCTCTAGTCCTGTCCCCTCCCCTAGATGGCAGGAAGTCCACTACATGTTAATTATGTTAAAATACTTGACAAGTCGAATATCTGTATACATATTTCCATACTTATCTTGCCGTACAAGAGCAATCGTATCTACATGAACAAAAAAATCTAAAAAAGGAAACCCAATGCAAGCAAACATTGACAGAGAGCATGAAAATGTTATGTTGTAGTCCACATCTCATGTTCCTCTATCTGGGTGTATATGGCCTTTTTTACTGAACAATTGGAACTGGTTTGAAACATTTCATTGTTGAAGAGGTCCATGTCCATCAGAATTGCGGATCATATATTTTCAATAACCTATTGAGGCTGATAGGAGGTTGGCCAGGAGACCACTGGTCTAGTGGAGAACACTAGATTGGGAATTAATTATAGGGTCTAAGTTTGAATCTCAATTATGTTGTTTGCACTAGTTATTTAATTTCTCTGAATCTCAGTTTCTTCATCTGTCAAATGACATTTGATGACAGAATCACAGATGAATTGTTGAAAGAGACCTTAGAGGTCATCTATTCCCACTTCCTAATTTGACAAATGAGGAAACCACATTCAGGAAGCCATGATTTAACTCACACAGGTAGTATCCAAAGTCTAATTTGAACCCATGCTTTCAGATTTTATCTTTCCATTTTACCATGCTTAAATCCTCTCCTTTCTATCACACTGCTTTCAACCCTTCTACACATCAGTGGAATATCTTTATAAATTGCTTTGGCCAAAAACACTTATCATTTAGTAGCCAATCTTTTACCATAGAGACTCTCTGAACTAAAGTGAGATAATTCCTAAGAAAATAGTCATGCTATTTGAACTTGAAGATTTTCCCTTGTGGAAGGCTCCATCCATCAAAGCAATCAGAGAAGGCAGAGGGTATTCTTATCATCATTTTATGGCCAAGAAAGCTGAAGCAAATACAAGTTAAGTGACTCATCCAGAATCACATATCTAGTTTCAGGGGCAGGATTTGAAGTAAAGTCTTCCTGCCTACAGGAAGCTTCCTGTCTATCACTCCACCAACTATAAATTCTTGGAATTCTGGGAGCATACCCTACTTCCTCTGTATCACCCATCACATTTACAATAGGGATGGGTTCACAGTCATTGCTCATTGGTCAAATAGTTGGTGAAAGGACTATAGAAAGTACCCTTTTAAACTCTAAACTTTTAAACCTAAACTTTAAAACTGTTTTGCTCCTAACTATTCTTACTTTTTCTGGTCCCATCTATGAGATATTCTTAGGACATATAACCATTGCTTAGGATATGCAGTGATTTCCCTAATTTTTTTCTGGATCTCTAGATGGCAAAAAAAAGACAGAAGTAGATAGTTGAATAGTCTAGGAAGAGGGGTCATCATATCATAAAGGACAGTTGTCAGAATTGTTCTTGTTTGCTTGATAGAGACTCTTAAAAGGATAGACTCAATGCACTGTAGTTTTGCTCTCAGAGACACAGACCTAAAAGTGGAAGATTTCATTTTCCACATGAAGCAACTGAATCTTAGAGAAATGAAGTAAATTCACCAAGGTGGCAAGGTAATAAGTAGCAGAATCAAATTGAAACTAAGTTCTATGACTCCCATGGAAGTTGGGTTTTTTTTTTGTTTTTTTTTTTTTTTTGTGCAAGACTCTGGCATTTGCTTTGTTGATATTTGATTCTTCCTGCTTACTGGCATTCCCAGGATCGTGGCTGCTACCTTAAGAAAAACCATAGACAATCTAACTATATGGACAGTCCAAGGGGATCCCAAAACAGGCTAGCACCTTGTGGGTGACTCACACCTGGCGCAGCAAATCTGGGAGAAAGGGTAGAAAAAACATTTGTCTATATGAGCAACCTGGGAAGGATTTTCTTGAAACCATTGGCAGAAATATAAAATAGCTACTTGTGTGAATTTAAATTGCAGTCACCCAATGAATAGCTAGAAAGTCCATGAAGTTTCTATGAGAATGGTGAGACTGGATTAAGTAAAACATGATGAGATTGTTTCTTTTTCTCTCCCTATAACTCTGAAATCAGTAGTGCTTGAAAACATTTTTCTATAAAGGCGTTTAGGTATGCTCTGTTTTTCCTATTTCCTACCTAGCTGAAAATTTAACTTTGCCACAAGTAAGCATGCTCAGCTACTTCAGAGCTTACTGATATACTTTATGGAAACTGCATTTTAGAATTTATATCTTGATTAGTTTTATTGGAGATATGCTAATGAGGGAATTAAGAAGATTGGGATCTAAGTGGGTCAGTGCAAGAGCCAAGAGACAATTAGGACAAATATTCTCCATACCTATAGAGAATTGTGACCTAGAAATAAAAAAAAAAAAACAACCAAACAAAAAATACTAGGAGGAAAAGCCTGGGCATATGCTGGAACTGCTTGGAACTGTCTATGCATGCATAGTTGGGAGTGAACTAGAATTGCAAGTTTCTAACACCACCTAGTGATACATGCAAATACAGTAGCCCAATTAAGCAACTCCTCTAAGCCATACATTTTAGCACCCTATAGGGCCCAAATGTCTTTATACAGGGCTACAGTATTTTATTCACAAGATTGCTGTCATATCAGATACCTTAAAAACCCCTATCAAATGGTAAAACACCTAGGAACACAGGACACTGAGATCTATGGCCAGCTAGGAGGGAATCATGGCATTCTTGCAGTAATCTCTACTGGTTGACTTCTACCAGGGAATAAATAGTAAAAGATAAAATTAATATTCAGAAGAAACAGTGTTCAAGAAGACAATCAGGAATAAAACCTTGCAAAGTCTCTTATGTCCATACACAAATGCACAACGTATGGGTAAACTGGAGTGAACTTTAAGATAAGAAAGTAAATTTAACCTCACAGATATCCCTGAGATTTGGTAGAATAGATTCAGATTCAAAATGTGTCTCTGAAAGTATTCTTTATTTGAGAGGAAGATACCAATCCTGATCCTGATCTCAGATCAAGTAAAAGCAAAGATAGATCTAATTAAAAGAGATAAGGAAGGAAACTGTATAATAAGAGTATAATATTATTGTACATTAAAAATATACAATTATGGGGCAGGGGGTGGAGCCAAGATGGCAGAGTGAAGACACGACTCTCTGTAACCTTCTCTGACCTTGTCTCAGACCAATAGCAGATTAAGCCTCTAAACTGGTTCTGGAGTCAAAGCACCCCCAAATATTTGGAGTACAACACACCCCAAGAAGTTACCTTGGAAGAGCTTCAGAACAGTCTGTTTCAGACGGGCAGGGGGTTGGTCAGTTTAGTGAGCTCAGACAGCAGCACCAGGAGACAAGGCAGGAAGCCTGGCTGGAAGTCAACCTGACAGATTCTCAGCACCTGGGAAATTTCTTTGAGGCTCTTGGGCCACCCTGCCAGCAATCAGGGCAGGTGCTTTGGCTGATCTGCCTTTTGTAAAAGGTAGATTGTAAACTACTGAGAACCCGGGACCTAGCAAGAATGTCCCAGCATCAGAAGTCAATCAGCCAAACTGCCCCAGGGCAAATTAAAGCAGCTGCAGCTTCTCTGCTTTAAACAGACCTCAAGCTTAAAAAAAAAAAAAAAAAAAAAAAAAAAACTCTCACCATAGACAGCTTTTATGGAAAGTGAGAAGAACAGACCACAGATCCTAAGGTTCATAAAGGTAAAGTAACTCCAGAGGAAGCCACAAAGGGAGACATGAGCTGGTTCCCATTTCACAAGTCTTTCCTGGAAGATTGCTTAAAGATTATCAAAAGAGGGGGCAGCTAGGTGGTGCAGTGGATAGAACACCAGCCCTGAAGTCAGGAAGACCTGAGTTCAAATCCGGTCTCAGATACTTAACATTCCCTAGCTGGGTGACCCTGGGCAAGTCACTTAACCCCAATTGCCTCAGCAAAAAGCAAAAAAAAAATATCAAAAGAGACTTAGAAGAAAAATGGGGAAATGAATTGAGATCATTGCAAGAAGGATATAATGTCCTACAAAAGAGATAAGAAAAAGATACCAATTCACTGAAAAGCAAAATTGGTGAAATGGAAAAAGACTGCAATGAACAAAAAAATTCAATTGATCAGTTACAAAAGGAACTAAAAAAGGTAACTGAAGAAAATAATACATTAAAAATTAGAATTGAACGAGTGGAAGTGAATGACAATAAGATTTCAAGAATCAGTTAAACAAAAACAAAAAAAAATGAAAAAAAATAGGAGAAAATATGAAATATCTCCTAGGAAAAACTACTGACCTGGAAAATAGATCTAGGAAAGACAATCTAAGATTATTGGACTTCCTGAAAGTTATAATGAAAAAAAGAACCTAGACACTATCTTCCAGGAAATCATGAAAGAAAACTGCCCTAATATTTTAGAATCAGAAGGTAAAATAGCCATTGAAAGAAATCACCAATCACCACCTGAAAGAGATCCCAAGATTAAATCCCCAAGGAATATCATGGCTAAATTTCAGGACTATGGCACCAAGGAAAAGATATTGCAAGCAGCTAGAAAGAAACAATTCAAATACAAAAGAACTGTAATTAGAATCACCCAAGATCTGTCAGTTTCCACATTAAAGGATCAAAGGGCCTGGAATCAGATATTCCGAAAAGCAAAGAAACATGGATTACAACCAAGAATAAGCTATCCAGCTAGAATGAGCATTATCTTCCAGGGAAGAAGATGGACATTTAATGATAAAGGTGAATTTCACCTATTTTTAATAAAAAGACCAGATCTGAACAAAAAAAAATTGACCTCCAAATACAGAACTCAAGAGAAGCATAAAAAGGTTAAAAAGGAAAGAACTCTTAAGAACTATATTTCTACCATGGGTATACTTAAAGAATGGGGGGTATAATTTGATTTTACTTTGATAATATGAAAAAGAAACTAGAGGTGGAAGGGCTATCATATTGGAAAAAGAGGGAAAAAGAGGGAAAATAAAGTAAAAAAAAGAGGTAAAAATAAGGTAAAATCTCATGAAGAGGCAAAGAAAACCTAATATAATTGAAGGAAAGAAAGAAGGGGGATGAGCATTATGTGAATCTTATTCTCATCAGATTGGGCTCTAAAAGGGTATATCAGACACATTTGGTTTCACAGAAAAACTTGTCCCTCCTTATAGGGAAGTGGGAGGGAAAGGAGGAAAAGAAAGGTATAGACTAATAAAAGGGAAAATAGAAGAATTAGGGGAAAGGTGTAAAAAAAAGGGGGGAGGGGTTCTACAGGGGGGAGGACTGTTTGAGTGAAGTGGTCATCAAAAGCAAAATACTGGGGTGGGGGAAGGGAGAAAGGGGAAAGGAAAGAGAAAAACATAACTGGGTAAATAAGATGGGAGGAAATAAAGAATTAGTTATTTTAACTGTGAATGTGAATAGGATGATCTCTCCCATAAAATGGAAGCAGATAGCAGACTGGATTAAAAGTCAGAATCCAACAATATGTTGTTTACAAGAAACACATCTAAAGCATAGAGATAAATACAGAGTGAAGGTAAAGGGCTGGAACATAATCTATTATGCTTCAGGTGAACAAAAAAAAAAAAAAGCAGGGGTAGCAATCCTCATCTCAGATCAAGTAAAAGCAAAGATAGGTCTAATTAAAAGAGATAAGGAAGGAAACTATATTTTACTAAAGGGTACCATAGATAATGAAGCAATATCAATATTAAACATATATGCACCAAGTGGTATAGCATCCAAATTCCTAGAGGAG
>JAJPUD010002254.1:93794-212460 GCA_023553655.1 Myrmecobius fasciatus
CTCCTCTAGGAATTTGGATGCTATACCACTTGGTGCATATATGTTTAGTATTGATACTGCTTCATTGTCTATGGTACCCTTTAGTAAAATATAGTTTCCTTCCTTATCTCTTTTAATTAGATCTATTTTTGCTTTTACTTGATCTGAGATAAGGATTGCTACCCCTGCTTTTTTTTTGTTCACTTGAAGCATAAAAGATTCTGCTACAGTCCTTTACCTTCATTCTGTATGTATCTCTATGTTTTAAATGTGTTTCTTGTAAACAACATATTGTAGGATTCTGGCTTTTAATCCAGTCTGCTATCTGTTTCCGTTTTATGGGAGAGTTCATCCCATTCACATCCACAGTTAAAATGACTATATCTATATTTCCTGCCATCTTATTTACCCAAAGTTACATTTTTCTCTTCCCTTTCCCCTTACTCCCTTCCCCCCTCCCCAGTATTTTATTTTTGATGACCATCTTCCTCTAACAGTCCTCCCCCCTTTAAACCCTCCCTCTTTTATACACCTTTCCCCTAATCCTTCTATTAATTTATCCCTTTCTTTTCCTCCTTTCCCTCCTACTTCCCTATACAGAGGGCCAAGTTCTTCCCTGAAATCAAATGTGTCTGATATGCTCTTTTAGAGCCCAATCCAATGAGAGTAAGATTTACACAATACTCATCACCCTCCTTTCTTTCCCTCAATTATATTAGATTTTCTATGTCTCTTCATGAGACTTTGCCTTATTTTACCTCCTTTTTTACTTTATTTTACCTCCTTTCCCCTCCCCCCACCTTTTTTACAGTATGATATACCTTCCACCTCTAATTTCTTTTCGATTATTATCAAAGTAAAATCAAATTATACCCCCATTCTTTAAGGATACCCCTAGTAGAGATATAGTTCTTGAGAGTTCTTTCCTTTTTACCTTTTTACGCTTCTCTAGAGTTCTGTGTTTGGAGGTCAAATTTTTGGTTCAGATCTGGTCTTTTCATTAGAAATAAGTGAAATTCTCCTGTATTATTAAATGACCATCTTCTTCCCTGGAAGATGATGCTCATTCTAGCTGGATAGCTTATTCTTGGCTGTAATCCAAGTTCTTTTGCCTTTTGGAATATCTGATTCCAGGCCCTTCTATCCTTCAATGTAGAAGCGGACAGATCCTGTGTAATTCTAATGACAGTTCCTTGGTATTTGAACTGTTTTTTTCTAGCAGCTTGTAATATCTTTTCCTTGGTGCGATAGTCCTGAAATTTGGCCACGATATTCCTTGGGGTTTTAATTTTGGGGTCTCTTTCAGGAGGTGATTGGTGGATTCTTTCAATACCAACTTTGCCTTCTGATTCTAAAACATCAGGGCAATTCTCTTTCATGATTTCCTGGAAGATAACATCAAGGTTCTTTTTTTCATCGTGACTTTCAGGGAGTCCAATAATCCTTAGATTGTCTCTCCTGGATCTGTTTTCCAAGTCAGTTGTTTTTCCTAGGAGATATTTCATATTTTCTTCTATTTTTTCATTTTTTGTTTTTGTTTGACTGATTCTTGAAGTCTTATTGAGTCGTTCATTTCAATTTGTTCAATTTTAATTTTTAAGGTATTATTTCCTTCAGTTATCTTTTTTAGCTCCTTTTGTAACTGGCCAATTGAATTTTTTGGTTCATTGCATTCTTTTTCCATTTTGTCTATTTTATTTTTCAGTGAATTGTTGTCTTTTTCCAATTCACTAATTTTATTTTTCAGTGAATTGTTATCTTTTACCAATTCACTATTTTTATTTTCCAGTGAGTTGGTGACTTTTTTCCAATTCACCAATTTTGTTTTTCAGTGAATTGTTGTCTTTTACCAATTCACTATTTTTATTTTCCAGTGAGTTGGTGACTTTTTCCAATTCACTAATTTTGTTTTTCAGTGAATTTTTGTCTTTTTCCAATTCACCAGACTTATTTTCCAGTTTTTCACATCTCTGTTGCAGGGCAATGTTTCCTTCTTGCACTGCTCTCAATTTATTTCCCCAATCTTCTTCTAGCTCTCTTTTGAGATTCTTTATGCAATCTTCCAGGTAAGCCTTCTGAAAGGGAGACCAGCATAAGTCCACCTTTGTGGCTTTATCTGGGATTGTTTTCAGAATCTCAGGATCTGGGGACTGCTCTAGTTTCTCTCCATAAAACCTGTCTATGGTGAGAGCTCTCTTCTTCTTGCTCATGATGTTTAGCTGAGGTATCAGTCACCAGCAGGGAATTCTGCAGCAGCAGCAGCAGCGGCGGCAGCAGTGGCAGTAGCAGCAGCAGCAGCAGCAGCAGCAGCAGCAGCAGCAGCAGCAGCAGCAGACGATTTGCCCTGGGGCAGTTTGCCGAGTTGACTTCCGGTCTGGGGCTGATCTGGCTAGATCTGCACTAGGACCACACTTTCAGCTGCTCTCAATCCACCCTTTATCAAAGGTAGACCTGCCAAAGCACCTGCCCGCAAGCAGAGCAAAGTGGCCCAAGGGTCTCCCAGGGACTTCCTGGCAGCCTAAAATCTTCTGGTCCATCCTAGCCCCGGACTTTCACCCCGGCTGCGCACTGGCGTCTGAGCGCTGGGAGCTGCTCGATCCCCTGCCCCTCTAAAATTGACCTCAGAAGTTCTTTCAAAGTAGATATTTGATAGAAGTGCATTGTAGTCCAAATGTTTGGTGAAGCCCTCACTCCAGAACCAGTTCCGGGGCTCAGTTTGTCGGTGTCTGAGGGAAGGTCTCAGGAGCTTACAGAGAATGCTGTCTGCAGTTCGCCATCTTGGCTCCGCCCCTCCATTAGCCCCCCTTTTTTAAAAAAAGCAAAAACTAAAGGGTTGAAATAGGTGATCCTCTAGTTCCCTTCTAGCTTTGACATTCTATCATTCTCTAACTACTTGTGAGAGTTATCTTTTTGTTCTGAGGAGAATCAACCCTGAAATTCTCTTGGAAGGATTTGAGAGTCCTATCCATACACTTTTTTTCATTCAGTCACTTATATCTGACTCTTCATGACCCCACAGATCATAGTAGGCCAGACCTTTCTATCTGCCACTGTTTTTCAAAGTCTGTCCAACTTCATTTTCATTGCCTCCATAACACCATCTATCCATTTCTCCTTTGCCATCCCTTTTTCTTTTTGCTTTCAATCTTTCCCAGCATTGGTCTTTTCCAATGAGTCTTATCTTCTCAGGCATGCACAGAGAACATCAAATAAAAATTCAACAAACAGAAAATAAGTTGATACTACAGGGAGCATTGTAGCTAAAAGGGGGAGAATGTGATGAAGACTTGAGTCATCTGCTTTTAGATGACCCAGATGATCCTATCTACCATTAATTCTCTTACTTCAAGCAGCACCTCTCTTTGGATATTTTTAGAAGTCCTATGTCCAAACAAATCCTTGAAGGAAAAAAAATGTATTTTTCCTGTGGGTGGTATGCAGTGAAGCAGGAAAAAAAATCAGAAACACATCTGATGAAGGGAAAAAAAGCATAACGTGAGTCTGTTGGCAAACCTTCTTGGTAAAAGCAGTACAACAGCTGTTTGTGTTAAAAATGACTGCTTTATATTTATCGTGGATGTGCCACAATAAGGAGTTTAAGGCCTATAATTTAAAACAAATGATTTAGGAAAATATTCCTAATAGATACTTCACCAAAATATCCTAAGAGCCTTAAGGAACCAGGGTGGAGTACATGGGCTTTAGCCTTCACTCTGCTGACAATTCTCCAGAATTCTGAAAATGTTTGGCCATCTCTGTGCATATCTTTTCATCCTTACCACTTGGGAGTGTCTGAAATGCTCTATGGTCCTGCCTCTGACAGCCAGAGCCTACTTGCTTCATGGCCCAATCCATAGACCTGTAGAGGGTTCCTCAGAAGCTAAACCCTTCAGGCTTGGCCCTCATAAAACTCAGATTATTATGAAGCATGACCTTATATAGCATCAATTCCTGGTTTTCCCCCCCTTCATTGTGGGGATGTTACAGTGGCACAAGGAAAAAATACCATTATCCACACCCCACTCTGGAAATGACATCCGTCTGTGAGAAAGCTCTGCACGCATGAAAGCTCTTGCCAGGCAGGAGATCAGACTTGGACCAGAAAAATGGTGCAAGTTCTTCACGAGGTCATGTGAGAGAGGGAATAAAGCTTTTAAAATGTCGTTTAGGTACAGAATGTTTGTATCAGAGGGAAAATTTGAATCATAAGAATCTGCCAGGAACAAAATTATGAAACAGACTTTGACCTTGATGTTCTTTTAATTTATTCCTTCCATCCCTGCCCTAATACAGTGCAATGTCTTTACTCTCCCTCCGTCCTTCTCCAAAGGACCTTATACTATTCCCCTGATGTCTACATTCCCCCTCTGAGGCTACCTGCCTTTGGATATTCTCCTAGTCCAATTTTTCATGTTTTCAGAACTTTCCTGATCTTTAACCTCTCCTCCATCTCTACACTTAATGACAGTTGTTGAGAAAGAAAAAAAGCACCACTGATGGTTTCATTCTGATTCGGGAAGGAGTCTGTAGTGGAAGATATTGAGACTCTGGTTTAAATTATTCAGCTGTCTCTCTTTCTTGATCGTGGCCACCTCCTCATGTAGCTTTTCTGATGAATTTGTGAGTCTTTCTGTCTCTAAAGAACATTATCATCTTATGAATCATCTCTCCCTTATTTCTTCTCCAAAGACAACCAACACCTTTACATAGATGCAGATTCTAGGGGTACATAAAGAAAAACTGAGCCTCTGTTCTCTAGCTCCTTTATTCAGGGTCTTGTTCTTATCAAGATATAATTCCAACATTATTGTCACATTGAGTATCTACTCTAATATGTGAGATGCAATGCTAGGAACTGGATGACAAAGCCTCTACCTAAAAGAGATTATAATATGCTTAGAGAGAGAAGATATACACTTTTAAAAGATGCATTTGCCCATGGAAACATATGAGACATACCAAATGGGAGAACCAGTAAGTACCATCTTAGCACTGTGATTAGAAAAGCCTTTTGAAGTTGGAAGAGCCAGATGAAATATATTGTAATATAAATAACTATGTTTCTGTGTGACAGGCATGGTTGAACAATTAGAGTATTTGAGGAGCAGGGGAAGTGCTGGTACCAGTAGCTGGTAGATAAATAAGCTAACTAAATCTTGGGTTGTTTTCAGAGAGCAAGCTAGATCTAGGTAAAACTCCAGGGATCCTGGATTATGACCTTGACATAGATTGTCTTGGTCTATCCCAAGTGCTGACCAAAAGAGAGGCTGTTGGGGAAACTATATATTTTTATTCCCTTCCCTAGATGTTTTATGTCCTGTAGCTAGTTTAGTGACACCATTGCTGCCTCCAAATCTCTTAGGGGTCAGACTGGTAAGGCGAAGTACTGGACTTGGAGTTAAGAGGATTTAAATTCAAATCCAGCCCTATATACTCACTAGCTGGCAAGTCACTTATTTTAGCCTCAATTTCCATAATTGTAAAAAATGGTGATAATAATAACCCATATCTTCCGGGGTTGTTGTAAAGATCAAGTGGGAAAATATTTTCTTGTTTGTTTGTTTGTTTTTTAATCACTTGCACAAAATAAGTGCTATATAAACACTTGATTCCTTCCCTCTCTTACATTCACTTGAGATGTGCTCCCCTGGAAGGAGAAATCTCTAGTATCCCATCTTATCTCCATCACCAAATAAATAAATAGGATCAGTTACCTGAGAGGAGTTTTAATTGGTCAGAAAGGATAGGAAAGGGAAGTAAAATGAGGGAGGAAAAAAACATAGAACTACGAATGATATACGAAGAGTGAGAGGCTTGATAGAATATCCCAAAGACAAGGGACAGTCTGAAAAAATGAGGTATGAGGCTCTAATGCAGTCCAAAGAGGCAAAAGGACAGGGTCAGTTTGTAGAGGTTTTAGGTGGATGCCCAGCATTATCTTCCTTTTTCAAGTCAGAAAAACATGTGAACTGGGTCTGTTTGTAAAAGATGATGGAAGAGGGGCAAATATGTTCCTTCTGAAATACATCAAAGAAGGTGGACGTGGCCATATTGTCCATATACAAGTCAAGTTCCTGGCTATTGACTGGGAGTGGAGACGCCAGGAACAGATTATCAGGAACTTTTCTTTCAATTAGCACTTTGAATACACTGTCATGTCTCTAGTTATAGGGGTTCATGTAAAAGATGTTTCTTGAGCTTCCAGAGTGAAATAGATCCTACGGTCCTATCAGCTCCTCCAATCTTTGTAGAACAGATGGTACTCAAGAAGGCTAGCAAGATTCTTTAGCCTCATCTTCTCTCTCTGGTAAAACTCCTAGAGATCAGGATTGGAAAGCTGGTAGATTCTTAACACCATCACCCTCTTAGAGTGTTTGAAAGAGTTGAAGAGCTGATGGTATGACTGATATGCACATTTTAATTCCAGGTCTGGCACTCTATCCACTGTGCCACCTAGCTGCTTTACCCTCCCTCTTTATCTGAGTTCTTAGTCTCACCTGATTTCTCTGCCTTCTTAGTCTCAACTCTATTGTTAATCAGTATAATGTGTTTGAACCGCCTTTAACAGGGGATAAAACATTTTATGTTGCTAATCAGAGAGAACTCAACAAATTGATAATTTATTAAGTACCTCTGATGGATGTGCCAGGCCCTGGGGATACAGATATAGATCTTTCTCTCAAGGCTAACAAATTAATTGGCAAGAAAAACATAATCAAATTACTATGATAAGGGAGAGAATGTTTTGGGATTAGGAGGGAGAATGGTTTCGGCGCAAAAGAGAGGTCAAGGCAAAATTTTATAGGATTTTCTAGGACAGAAAAATCACTTTCACCTTGTAGAAGGGATGGATAGGGACTGGGATCATGGAAAAGGAAGGTTTGTAAATGTGACCCTGGGCTACTTGACATTTTTAATGAAAGACTTGGATAAAGACATAGATTGTCAAGCTTATCAAATGTGCAGATGATGAAAACCTGAGAGGGGAAACTAAAACACCAGATGACCATCAAGATTTTAAAAAAATATTAATAGACTAGAGACATTAGACTGAATCAAAATGAAAATGAATAGGGATGATTCTAAATAAAGTTCTATCCCCAGGCTACAAAAAACCCCAACTTCATAAATATATCAGTTTATCTGAAAAATACATCAGGGGAGGTGGAGCTATTTGATAGTAATACCAATATTAATCAAGGCATTGTTGAATCATAAGATTCTTTGTAACCCCATTTGGGGTTTTCTTGGCAGAGATACTGGAGTGATTTGCCATTTCTTTCTTCAGCTCATTTTACAGATGAGGAAACTGAGGCAAACAAGGTTAAATGACTTGCCCAGGATTACACAGTAGTAAGTGCCTGAGATCAGAACTAAACTCAGATTTTCCTGACTTCAGGCATGGTTCTCCATCCATTATGCCATCTTGCTGCCCCAATGTGCTTTCTAACTCTGAAAATCCTATAACTTATTTTCTTTCTTTCAGTAAATGGATCCCTCCAGTTAGTATACAGTTCATATAATTAACACCCAACATTCCATATTGATTCTTGTCTAAGATCAGCCTACAAATTAGACTTCTTCCAATAGAAGTTTTTTTTTTTTTTAAATGATGATGCTGGTGTGAGAGAGACTACCATTTGTGAAAACTGATTTTCCTGAAATTTACAAATGATGAAAACCTGAGAGGGAAAACTAACATATACCAGAAGACTATCAAAATGCAAAAATATTGTTAACAGTCTGGAAACATTGGATCAGATCAAAATGAAAGTGAATAGGGATGAAATTAAATGAAGTCTTATTCTTGGGCTTAAAAAAACAACTTTGTAAATATATCTGTTTATTTGAAAAATACATCAGGGGAGATGAAGCCATATTTTTATATTTAAAATTTTACTTTTCTCCTGGATGACTGCTCTAGCAAATTTCTTTGTCAGATAACACTAATCATAATCAAGCAAATGATTATCCCTGCTCTAAAGGACTTTATAGCAGCCCACATTTCTACAATGCTTTAAGGTTTACAAAGTTCTTGTTCCCAGAAAATCCCTGTGAAATAGTTATAAGGACTCCTTCCCACTCTTCCACATGAAGTTGTTAACTATGGAACTGAATATTCAAAGCCTGTCCTCATGGCTTAGGAAATTCCTAAAGGGAAATCACAGCAGCTGTGAACTTGATTAAAGAAATCAAAGCTTGTAATGTCGAGTTTGGTCACGAGGTGGCACCCTAACTAGTTTGCTACACTGAGTTTTGCCCGGAGAGTCAGGATAAGCACTAGGGAGGATGTATCTAGGATATGTCCACTAGCCTTTATCAATATAGCAAGTCCTATTAAACCCAGAGGGAATCCTGCCATATGCCTTAGGATCATAGAGCTGGAATTGACTACAGAGATCATTTCATAGTTTGGGAGATGAGGAGGAGGTGAGGTTACAGGGGTCTAGAAAGGAAACACAGACAGGTTAAGTGATTTGTCTAAAGACACAAAAATGCTAGCTAATTAGCAGCATCAGAATTTAGATCTAGATGCTCAACCCTTAAATCCTCCATTATTTAACACTTCCTTCCTAGGAAAGGTTCTTACGGAGCATCGTAATGAGGAAGGGAGGGAAAGAAAGGTTTGGAGTCTGAGAAGATTGGGGAGCCCCAGGAAGCTGTTGCTGGGTGGTAGTAAGATCAAAACGAAGAACAACGCGCTGCAACCTGAACGGGAGGTGAAGCCTTGTCTTGCTTTGCTTTGAGGCATATTGTGCGGCTCCTAAAGAAAACCAAAATGATGAAAATGCAAATCATGTTTGATTTACCAGCGGTAAAATGCTTCCAGCTAAAACGACATAGATACAGAGTAAACTGACAAACCCTTCGGTTCCAAGGCAGTGAGAAACACACACATTTCAGTGATTCTTCCATTAACACAGTCAACATGCCACTTTGAGGGCAGCAAATAAATTAGGAAAAAATAAATGGTACTCGCCAGTGTCTGAAGTCTAACATGTTTGTCTGTGGTCTGAAAGAATATTGACTCTGATTTGGTCTCTTTTTATTAAATGTCGTATTTATTATAGTAATAATGTTATAGATATATATAAAGTAGGTGGGGTTCAGTGCCTAAGCCCTGGACTGGGAGTCAGGAAAGACCCCAGTTCAAATGCAGACTTGGATAGCTGTGTGGGTAAATCAACTTCTGGCTGCCTCAGTTTCCTCAATTATAAAATGGAATAATAGCACTTACCTCTGAGGTTGTTGTGAGGATCAAATGAGATAATATTACAAAAGACTTATCATAGTCTCTTTATGCTTAGTATAGTGAATGTGAAATAAAATACTTGTTTCTTTCTTCTTGTATATCATATCTAAACTATAGGTATTTGAATCTTGAACATAGGGCCATCAGAGGAAGAGTCTAATATAATATTTTGGTCTTCTTCATCTGTGGAAAAATATTTTTTAATTAGCTCAAGGAAGCCTTATATACTATTTCATTTTCAGGAGATTGGAAAACTTCAATTCTGTCTAATTCTTTCTAATTTTCAATTAGATGGTACAATGGATAGACCCCAGAGCTAGGAGTCAGAAAAACTTAAGTTCAAATGAAACCTTAGCCACTAGCTAGTAGATGACCCTGAGCAAGTAATCTAAGCTCTGCCTACCTCAGTTTCCTCATTTGTAAAAAGATGATAATAATAATAGCACCTCTCTCCCAAGGTTGTTGTGAAGATAAAATGAGACAATAATCACAAAGTGCCTGACACATAGTTACTGCTATATAAAGTTAACTATTATTATTAGCATCAATTAAGATGCAAAGTTTTTTCAGTGACGAAGAAAAAATATTTAAGATTGCATCAGAGTTATAAGCTTAAAACACACCAAGATTTTTGTGATACCTTGTTTATATATAAACTATATAGAGATACAAAGAGTGGAAATGCTGGCCCAGTGAGTAGAAAGAATAGCTATGAGATCAGATAAGACTGGGTTCAAGTCCTATGTCTGATATATATAGGCTAGCTGACCATGGGTCAATAATCAGAAATCTTCACATTATAGCACATCTCGGTTTCTTAACAACCTTTGTGATTTTAGCAAATCACATAATAAGGTCTCTGGGTCTCAGTTTTGTCATCTAGAATGAGAAGGTTTGATTGGAAAGCTTTCCAGTTAAGTTAGATCTAGGATCCCATGAAGTCCCTTTGCCCAAGCAACCCTCTAAAAATTACTTGGGAGTGGCTGATCTGCATTGCAAATTAAGTGGAGGGAGTTTCCCCAGAGGATATCTCTTGACACTGATGAAATCATAGGCCCACACCAAGTATATATTTACCTGCCAAATACACAGAAGGGAAGAACAATTAGCAAGTCAGTCAATCATGAAGTAAGATTCTAATTGTTCTTTCTGTTTGGAATGATAAGCATTTGCTAGTTTCAATAAAATCCAGGCCTTGATAATTCTTTATGGAAAAAGTAGAGGCTACTTACATTGAGATCTTTCTCCACAGTTCATAACTCACATACATTCAACATCCTTCCCCTTTTACTCTGCTTTTATTCCAGTCTTAGGGAAGAGCAGGAGGACTTTCTTTTTTGCCAAGGTCAGTCCTTTTACTTATGCCCTTGATTCCACACCCCTCCTATCTCCTTGGGAAGCTTGCCACTCAATCATTCCATGTCTCTTTCTAATCTTCAATCTCTCTTTATCCACTGACCTATGCTGCCTGCAAACATCCCTAAAACACCTTCACCCTTAAAACATTTATTCAATCCTGCCATCTCCTAAAGATATAACTCTCTCCTTTTCACAAACAACTCCTGAAAAAAAAAAAAATTCTATACTCTTTGATTGATTTCATGATCTCACCTCCCATCTATATCTCAGCTCCTTGCAAACAGGCTTCCCTGTAGAAAATGCTCTCAACAAAGTTATCTTGTGAATTCTGAATTACTTAATTCAATGACCTTTACTCAGTTCTTATCTTTCTTATGGTGTCTAAAGTTTTGACACTATTTTCAAATTCATTTTTTATAAGATTTTAAGTTCCAAATTTTTTTTCTTCTTCCCTCCCTTATCTCCTTCCTCCCCAAGACAGAAAGCAATCTAAAATAGGCTGTACAAGTACAAAGTTTTGTCACTGTTAAGCATCATGCCTATCTGAATATCCTGAATACTCTACCGTTTTTGTGACTGTTATCTTCTACTTATCCTCCTAACTGCCTTCATGCTTCTCAATTTCCTTTGTTAGATTATCATTTAAGTTCCACACTTCTGTTCCAGATCTTCTTCCCTTTATACTTTCTTTCCTTTATGCTTTCTTTCTTGGTATTTTCTTCAACTCCCACTGGTCCAATTATTAACTGTAGGCAAATAACTTTCAAATCTATATATCCAGCTCTCATGTATCTCCTGAGGCTCATTTCCTTATCACTAAACTATGTGCTAGAAAACCTCATTTGGATGTCTAAGATCATGTCTAAAATAGAACTTATTACCTTTCCGCTCAATCCTTTCTTTTCTTTTTTTTTTTCAATCCTTTCTTTTCAACTTTCTTATTTTTGCCCTGGGTATCACCATCCATCTGATCATTCCAGGGTGCAATTTCACATTCTCTACATTTCTTTCTACACTTTCCCCACCTCCATATCCAATTAGCTACCAACTCTTATCAAACATTGTTGTGGCTCAATTATTCACGTCCTATCTATTTGCATCTATCCTTATCTGTTTCCTCTCAAGAGGAGTGGAAAACACTCTTGTTCAAGGCTATATCTGCTCCAACCTTTTGGATTATTTTGGATTATTGAAAAGGTAGCTTTATTTCTTCCTCTTCCAATCCACTCTTCACTTAGCTACTAAATTGCTATTCCTACTGCACAGATTGGACCAAGTTACTTCATGCTCAAGAAGCTTCAGTGATTTCCCGTTGCCTCAGGATAAAATGCAAACTCCTCTGTTGGATTTCTAAAGGGCTTTACATTTGCCCCCCACAGGTCTTTCTAGGCTGATTTAACATTAATCTTCCACCACCATGTTTCAAGCAAACCATGTTTCACCTTGTTTCAAGCAAACCAGCCTTACTATTACCCATATATAATATTCCATTTCCTGCCTCTATGCTTTCACCTGAGAGCTTTCCTTCTTCACCTCTTACTTCTGAAAGTATAATTTTCCCCCCTGAGGCAATTGGGGTTAAGTGACTTGCCCAGTGTCACACATATAGGAATTGTTAAGTGTCTGAGGACAAGAGAACTCAGATCCTCCTGACTTCAGGGCTAATGCTCTACCCACTGTGGCACCTAGCTGCCCCCATAACATTTTTTAAACCTCAATTCAAGTGCTACCTCATATTTCCTTGCATACCTTTCTCCTTCCTCTGTTCTTGGTATGCTTCCTTCAATTACTTATAATTTAACTTGCTTATAGTATATATTGTTCAATCAGCATGCCCATAATGTTCTCTCTATAAGATAAGCTTTTTAAAGGGACTTTTTTTTTGTATCCCCAGCATTTAATAGGTGCTTAATAAGGGCTTGTTTCACCATTGCTCTTGAGTAGTCTTATGAAATTTAAATATAGTTATGAAATTCAAGATTATTATTACTTATATACAATTTAATGGATTCAAAAAAATAATTATTTTGGACAGGTAATTATAAAGAGGATCCTAATTAATATATAATCTAATTAGTTTTGCATAATAGAATATTAATCTGATGAAGATAATAATAACAGCTGACAGTCATACATATTTGCAAAAAGGTTTTTTATATATTATCTCATTAGAGCTTCATTACAACTTGTCAAATAGGGATAAAGAACCGCATTTATCTCCATTTCCAAAAGACAATAGGATTACAGACAAAGACCTGGAAGGGAGGTTGGAGATTACTGGAGATGGTTTTCAGATAAGGTAACAGATTTAGAGAAGATAAGGGACTTATCCAAGATCACACAGCAAATGTTGGAAGCAAAATTCAAACCTTAGTTTTTTGACTCCAAACCTTGCACTCTATTGTACCATGTGGCCTCTGGACTTTGATGTTACATTTAAGATGCAAGATGCATTTTTTAAGGTTAATTTAATGATATAGAAAAATACTATTTTCTGTAAACTGGGACACTAATGCATTCAGTAAAGTTGTGAACTGATTCAACCATTCCTGAGGCAACCAAATTTGGGGAATCACTGAAGCTTCTTGAACCATGAAATAACTTAGTCCAATCTGTACTGCAGAAATATCAATTTATTGCCCAAAGGGACATAAAATGTGTATAATCTTTAATTCAGCAGTACTACTACTGAGTCTGTATCCCAAACAGATCATAAAAGAGGGGGAAATGTGCAAAAAATGTTTGTAGCAGTTTTTTTATGGTGGCAAAGAATTAGAATATGAGTCATGCCCATTGAGTGAGGAATGGCTGATTAAGTTACAGTACATGAAAGTAATGGAATATTATTGTTCTGTAAGAAATGATAAGGGGTCTGTTTTCAGAAAAGCCTGGAAATACTTATATGAATTGATGCTGAATGAAGTGAGCAGAACCAGGAAAACTTCATACACAGTGACAAGATTATGTGATGACCAACTATGATAGATTTCTCCCTTCTCGGTAACTCAATGATCTGAGGCAATTCCAATAAACTTTGGATGGAAAATGCCATCTATATCCAGAGAGAGAATGAATGGAATCTAAGCATAATATTTTCACCTTTTTTTCTGTTTTTTTTTCCTTTCTTGTGGTTTTTCCCTTTTGCTCTGATTTTTCCCTACCAATATTCACATGGAAATATATAAAAAATGAATTTATATCTATAACCTAAAAAATAAAATTAAAAAAGAAAGAAAATACTATTTTCTATACCCACTATGTATGGGATCCAACACGGAGATCACTATTATAGTCATTGTTATTCAGTTGTTTCAGTCATGTCCATGACCTCTTTTTTAAGTTTTCTTAGCAAAGATACTAAAGCAATTTGCCATTCCCTTCTCCAGCTCATTTTACAGATGAAGAAACAGAGGCAAAAAGGCTTAAATGACTTGCCCAGGGTCACACAGCTAGTATTTGAGGCCAGATTTGAATTATGGTCTTCTTAACTCCAGATCTGGTACTCTTTCCACTGTGTCACTTAACTGTCCCATTATAAATTCAATCTAAAATAGTGAAGACTGGTTTATTTCATCTTCATACCTCCCCCTTCAGAACAATGCTTTATACAATGTAGTAACTTAATAATGGTTTAATTGAATTTAACTGAGTGAAGATTTCACCCCTCTCTATTATGTTTACTAGTATTAAATCAGCAAAATAAATTAGTTCACAAAATGTCTATAGTGAACACAGGATGAACAATTTCCCCAAGACTAGACAGATTACTTCCCAGGATGAAAAATATGACTAGGAAGGATGGCTAAATCCATGGATAGTGTGCAAAATATCAAATCTTCCTCTACTGCTTTGAAAATATTAATTATACATGTTACTTTGTGTTGCCCAAGGCAACCTTAAGAAAGAGGCAAAAGATTTTTCTGCTTTTTTAGAGGCTCCTTCCACCCTTGTCTTTCCTTATTCCAGGAAATCAAATCCTTCCAGCTCTCACCTCCCTCCATAGCCACAGATGTCAGTCATGTATACTTCTGTGTGATGTAAGTCAATAATAACAACTGGCATTTATATAGCCCCCAAGATTTATAAAGTACTTTATACACATTGACTCCCCATTGCCTTTAGGGGAAAAATACAAACTCTACTGTTTGTTATTTAAAACCCTTCAAAATCTGGCTCTTGCTTCCCTTTCCAGGCTGATTTCACATACCTCCCCCTTACACATTGTATACTCTGGCCAAACTGGTCTACTCACTGCTCCCTCACTATGGCATTCCACCTCTTCCTTTGCACTGGTGTCTCTCATTCCTGGAATGCAGTTCCCCTTTATCCCCCTTCCCCCACTTCTCCCTCTTGGAATCCCAAATTCTCTACAAGGCTCAATCCAAATGCTACCTCTTTCAAGGAGCTTATTTTGATTCCCCCAAGTTGTTAGGTGCCCTCTTTCAATCACTGCATACTTAATTTGAATATGACCCGTGTTTGCTTTCCTCTGAAAACTTTGCCCTCCCTCCTCCCAGTAGAAAGTAATTTCCGAAGTTAATTTCTTACTTTTTGTATTTGAACCTAAAATGACACCTGATACCTTGTTAAAACTTAATAAATGTTTGTTGATTGATTGATTGATCTCATTTATTCCCTTCCACAATCCAGACAGGGACTGCTAATAATATTATGTCCATTTGACAGATGAGACTAGAGAGTTTAAGTGACTTGTTCATTGTCACAGAATGACAGAAAATGGCAAAGTGAAGCTCTCTTCAGATTCCAACACCAATGTTCTTTCTACATTGTTAGCTAAGAGGGGATGGTGGTGGTCATTTTTATATTAAGCCTGATTTCAAATTGACTTCTAAAAGACTTTTCCCCCTCATTCAAAGAATTTGGGGATCCAGGAAGCCAATGAAAACAGTATTTGGGGTTTGAACATGCAGACATTTCTGCTGTGACTAGTTTTATGTCACATGAAGCAAACATGGAATCAGACATTTTTAAAATTAAATTTTATTTTTTAAATTTTGTATTTTTTTTAATTATTAAAATTAAATTTTTCTCCCTTACCTCCCATTGAGGAAAAAAAGAAAACTCACATAGAACATCAAAATAGTCAAGCAAAACAAATCCCCATATTGGCCATGTCCAAAAATATGTATCTCAGTCTGCATCTTAATCTCTGTCAGGAATCCTGAGAATTATAGACTTTTGAAGAGCTTATGTTTTCAAATCCTTGCATCCTCATATGACAAAACATAGATTGGCAGAGGTGAAATGATTTGTCAAACTGCCAGTATGTAACAGATTTGAACTTGAACCCAAGTGGTTTCCTGGTGACTAGTCCTTCTATCTCAGCATGTTCCCTTTCCTATTTCGTCTGGATAAGACCTGACTTGACCCTTCCTGTTTAGTCTAAGGAGCCTGAGAAGGCTTAGAAGGCACTAAAGGGCTAGCTCAGAGAGTGTGCTAATCTCTTCTTGTTAACCAAGCTGGTGTTTTCCAAACAATCCATAAACCTGACAGGTGGTGGGAGAGTTGGTTCAGACTCTCAGTGCCTACCTAGGGCAGTAACAATTTTAGATGCAACTAGTAGCTTCCTCTTTCCCTTCCCAATCCCTTTAGGATTTATTTTATGAGCAGGTGTTTCTGGTTAATTAGGTGATTAATACTCTTCACATTTGGGAAACCATTTCCCTGATGATGACTCCTGCACAGTTAAAACATGAGAAAAGTCTGCAACTTGCAGTGTAGAAAGGGCAAGGCACAGTTATGATCACTTCTTTTCCCATTATGCCTTTCACTTTTGCTTCTCCTCAGATGACAAGCAACTTCATCAACTCTGCCCAAGAATTCTGTGGCTCCCAAACTTCAAGGAAGAGGCTAAGCTTCTCTTATTGGGGTTAGTAGCCTCGATACAATCAAGTTGTAAGATGCACTGTGTTGGTTCAAAGATTTCCCCAGCTTCTCTGACTCATCATTTACTCCCAAGAAGAATCTGAGAACTCACTAGTGTGGTTTGACCTTTTCCAGAAATAAGAGCTATGCTGACCTGAACCCCAGGATGGATTTCATTTAAGATATTTGTCATGTCCCAACCTCACTGTTATAATCCAAGATTTCTTAACTCTCCTTCTTTAAGTTCCCTTTTCCCAGATCAAAAAACTACTCTAAGAATCTGGAATTCATTCCCACATACCAATTCATATGATTACCTCTCCCAAGGGATTTGCATCTTAATGGAGATCTATACTAATGGGTACAAATCAAGTGGTCTGTCTCATCTGTCCAAAGAGGTGGGGTACAATAATAACTTATTTGTTTTAAATCAAGAAGCTAGACCAGCTAATCTTTTGGGTCTTTCTCCTACACATATATCTATGAATTTCTAAGAATAAAGTCTCTCAAAGGAATTTCAAGTTATCAGACACATGTTTTGGTGACAGGTGCATCTTCTTGGCATCTGTGAAATCACACTGAGGATTTTAATCATTGATCTTTAGACATTCTGCCCAGTGATATAATCTCCTTGCCTACTCTAGGTAGGGGCTGCCAGATTCTGTAAGAACTGCAGATACATATTAAGAAGGAATGTTGCCTGGTGCTCTTCCTACTAACATATATCTTCCGCTTTCCTCTTCCTTGGAAATGAATTCCCTTATTTTCACGGCTTCTTCCTGCAAAGGAAATCAAGTCCATGAAAAATAGATTTTAACTTTTACAAAGTCATTTAAAGATTCTGCTAACAAATGAAATATCCCCCAGAAGTCTTTGTGAAAAACACAGCCCCCCTGCTGTGGTATGAATGCATCAGAGAGACTAAAATCCAGCCCAACTGGGACTGCAGAAGAAGGGGAGAAAGCTTTAGAGTACATTTGGGAAAACAAAGAAAACCCTAATACTTTCTTCTCCAGACAGTCTCAGACTCTTTCGTGCCCTTGGGCCTTTGCCCAATTCTCTCATCTGCCTCAGTCTTGGTACTAAATTGGTTCAAGGTTTGGAGGAGAATTTTGGAGGGAGAGAGGGAAGATGCTTGGAGTTCTTAAATGCTGAAGTCACCCCAAGGATGGAAATAGCGGATTTATCTAACCACCAGAGGGCGATGCCAGTGCAGAAAGAGAACCAAGTCACAGGGAAACCAGAGCAAGAGTAGGTGGAAGTATATCTTCTTGGAAAGCAAAAGCAGTCAATTGCATACATAGGCAGGCAGGTGAGGAGGAGTGTGTGTATGCATGCATGTGTGTGTGTGTGTGTGTATGTATCTTTATACGATAATCCATATGCCACTTCCACTACAATTTCAGTGTCCTCAGAAAAAGTCCTAGAAATAAAATGGGGGTGGTATGCAGAAGCTGCTTCACACTGGCTTTGCTAGTGTGAAGCAGATAGACAGACAGACAGTCAGACAGAAACAGAGTCCTTATGTAGAGCCTGTGTATGAGTTCCCTCTGTGTGTGTGTGTGTGTGTGTGTACCAGGATCCCATCAGACTCAAATAAGTCTAGATTTTGCTTCCTTTGTCTTTTCTATTTCTCTTCCCTCCTAAAAAAAAGTTTAATTAATTTCGTGAAGTATTTAATTTATCTCCCTGCAACTAACACCCCTTACTGTAAACCTAAGAGCAAGGACAAGGTCATATTTCTTCTTAACTTCCTTGCCACTAAGCAAAATATTCTGCCCATAGTGGGATCTTAAGAGATGTTTGTTGAATTAGTGGAATTGATTGGATCTAGAAAATCTAAAACCAGAGCACTTGGGAGTTAGCCCCGGGAATCTAGCACAGTTTCCCAGTCATTCCACTCCTGTGTATTGTTCTGGTTCAGTGCTTTGGTGCCCTAAAGGGTGGAGGTGGGAGGAACATTGCTGAGAAATGTGTCAAGAATTGACAACAGGAACAAAGGTAGAGTCCTAGGTATGATTGACTCTGAAGAGTGAAGGTCTCATTGGGTCATAGGATCCTACAATGTGAGAAGTGGAAAGAATCTTAGGGATGTTCTAACACAGCCCAACCCATTTCATTTTCAAAAGAAGAAACTGAAGACCAATAACCTGTTTCTGATTTGTGTGTTTCTGGTTTGTAAAGGATATGAGTCTAGTTTGTAAAGCATAGTATCAGTTTGGGAAGTATATCCATAGATTCAACTGTATGAAAGCACATGAAGGTGTATGAATCTAGTGTGAATGGTAGGGTGTATGTAATAACTTTGTCTGGAACACCTTTTGGAGTTAATGAAAATGAAATTTTGGCGATGACTTCTCAGAGAAGGTTATTTCTTTGACTGGCTTTAAAGTTTCATCCCCAACTAAAATGCAAATCGTTATAAGCAGAATTTTTTAAAAATGCATTTTAGCTGTACTGGAAGGAGTCTTTCAGGGAAGACACCCCTAAAATCACCTTATGTGGGCTTCTGCCTAGTCTCTCTGTTCACAAGGATGTCTCTGACATTGTTTCACATGACAGTAATTACAAAAGACCTCTAGCATTTTCTGTGGACACCAGGTGGTGAATTTATCCGGAGAATAGGTAGTCTTTCACAGTATAGGCAGGTGTGAATTGTCTGTTATGACCTGTGATCTGGACCTTTGAAATGAATGATTACTTAGAAAGATGAATTTACAGATCCATTGAAATGTAAAATGCAAATCTCCCAGTGGGGTGACAGATTAAACATAATCAATTATTTATATCTCACCGAGAATGAGTTTATCAGTCTTTCTCAATAGCAGGTTTGGACAGTGATACGAGACACACTAAAGCACTGAGCCAGGATAAGAATCAAGGAAAGGTAGCTCAGCCTTGGTAAGTTAAAGATTCAGAAAACAAATGCCAACTTCACCGTTTTTCCTAGCGTGGGCCCTGATGCGTGTAGAGAAGTGCATGCAGTGATTTGGGTATTTCTGAGCAGTGCTCGGCATTGCCTTTTGGGACGGTCCGGTACACCTGGATGTCCACCGTCCCAACTTCGAGTCCCCCTCGCCCCTTCCCACCAGCTCTCTCCTTGGAATCCTTACTCGCGGTAGCTTCTGCAAAGTTCCCAAGTTGCTTGACATCACAAGTGGCGCAGCCAATAGGAGGCGGAGCTGGCGTTTTTGGGGGGGGGCGGGAGGGGTGGGCCCCACGTCTCCTGTGTCTGCCCTGCTCAGTGAATGGAGAGAAGGAGAACCGTCCAGCTCGCTCGCCCACCCCGTGCCCCTGCTACTCCTGCAGCCGCCGCCGCCACCACCACCCGCCGCGCTCTGCAAAGCTTGCCCTAGCCAATCCCTCACCCCTAGCCCCGGCTTCAGCGCCAGGACCCCAGCTAGTTATCCGCCTTCCCACCTGGGCAGGTTGGGCGATGCGGAGCCCCGTGGATGGAGCCCCCGCCACCCTGTGCGCCCCTCTCCACCGGCGTCCCGTGCGCCTGAGCTCAGGACTGTCGCCGCTCCCCGGCACCCCCTCCTCCAAGCCTCCGAGGGCCCCCTGCCCCGCCCCCTCAGGCAGAAGCGCCGGTTCTCCAGCGCCTAGACTCCCTCCCTTTCCCCCTCCCCCGCCCGAGGCCGCCCCCGGCTGCGCTGCGTTGCGCTGCGCCCAGCTGCCGGCTCTCTGCTTCGCCGCAGCCTTCCCCGCTGCAGCCACCACTCCAGCGGCTGCCCTCGGCTGCATTCCGGCCGGTGGGACGGTCTCCTCCGGGCCCCGAGTGTTGCGCTGCGGACACAAGCGCGGCCAGCCTGGGCCCCCGGGCAGCATGGCCCCCAATCGGACAGAAGCCGGCTCCGCGCGCCTCTGGCGGGCACTGGCGCTGGTGCTCTCACTGGCAAGCGCCTTGAGCTGGACCCCAGCCTCAGCCTGCCCCACCAAGTGTACCTGTTCGGCCGCTAGCGTGGACTGCCACGGGCTGGGCCTCCGGGCGGTGCCCAGAGGGATCCCCCGCAACACTGAACGCCTGTAAGTAACCCCCTCGCCGCACCCCCTCCACCACCACCAGCCCATTCCTCTTATTTTCCTTGACAAGACCCGGGCCACCCACCTGGGCTGTCCTGCAGGGACCAACCTCCGTGTACCCGTTGGGAGGAGGTCTGGATGGAGGACTCCTTTCTTTTTCCTTGGGAGAACTGAAGGCAACCTTCTTTTCCAGTTTCCCTTTCCCAACACTCCTCAGGCTGATTTTCAGGTCCGCAGCCAGGAGTTCCCTGCTCGGTGGGGACAGCAAGCTGTGCTCTCTCATTCTGAGTGTTGGTGGTGGGGACTAGAACCGGGAGGGGCTGCTCTAACAGGCTAAGAACGGAGCGCTCCCGGAATGGAACCGAGCTTGGGTGGGGGCAAGAGCTCCCTGAGGCTCAGAGAGACAGACATTCCTCTGGGTGAGTGTCAGTGTCAGGAGTCAGTACCAAAGACTTTGAGTTTAGTTAGAGCCTAGATGCTAGCCTTCATGAGGCTACCGTGTCAAGTTAAGTTGAATGTGTGCGTAGGTAAGAAAGCTTGCCCAACTTCACGGAAACACAATGAATTTAAAAGGGATTTCGTTAGAAACCTCCTTCCACAGCTCAGACCCTTTGAGATGCCAAGTTGGAGTCCAGGTTCTTTTTTTTTTTTTTTTTTTAATGGCTCGGTTACAAATGCCTCTAAAAAAAAAAAGTGGGATCTAGAATGGAAATGCTGACGGGCCCCTTAAATGAGAGCAAGCGGTATAATCTTACAAACCGCACTCAGCTTCCTATCTTCTTTCTTTGGCAGTGGGGAATCACTCTGAGAGTTTGATGGATTGACCCTCGTTTTAACCCCAATTGTGCAACCAAATATTTACTTTTCAGATGTCAACGTTTTGGAAAGGTTTATCATTTTTATTCTGGAATAAAATTCAAAACTTGGACCTCCCTGGGACCTCCAAGACAGCCTTGCTGTGGTCCACAATGATTGTAGAAGGAAGAGGGAAAGGAGATGGTGGGAAGAAGGGGAAATAGCCCAGGGAGCCGAGCCCAGAAGTGGGTGAGGGCATCACTCATGAATGATAGGGGCTACCACTCTCTTTTTTCTCTGCCGCTGTGTCCTTCTCATGTGTATGACAGGGCAGTTTGTTTGGCCACAAGCGTGTCTGACTGTAAAGCTCAAATAGAGTTAGGAAGAGGAGAAAACAATTATAATAATCTAACGGCTTCCTTTCCAGAACTTTAAAATTTACAAAGTGTTTTTCTCATAAGCACATAGGCTGAATGGTGCAAAAATTATCACCATTTTTCAGGTAGGAGACTGATTCAGAGAAGTGACTTTTCTAAGATCACAGAGTTGGTACATGTTAGAGCTGGGAGTAGAACAGACCAGTGTTCTTAATATCTTTGTGGGTCTTCTTTGGTTCATATTTGCTCATCTTGGCTTGTCTTCTTGCCTTGAGCATTACTCAAAATGGCCCTCAGTGATGATTTACTATAATTTTTGGAGTTTTTTTTTGGTAGGCCTCAACATTCTTGGTCAAGTGCTAAGTCTGGCAGGATGCATCATAGAATAATATGCAGTTCATTTCCAGAAACATCTATTAAGTGACTGCTGTGTACAAAGCAATATACTAGGTACTGGTATTAAAATGAAAAAGTTTTTTATAAATGAAGAGGAAAATTAGAAGTAATTTACCTAAGAGATTAAATGACTTACTAAAGATTGCATGGTTCCCAAGTGGCTGAGTTAGAAATCAAACTCAGGCCATAGATCATTCTGCTTGCCTCAGAGTTTGTTGTGAGAATCAATCAATTATATCATTAAACATTTATTGGACATGTACTCTGTGCCAGGCACAATGCTAAGAGCAGGGGATACAAAGAAATGACAAAATAGAGTCCCTGACCTCAAGGAGCATACAATCTGCTTGGAAAAATCATTCTGATTCTAAGTGAATATTAAAATACTATGTGTATTCTAATTCTATGATAATAATGATAGCGAGCATTTATATAATAATGCCTATTATTATCCCTATTTTACAGTTGAGTAAACTGAGGCAGATGTAGTTTAAATGACTTGCCCAGGATCACATAGCTAGTAAGTGTAAGGAGCTGAATTTGAACTTGGGTCTTCATAATTCCAGGTCTAGTGCTATATCCACTGTAGAACCCAGCTGGCTCTATCATTATTATTATTATTATTATTATTATTATTAAAACTGATGTTATTATTTAGTCTAATCCAAGTCATATGACTAGTTTGTGGCAGATCTTGGACTAGAACCCAGGTTTCTTGCTTCCCAGCCTGTTCCTTTTTTCCTACTAAGCAGAAATGCCTCTTTAATGAATATTTGTTTTTTCGATATGCCTGGGTGGCTTGTTTTATAAGTCATGTTTCCTCTTCCCTTCTTTCTGGACTACAGTTAAGATTTTGTGTTAATGTAATAAGTAATAAGAGTCTGTAAACACTCTCTGGACAGAGTTCTAGATGAGATGGAGACTGCTACTTCATGGTTACCGCATTGATTCTACTTCTGTTTTTCTGCTCATGTCAAAAAAAACATCCACTTACTTTGGATAAACTAAAAATCTACAATACTGAAGTGTCATCTCCCAAAGTCCATTGTGTTACTGAGTAGAGAAATCAACAAGAATGGTTCCTTTTCCTGCTGCATTTGGAGAACTATCCCAACCTACGAGTACCACTTTCCAGCAAGATTCCTTCCTCTCCCCCTCATGTGACCCCAGTAAATTTGGTGTCCAATCTGGATTCCAGTTAACTTTTTTTTTTTTTTTTTTTTTTGCTTTTTGCTGAGGCAATTGGGGTTAAGTGACTTGCCCAAGGTCACACAGCTAGGGAATGTAAAGTGTCTGAGACCAGATTTGAACTCAGGTCCTCCTGACTTCAGGGCTGGTGCTTTATCCACTGCGACACCTAGCTGCACCTATTCCAGTTAATTTTTGACTGAACTAACTAGTGGCTCTTTGATATGATTTCTAACCGAATAGGGTTAGAAGAGAAAAGAGAGAGCAATTTAGTAAAAAGAACACTGAATTTAAAATCTAATAACTCCCATTTATAGTAACAGGAAAAGGCTAAATTTTTCCCACCTCCCAATTGTAGTTTATAATCCTCTGTTAACTTATAGATCTAATATTCATGCTGAATTCTCTTCTTTCCAAAAGTTTGACTCTGCCTAGGAAAACAGATCTGTATTCTTGGACCTTGTGGCCCAGAAATCCTTATCTCCCCACTGCCCACTCTTTCCACATATACATCCTGCAGGCTAAGGGTTAAAGAATTGTTGGATCTCTTCCAGAAGATGGGGTTCAGGAACTTCTAATACACATACCACATGGTTTCTCTCTCCATGGCTGCCTTTTCTTGGACTAAGTTGGTCATGCCTGTCTCTTCCTCTCCAAATTTGGGACCAAGAACTTGGGATCCCTGAACACCACTAGTACTCCTAGGTGAAAACACATTTTATTCTCATATATTTTTTTCCCAAAAGCAGTCCTTAATGACTCCTGGGTAGAAGGTCCCTCTTCTACCTTAGGACTCAGGTCCTCTTTTAACTCTGTTCTAGAAAAGGGGGAAAGGGAGTCTTTAGTTGAAAACTTTCTATTAGAGATGAGCACAAAAGAAAAGTTACTCCTGAAACAGTCCAATCAATGAACAAGCATTTGTCAAACACTATGTGCAAGTACCATCATATATGATGTGATGTGATGAGAGTACAAAGTCCCACAACTGTCTGAAGCAGCTGGGTAGTATGGATAGAACACTGGACCTGGAGTCAGGAGGACTGGATTTCATGTTCTACTTCAGACCCATACTGGCTATGTGATTCTGGGCAAATCACTTAACCTCTGTTTGTCTCAGTTTCCTTAGCTGTTAAATGAGGACCTACCTCACAGGGATGTTGCTAAGATTAGATGAGGTAATATTTGTAAAGTGCTTAGCACAATGCCAGGCACATAAGTGCTATATAAATACTTATGCCCTTGTCCAGACAAAGGTTATATATACCCTGTTAGCTTATTGGTTAAGCAGGGAAATCCTCTATTTACTCTCCACACTTATATGATGTTTGGCCACCTTCTTTGAATCTATTTCTTGCTCAGTAAAATGGGGATGATAAATATATCAAAGACTTTCTCCTCAGAGGAAATTTTGTCTCCTAAAAGAGATGAAGGATATTAGATCCTTGGAGTAGCTCAGAGTCTGTGGGCATTATATGAGCTATCAGTAACGGTAGTTGTGCATCTCACATGTTGCCTCCCCTTGTTTCTGGGCATTATTGCCACTCTGACCAAGGTAAAGAGGTTTGTACCAGCTGGCTCAGTCAGGACCATAATTGAATGTAGAGACAGCCAAATTTATCACTGTTTCCCTATACCATAGGAATTTCCATTTCTTCCCCTCTTTTATCTTCTCAATGAAATTACATTAACATTTATTAAGCACCTATTATATACAAAGCACTGTATTAGATTGACATTGTGCATGTACAAGCTAAACTTGACATGACCCTGTAGGAATTTGCATCTATGGTAGAATACAAAACAGACACACACACACACATTTTAAAAAACCTACAAAACCCAACAATTTGAGGAAACACAGTAAAAACAGGCCTTTTGAGGTAGGAAGGCTTCTTACCTGATCTGAGACTCAAAGAAAGCTCTGTTGTGAAATTTCTGTTGCATAAGCTCTCCTAGAATCTTGGGCATTTCCAAGCTATTCCTAGCCATAATCAGGATTTCTTCTCGAGGAAAAATTTTTGTTTGTTTGTTTTCAATTGTATATAAGAAAGAAAGCTAACAATTTAAGTTAAAGAATACAAAGTATTGGCATGAGAGTAGAAATTTTACATTTCTTTCCAAGAGGCTTTTAAACTTCCCATGGTTCTTCTTTCACGGGCAACAGTTATGTTAGCTTTGAAATCAGATGCCTTGCAACCATTTTTTTTTTCTGAACTTGAAAGGATGAAAAATACCTTTTCATAAGGAAGAAGAAACTATCCAATTTGCTCTCCTCCCTCTTTTCCCCCTAAGTCCTGCCCCTCACAGGAATCAACTGTCTCCTCTGCAAAAGGCACTTTTTAAATATTTTTTTTTGTTTTTTGTCTTTTGAACTTGACAAATACCATCAATTGTGTTTCACATACAAAGAACAGAAAAACTGAATCTGTATGTGGAATTGTAAATCTCTGTCATGTACAGCTACAGTTAGCATGTTAGGTCCAAAGATGCCTGACTTGTCTGTTTCCCTTTCAACTTTCTTTTCTTGAGTCTGTGCATTTAAATATTTCAGTGACAAAAATTCAGGAAACTAGGTGGGGCAGTGGATAAAACACCAGAGCTAAAATTAGCCTTAGAAGCTAGCTAACTATATGTCCTTGGGTCTAACTTCTTGGCCTTAATTTTCTTATCTGTAAAATGGAGGTAATAATAATACCTACCTCAAAGGAATATTGTAAAAATAAAATGAGACATTTGTAAAATGTTATATAAATATTGGCTATTTTTTTGGTGTAAGTATTTCTTCCCCTGTAGTCCTCCTTGAGAAATATAAAACCCTGTAACCAAAAAGCATAGTCAAACAAAAAATAAAATAAAATTCATATATTGGTAAAGTCTAAAAATATCTATCTCATTTTGTAGTACTAGTCTCTTAACTCTTTATTAAGAAGCATGGTTCATTTTTGGCCTTTTGGAGTTGTAATTGGCCATTGCATCAATCAGAGCTCTTATTTTTTTCAAAAGTTTTTTTTAATATTGTTGTATTAAATTAACTTCTGATTCTACTCACTTTGCTTTGCATCAGTTTATACAAGTCATCCCAGTTTTCTCTGAAATTTTTCTTTTCAAAATGTCTTAGATTGGGATAAATTCCACTATGTCCACATAGCAAAATTTATTCTACCACCCTCCAGGTGATGCACACCCTGTCAGTTTTCAGTTCTTTGTTGCAATAAAAAGTGCTGCTTTGAGTATTTTTATATGTTTAAATTGAAAGGCACTTTTATTCAAAATATAATTGCGATGAAACTAGAAATGAGGATTACCCAGAGAATCATTTGAACTCTTCTTTACAGGGATTCAAGGAACTCTGTTAAATAGCCAATAATTAAATGAGTATCTAAGCTGGGGTCTATGTTCCAGCTTTTTTATCATTATGTCAGCACTTCATAGGAGAAAAGAACCCCTTACTGTCTCTTATAAACTACTTACATTTTTTTCTCCAACTAAAGAGGTGACACCCACAAGAAAGCTAAATAAACACAGCAGAGATTTTGGTGTAATTTATTATCTGTGTAGCAAAGACAGAGACTGAGAAGGGAGGAAGTAAATGGTGGCTGAAATGAAAACATTTACCATGTAGCCCAGAGTAAACAGATGTTGCATTTACCCTTTAAAGTATAAAAGAAGTCCACAGATGTGATTCTTCTCCAACCACAATCTCAGCCTGGATTAAAAAAAAGAAGAAGAAGAAAAAGACAGATGAAAATCAACCCTAAAAGGTTCTCTCCTCCCATTCCTGCCAAGAGACAGACGGGGTCCATTTTTCATCAACAGAGAGGTGGTGGCCCCAACAACGAAGGGCAGGAGTGAGGGCAGGAATGGACATCTTTGGGTTTTAGCTTGGCCCTAGCACATGCTGGAGACTGCTGTATTTAAATAAACATTTCCTGTTTGTAAGGGAAAATGGCAAAAGGCTGAAACGTGAGAATGTGGTAACTTAATTTTCTCCATCACTCCAGATGACGTCAAGCTTCCCCGGCAGTTGTGTCCAATAAAAACCAACACTGTGTCATAGACTTTCCCTTACTTGACCACAGTGGTTCCAAGGTCGACCACGCTGCTCCATGAGCAGCTGGACAGTGGGTGCTAGCATCCCAGCATTTGCAGCCACTGAAGACTAAAGAAATTAGTGAAATGATGTGATTGTTCAATAGGAGAAGAAGGGGACCATGGTTTTCCCTGGAGTTTGGTTTGTGGCTTGTGCTTGAGGAGATTGCAATATGGTACAGGGGACATAATGATAGGAGAGAACTGAATTTTATTCTCTTCTACCTAATTATGTGACTTTTGACTTTACTCCTTTTGGCTTTAGTTTCCTCATCTGTAAAATGAGGGGACTAGCTTAGATGATCTCAGGCTGCTTTTTCAGGAGGTGTCATTCCATGCTCTTTGCTTCACACTTCTCACTATCCAGTTTAGACAGTCTTGCCTGGCTGGACTAATGTTATGGGCCCCCCACCTACTCACCCACTGCTCCCAGTAAACTTGCACTGATTGGTTCCATCTCTATTAAGTGAAGATCACTGTTAACATGGTTTATATCTTTTCCAGGGGCATGCTGCCTGTGGCTCATTTAAATAAATTCTTTATTTCATTCATTTATTTATTTGTTTTCAATGTGGATTTTCATGGGGGAATTTTTGGCCTTGTTTAAAAACAAAAGCATTCATTCCTTCTATCTTTCTTTAAATACCTCCTTTTACTGACTTCTCCTGTCTGCCTCTGTTATTGCTTTTTACTTGAAACAGCTGTATTTACTAGTGTACTCCACCCTCATTATGTAAGATGGTCTTAACCCTTTCAGGTTTGGGAAGACATGCATTGTCTCATGGGAGTTAATCTCCCTTCTTCAGGAGAAGGACATTTTCTAGGACACTCTAGATCCTAAGTGAGCTGGTAAGAGAGAGCTAGTCTGCTGTGGCACACTCTGGTCTATTTCCTAAGGCAATCCATTATCCACCTTAAATTTAAATGGAACTATTTCAGTTAGGAGGAGTTTGTGAGAAGAGAACACTCCTGTAATACTACAATACTGTGATACTACAATTGACAGAACCCTCTGGATCTCTAAGCAGAAGATCTGATTTGAATTCTAGATATGTTTTTAGGCTCCTAGAGAGCAAAGCTAGTTATATCAGTCTGTCAACAAGCATTTATTAAATATTACTAAGTGTTGTCTTCTTTTTTTCTTTTTAAGCCCCGTCTTCTTATTCTCATTGTTTTATATTACTATTTCAGTCAGTCAAGTATGCATTATTAAGCAACTATTATGTGTCAGACACTGTACTGCATCCCTTCCCCTCATGGAGCTCACAGTCTAAAAAAACTTGAAAACAAAGGCAGCTCTCTGGAGCATTTACAAAGGAAATTTACTTCAAAGTGTATAATCACAAACATACAAGGTTACTCCTCCCAGCACTGGGGAGGAATGATCCCCACCTCCTAACTCCTCAGTCTCTAGGGAGGAGAAGGGGATTTGGTTCATAGTTTAGCTCAGTTCCCACAGAGCACAGTCCAAGTTCCAAGCCCAAAGTCCTCCTTCATTTGAGTCTCAGGCACCCTGGCTCCATTCCTGTGCCAGGCTTACTGGCTGGTTGTACCACCCTGCCTGCAATCCTGGCTCCAAGGTTAGCCAAAGGATCACAATCTTTGGCACTTGAATTTAAAGAGGAGGAACAATATGGGGGAAAAAAAAACCAAATAGCTCCTGGGCCACTTCTCAAGAACTAGAATAAAAGAGAGTTAAACCAAGGAACTGTTACCAATTCAGTTCATGGTGTCCACTCCGGATGCAACAGATAGATAGTGTTGTTGCCTGAGAAGAGCACTGCCAGAAAGATGGCAGAAAGAGATCGACTAGCTCTAGGATGCAGGTAGCCAATCAAAGTAGGTTACTTCTAGCTAAACTACAGGAATCCCATTTGAATTGAATTATATGACTTCATCTCTCTGGGCCTTGGTTTCCTTTTTTGTAACATGAGGGAATTTACCTAGAGCAGGGATTCTGAAAATTTTTCCGCTTATGACCCTGTTTTGCTGGAGTAATTTTTACATGACCCCAGCTGTAAGCTATATAAAATAGGTATAAAAACCAAACATTTACTGATGATTTTAAATCATAATTTCATGACCCCACATTCAGTTATGAGACCCCATATGGGGTTGCAACCCACAGTTTAAGAAGCTGGGGTCTAATTGACTTTGGTCAGATTCCTTCCAATTCCAAATCATATGAACTAAGTTTTAGTATTTTTTTTTACAAGAGATCGAACTCTTTAGTTCTCATTTGTTGCTGAAACTATTGCTGCCCAACCTCCTAAACACTTAACATTTCTTCTCTACCTGCAGGAGTGTGAGTATTACATTCCTGAGCACAGTGGCTCCCTGGGAATAAATTACTTTGGAGGAGTGGTGAGGGATCTGAACGTGATGAATGCTAAGGGTGATTATATTTTGGGTTTGGATTCTGCTGCTTTTGTGGTCCTTTCATTCATCTATTTCCAGCTTTCCTAATAGGGCCTGGTATGCCATAGAGAGTATTGTAGACCCCAATTCCAAAGTATGTCCAAATTGAGAAGCAATTTGGAATGTTAGTCCTCTGCTTACTGCAGAGTTTTTATGTGGTCTGAGGTTTGCATTGCATAAATATATTATCATATGTTGGGGTGGATGATTCTGCTGAGGTCTTACTGGCCTGAAACATTTTAAGCTTTTCTTACTTGGGTTCTTTTGCCTAAAACCTCTTTTCTGAGGTACTGAACAGACTCTGTAGTTTAGACTCATAGTGAGTTTCTGTTAGAATATAACTTCTCTGTTGAATCGTCTCAGAATCCTTAGCCTCATTCCTTCCCTATTAGGATGCTACATTCCATGTTGCTAGGCTATTTTTTTTTCCTTTACTTTTCCTCTGGAAAATTTTTCTACATGTGGAATCCACTCCCACTGCTATCAGAACCGAGTTGGTCTCTGCTTCATCAGGCCAATGGTTTTCTCCAGCATCTTGGATATCTTTTGTAAGACAAACAGCACATGGAATGTTTTCCTTGGGCAACATTGGCATGGAACCTATAGGACTGTTGCTTTGTGCTTTCTCCATCCCTATTGTGGACCTCTGTACTCTCATCATCCATGTATTTGTTTTTCATGTTAAAGTGTAGCAGAACAATCCCATTTCTATTTATAATCTCATGGAATCAAAATTTAACAGAATTGTTGAGTTTGACTCTTTTTAAAAAGTGTGTGTGTGAGGGGGAGAGGTTTCTTTGTACTTGACCTAAGTAATTATGTTTGGAGGCTAGTCCTTTTAAACCATTGACTCTAGAAATATTGGGAACTTCACAATGGGGGAGCACCCATTGACTAGAGTTAGGATTCTAGAATAGAAGTCTAGAGATTGAATCAGCTCTTCTTACCTAAATGTCAGCTACTCATTCCTACCTCTTGTCATATTTTCTTTTGCCCTGAACACTTAAAGACCTTCTGCTTATCTGCTTGGCTTTGACTCAGTTGCTTTGCTCTGGTCTACTGCCCTTCCATCTGCAACCTTGGGGAAAACAACTTTAATTTTCTAGACCTCAAGTTTCTGATTTTTAAAATCAGAGCTTTATATTATTCTCTAAGACCCCTTTCAGTTTGAATATTTGAATATTCAATATTCAGTTTTTTGAAGTTAAGTTTTTAGATTTTCTTTGTGACTATTCCTATGCCCAAAGTCTTGAAAACACTAATATCTTGAGATAATGCTTTGCTTGAGAACTACTAGTTTCCTCCTTATACCATAACATCCTATCTCTATACTCTAGGCATTTTCATTGGCTGTCCCTTATACATGGGATTCTTTACTTCCTCACCTCTATCTTCTAGCCTCTTTAACTTCTCTCAAGACTTAGCTAAAAATCTTACCCTTTCCTGATTTCCTTGAACATTAGTGCCTTCTCTTTGAAATTATCTCTAATTTATCAGATGCATATCTTATAATACTACTAATAAAATTAGTAATATAGCTAGCATTTATATAGTACTATGTTCCAGGTGTTGTGTTAAATGCTTTACAATTATTACCTCATTTGATCCTCACAATAACCTAGAAGGTAAATTGCTATTATAATCCCCATTTTACTTATGAGGATATTGAGGCAGACAGAAACTAAGCCCAGAGTTACACAGCTAGGAAGGGTCTGACATTGAATTTTACCTCAGGCCAAGCTGACTTTTTTAAATATAGTTTTTTGCATGTTGCACCCCTGGTTTTGCTTTTCTTTGTATTCCTTTCATTTTGCACAGTGACTGACTGACAACTTTAATTGAATATTCTATGGTTCTCAAAAGAGATATTTGGTTTTGTGATCAGATTTTCCCCTTCTCTTTGCCATCTCTCTTTCCTTTTTTACCAGATGCTTATCTGTAAGCTTTGAGGCCTTCAGTATTTGACAGACAAGAATTCTGCACCTTGAATTTGCTTTGTGCTTTAACATTAATTTCTTGCCTGGAGTAGAGCTTGGCTTAAGGCATTCTGTCTTCAGACCAGACTGTATTTCTGTGTCTTCCTTCTTTCACTTCTTACTTCCATTCTTACCTCTTTGGCTTTGATGTTTCTCCTGGCTAACTGTCTTTCTAGACTTTTATTTCCTCATTTTGATTGACCTTCAGAATTTGTTACCTCCTGATTCCTGTCTATTTGCCTTGTGTCTGATCCACTGCTTAGTTTTGGTCTCTAAAACGTGTGTATACATTTACGTGTATATATACTTATGTATCTATAGGTATGTATAGGTTTATATTGATATGTGTATATATGTGTATGTATATATATGTGTGTGTATATGTATGTGTATATATGTATATGTATATATGTGTGTGTATATGTATGTGTATATATGTATATATATACACCCATATATATGTGGGAGGGATATATATCTATATCTCCACACATGAATACATGCATACAAATACATACTCTACTTTGGCTTACATGCTGGGCTTCAAACCATTTGCCTTATACTGGCCTTCATCTCCTGTGTATGTCTTGGTTTCCCTCTAAATTCCTGGTTCCAGACTTGTGGCTTTACCTGATTGCTTCCTTTGTGACCAGCCAGCTTTTGTACATTATCCTTTCTTCATTCTTAGTTTTTTCATTACTCTCAGTCTTAGTATCTTCTGTTATCTTTTTAGCTACTTGTAGAAGCTATAGTGCACTGATCTCTTTGGATATCAGATCAAAAGACTGTGGGATGATATCAGGAAGGGACCAGAGAGATCTTGAAGTTCCTTAACCTCCAGATTTACAATGGCTTAAGGTTTGAGTTCCAGATAGATTCTTCTCAGCCCTGACTGACAGCTCCAAAGTAACAGTACACTTAGAAAGTCCCCCAAACATGATATTGATCTAGATATAGCCATTGTTTGTGAACATTATTATCAAAAACATTTTGTAAGCATGTGACAATTTACATGTGATATCTTTGACTGCTAGGATTTATCTAAGGCAGGTGGAGAACCTTTTTTTTTTTTTTGCCAAGGGCCTTTTGGATATTGATAGCATAATTCGTGAGCCATACAAAATTATCAGCTTATATTAACTCAAGTAGTGAGAGATTGTTGTACCTAGCTTTCAGCTCATCATTGTCTATCCTTAACTTAGCAAATGATTTCATGGCCCTCATTTGGTTCATGGGCCAGACATTTCCCCACTCCAGATCTAAGGCAAATCAAATAGTTATAGTTAGTTCTTGAGGATGTCATTGCCTAAATACGTCATTCATGCAAAGTAATAGATTTTAATGATGAATATTGGGATTTTGTTTTATACAAAGACCGATAGGTATGGTAGTGAATTACAGAAATTTCAGAGATCTCAATCTATCCTGCTTTGCTCTCCTCTTCACCACCAGTTCTATATTCAGCTCTGTAATAAATATGGAACACTGCCATCATCTGAAGTCCTTCAGATTTTATTTGGGCTCCTCTTATACCAGTTCAAATGGTGTTACACTACTGGGTTATGACATTTAACTGTCTCCCACAAATACTAATGCCTCACATTGAGGCAGCTAAGTGGCATTTTGGAAAGAATACTGGACAGAGCTGTACTAGTTAAATGATCCTGAGCAACAACTTTGCCTTTTATCTTGTTTAGTTTCATCATCCATAAAATGGGGATAATTAGTAATACCTACTTCAAGACTGTTGTAGCGATCCAATAAGATGATCGTTATAAATTATAGTGTCTGGCACAGAATTGGTACTTAATAAATGCTTATTTTCTTCCTTCCACTCCCTCTGACAAGGTTGACAAAACTGACTTGTGCATGCCCTAGTGCTGTTGTCTTAGTCTTGCTTTGGTCTCTGTAATACTTGTGTGTACCTCAGCTTTAGACTACTCCCCAATTCCAGACCCCAGATCCTTGGCTTAATATTCTCTATGGAAGGGCTCATTAATACTTCCTTTTGTTTGGGCGTCACTTTCTGCATTTCATAATAAATCATGCAAATTCTGTGGACAGTAGGATCAGATAAAAAAACACAGGGCTCTAGTAATAACCCTCTTTGTAGTAGTATTTTTTTGGGCTTCATGCATTTAAAAATGCCAGGCTGCCTGTTGTATATATAGACTATCCAGTCCTTAAAGGCAGGGCCCATAATCTACATTGGAGTAGTCTACATACCAATGATTTTCTTACCCAGTATCTCATGGGCCCTGGTAGTCGTTGCTCCCTGAAGATGATGATGGTCTTTGGTTTGTGTGCATGGGACAAATCAAGTTTTCATCAAAAGTGAACCTTGTGCCAACATTATCCAGCTAACACAAAAATAACAATGTTTTTCCTTCTCCAATTGAAGTGAGTGAGAAGGGAAGGGCCACCAATGCTCGATTCAGAAATGAGATTTATAATACCGTTGGGAAACATTGGAACAATGAAGAAAAGTGCCCTAAGCCCCTAGGAATAATTAATGAAAAGTGACTTTCACTCATCCCCTTTTAATGGTACAAATATGGAGAAAAACTTGAACATAATAAAAGTAGCACAAGTAGAATAAAAAAAAACTCATAGGGAAGATATTAATCTGAAAACAATTGTATCAGAGAAAGCTTTCAAATGTGCCTCAGCAGCTAGCTGGTCTGAATTTTCTTAGAGTCCTCAACCATGCACAGTTTGACCTTATTTGAGAAGTATTTCACAAGCATCGCCACTTGGCTCATGAAGCAGCTTAGGGTGTCCATAAGTAAGGAGATAAGAGCTGCATTATGGGGGAACGTCTCTACCCCATTGGATGCTCTGAGCCTTAATTCTTGCCTTTCACATCAGTTCCCTTGTATTGTCTATGGTAGAGAGGCTTCTTCTTTGTTCCCTTCTGCAGGATCTGTCCAGACACACATTGAGGAGGATGGGAATCCTTTTAGAGATGATTTGAGGAAGCAGGAGAGTGAGGACAAGGTGAGTCCTGGGAGGGAATGGTTGAGAACCTTTCCTTGGCTAGCAATGCCCCTTCCCTGATTGCTTTGCCTGATCTGTGGAGACTCATTAGTAATGGTTCTGAAACAACGTTCACCTGGTTCCTTTGGAAAGGGTGCGTTGTGGATAAAAGAGCCAAGGGTTGAGTGAAACATATGCAACATGTGCACTATAACTCTTCCAGCTCGAAGCTGGCACCTCCCTTTCCATCTCTTGCCAGTTTACAAGTATAGAGGTTACACTCCAGGACCTACCTGGTTCTCTTCCATCCCCCTGCCTCCTCCTCCTTCCCTCCTAATAGATTCACAGACCTTGCACTGTGACATCCTATTAAGGGTATTGGATTGGAGTAGGAAAATAGTAGATTCTGGCTTTGGAACTTACTATCTGAGTGGCACCGGGGAAGTCACTTAAACTACCCTTAGGAAGTTTACATTCTACTGGGGGAGACAGCAGAAATATCAGGTGATATGCATATATAAAATAAATACAAAAAGGCCTTTTTATGGGGAGGGACAGTAAAAGGGGAGGGTCTTTAAAGGTGATTTCAGTGCTAAAGCCCATAAAAAATATTCTTATTCATTCTTCTGCCATCTTTAACTATCCCAATAGATGAAATAAATATTGCTTTGTAGTGCTAGCTTTTCTCAGTATAAATTAATTTTTATATTTTAGTCACCTGCACTTCCAGAAAATTTAACACTGGTCATAGATTCTCAAGATGTGAGAGAGACTAGAGATTATTTCATCCAAAACACTCTTAATTTACTGAGAAGTGAGTGGAGAAGTGACTTTCTCAGCAGATTAATAGCAGTTCTATACAGTTGACTTCAATCTTTCCTGATGTGATTTATGCCCAGTCTATCTTTGATCTAAAAGAGAAATCAGTCAGACACAGGAACCCAGTCTTGATGCAAGAAGGTTATAGGAAAGTCAAAGATGAGCTCAAGTTCCTGGACTGATGGCCTGAAGTGTGGGTTTGGTGTGCCAGGGGTGGGGAGGGAGGCAGGCATAGTTAGCTCTTGCCATATGGTTGATTGGTTAAGGGTTTGATGTCAAGGAAGGAAGGAGGTAAGATATCAGATAGAAAAATAGATGCATGATTTTGGAGGTACTGAATTTCTTAAAAGACAGGAACACTGAAGAGCCACAGGCACTTCCTACCATTGGGAGAAAATTGAGTGAGGTCTTGGGAGGCAAAATCCAAGAAGTAAAAATTAATCAGGGAATCTTGGGAACTGAGTCCAAAGCAGGAATCCAAAATGCGGGGCCTGTTGCCTCATGGGAGTTTTTAACTACTTTGAGTTGTTTTTTTCTAATTACTTCATACCACAAGATGGAAACTGATCTGCTGTGTTTAGATGTATATTTTAATGCATTCTGGAGAATTTCCCATACGTTTCCCCCTTATTCTCCACTGTACCCTCTCCTGTGTATTTCTAAAAATTTTGCAAAGCCAAAATCTCTTCTGGGCTCCCTCTCTCTTTGGTGGAGCCAGTTACATTCTGATTATAGCCATATTCTGGAAGGAGTCTCTTTCCCTTTTTAAAACATAGACTTCGAAGACTTCACTATGGTTTCTTTGTGTTGCTAATGATCAAAAGACGTCACTGCAAAACAGCAACTCATGAGCAGTATGGTGCTGAAATTATGTCTTGTTAAATACAACTTTGTGTGGCCAAGTGTAGAGAAGAGCTTTGTTCAGGTAGGAACATGGGACTCTAGGGCCAGTATTTTTAACATGAGATCCATAAACTTTTTTTTTTAATTAAAAAATATTTTAAGAACTTTTTCACTATATTTAGTTTCCTTTGTAATTTGGTGTAACTTATTTCATGCATTTAAAAAATTATTCTGAGGCATCCATAGGATTCGACAGACTGCCAAAAGACAGGGGTCCAAGAAACACAAAAAGGTTATAAGAACCCTTTCTCTAGTGAATTTACTGTAGTATGAAGAGAACAATAGAGCAAAATTCTGCCTTTAATTGTGTATCCTTGAGCTGGTCACAGTAGTCCTGTTGGCCCTAGTTTCCTCATTTGTAAAATGAGCTTGACCTTGAATGATTTTCTCTATAAGGTCTCTCTGAATACTGTGGTTCTGGGATTAGATGATTTTCTATTGTGCAGGACTGAGAGCCTCTGAACATTAGCCAGCTCAGGTCCTTCCAAGGAAACTTCCTATAGCCAAGAGAAAAGTCCTGGGAGTATCTGTGCTGAATGATTCTAGGCCAAATTATGCCTCTACAAAATCCTCAATTAAATTTATTTCATTTAAAAATTTTAATTTAATATTTTCATTTTTAAAATAACATTTAAAAATTCATCTGGAAGAACAAAAGTTCAAGAGTATCAAGGAAATCGATGACAAAAATGTGAAGGAAGGTAGCCTAGAAGAACCAGATTTCAAACTGTAATTTCAAGCAGTAATTATCAAAGCAATCTGGTCAACTAGGGGAATAGCTTAGGTATTTTAGTAAATGATCATAATAATAGTGTTTAATAAACCCAAAGATCCAACATTTGGGGATTAAGAACTCATTATTTCACAAAAACTTCTGGGAAAACAATATGGCAAGAACGAAGTATCTCACATTTTATACCAAGATAAGATCAGAATAGATTCATCCTTTATGTATAATGGGTGATACCATAAGCAAATTAGGAAAGAATAGAATAGTTGACCCAGCAAACATGCAAATAAGGGAAGAATTTAAGATGAAGCAAGATATAGAGAACATTAAGAAATATAAAACAGGTAATTTTGATTGTATTGAATTTAAAAGATTTTATATAAACAAAACCAATGCATCCAAAATTAGAAGGAAAGCAGAAAATTGGGGGGGGATTTACAGCAAGTATTTCTGATAAAGATCTCATTTTTCAAATATACAGAATACTGAGTCAAATTTATAGGAATACAAGTCATTCTCCAATTGATAAATGATCAAAATATATGAAGAGGCAATTTTTAGAAGAAATCAGAGCTATTTATAGTCATATGATAAGATGCTCTAAATCACTATTGATTGGAGAAATGCAAATTAAAATAACTCTGAGGTACCGCCTCACACCTATCAGTTTGGCTAATATGACAAAAAAAGGAAAATGATAAATGTTGGCAGGGATGTGAGAAAACTGGGACATTAATGTACTGTTCGTAGAACTGTGAAGATCCGACCATTCTGGCAATTTTGGAAAGCAATTGGGAACTGTGCTCAAAGGGCTGTAAAACTGCATACCCTTTGATCCAGCAATATAACTGTTAAGTCTGTACTTGTTTCTACAAAAATATTTATAGCACCTTTTTTTGTGCGTGTTGATTAAGAATTGGAGATTGAAGGAATGCCCATCCACTGGGGAATGGCTGAGTAAGTTGTGGTATATGACTATAATAGAATATTACTATAAGAAATGACAAGTAAAATGATTTCAGAAAAACTTGGAAAGACATGAACTGATACAAAATGAAGTGAGAATAATCAGGAGACCATTGTAAACAGTAACAGCAACATTGTGTGATGATCATCTCTCTGTCTCTTTCTATCTGTCTTCTATTTTTCTTGTACAAAATGACTAATATGGAAATATTTTACATGATTGCACATGTAAAACCTATCAGATTTCTTCCTGTAGCATGGAAAGGGTAGAGAGGAAGAGTATGGAACCAAAACTTTATTTAAAAAAAGGAATGTTAAAATTATTTATACATATAATTGAGGGAAAATAAAATATTATTTAAAAAAACTATAATGCTTTGCTTGACACCTATTGAGACTAGGCTTGGAACACGACATAATTAACATTTAGGGAGTAATCAGTTCATTAGTGATATTCATTCATGAGAATGGCTTAGTGATATTCAGTGATTAATTCCTCTTAGCTGCAAAATCTGGACTTTTTGCTGGGTTCTTATGATATTTCCCTGCTGCTAAAAGTTCTCAGAGGAATTAACTTTTGCTCAGCAGAACCTATCCATAAGGCAGAGTTCTTCACATCTTAAAATTTGGTAAAGGTAAAGCACAATGATAAAAGTAACATGCTGTCTCAGGTAATAGGGTATGGAGAGAAGTAAGCTATGTCAAAATTATAGGAGACTAGCAAGCTGAGTGTACCGTGCTACGTTTAACATCTTGAAACAGTGTAAATAGTATTTAAGAAGGGGAGACCTGTGTCATCAAACCTTAGGTCATAGTATTTAGATTGGGAAAATGCATTAAAGATCATGGATCCCAGAGGGAAGAAGTATCTTAACCAATGCCACACAGGTAACAAATAACAGAATTCTGATTTGAGTCTAGGTTATCAGATTTAAAAATCTGATGTCTAGTAACACCAACATTTTGTGATGATCAATTACGATAGCCTTAGCTCTTCTTAGCAATACAATCCAAGACAATTCTAATGGACCTGGGATGGAAAATATCACCCACAAACTGAAAGAGAACTATGGAGACTGAATGTGGATTGAAGCATACTATTTTCACTTTTTTTCTTTCTTGTGGTTTTCCCCTTTTGTTCTGATTTTTCTTTTACAACCTGACTAATATGAAAATATATTTAAAATGATTGTACATGTATAACCTATATCAGATTGCTTGCTGTCTTGGAGAGGAGGAAGAAAATGGAGAAAGGAGAAAAAATTGGGAACTCAAAATTTTACAAAAAAGAACGTTCCAATTACATGTAATTGGAAAAATAAAATGCTATTGAGAATTAAAAAAATAAAATCAAGTGTTCTTTCTGTTTACTAGCCATGTAACTAAAGACTTTGTTTCCTCTCTGAGTCTTAGTTACCTTATCTGTAAAATTCGAATGGTAATTGTTATACAATATCACATTTTAGTGCTCTGAGCTATTTCTTTGAATTCAGTGACAGGAAGTTTACAACCCCCAGATTCCTATTCCTTCTTCCTTATTTTCACCTATTATTCCAAGCACTAATAAGCAGTTTAGGAGAGGAGAATAACAACTGTGGCAAAACCCTAGAATTTTCCAATTGGAAGAGACCTGCCTGCATTCTCTTGCAAAGTTCCCACTTAGGCTACTTTCCCAATTGATATGACCGTTGGCTCTTTACCTGAATCCTAGTTTTGCATGGGGTGCATTCCATCTGTTAATGCAACACCCTCATTCCTACCTTAAATCACTGTGGAAACATCATCCAAAGATATAGTAAATGGCACTAAGTATCTGAGGTGAAAGGTGAAGTATTTTTTTTAATTGTTTTAAGGTATCAGAGGTGTCTTTTTTCTACAGTTCTACCTGACTAGTTTTCTTTTATTTGGACAGATGAAACACTAGTAATGGGACCGATTTATTCCAAATAAAATGAAGGCCAGCCACTTAACCATAGGATATATATTTTTTTTTTCAAAAACCATAGTGTATATATATATATATATATATTACAGAAATATAATTATATTACTTTACCTATCATTTACTTATTGAAACTAGCCAAATGATGAAATAGCATTCTTTGGAGAAAGTATTTTAATGGCTCCTTTAATATGATCTATAACAAGTATGTCAAGTAGGCCAGTAGCACAGAGTGGGAGGAAAAACATCTCCCCTCTTTGAAACTCAGTTTCCTCTTTTGTAAAGTAAGGAGGCTAGACTTTCTAGTCTCTGAGGAGAGATTGCTGAAAGTGAATATAATGCCCCTAATATTATTGAGTATTTTTAAAGCAGCTTGTACTCATGAGGACTTTTAAATATTCTCCTGGAAATCATGTTTACACTGTATATTTGCTTAGCAAACTCCTTCTGGAAGGTACAAAGATAAGCTTCCTTTGCTTTACTCTCGATTAGTAGAGTTTGAATTAATTGAACTGTGAATCTTACTAAAACTTGTGCTCATATAGTGCCTGATCTTATTTTTTTTTAATTTATGAAATAAAATAAGCATTTCCATAATACGGTACAATAAAAAAAAGATAATTGTACATGAAACTACAAATCTACTATGCACAATTTGCTATTCCTTTCAACTGTACAACAAAATTATCATGTAATTTTTTTTTCTTTTCCCCCCTTCCCCACCCTAGAGATGGCTACCATTAAACACAAATTATATATTATGTTATATATGTATATATACATACATACATACACACTTCTACTTAATCCTTTCTTTCGGTGCAAATAGCATCTTTCTTTATATGTTCTTTATAGTTAATCTGGTTATCTACAATAGACAAAATAACTTATTTGCTAAGTAGTTCTTAAAATAATATTGTTATAATATAACTATATAAAGTATTTTCTTGGTTCTGCTCATTTTGCTCTTCATTATTTTGTGCAAGTATTTCCATGTTTTTCTAAAATTATTGAATTTATCATTTCTTATAACACAGAAGTATTCCATCACAGTCATGTACCACAACTTGTTTATAGTGCCTGATTTTTTTTTTAAATTTTTATTTTATTTGCATAACATATGTGTGGGTAATTCTTCAACAATAACCCTTACATAGCTTTCCGTTACAAATTTTTCCCCCAACTCCCCACCCCTCCCCTAGATGGCAGGATATCCACTACATGTTAATTATGTTAAAATATTGGCAAATCGAATATATGTATACATATTTCCAAACTTATCATTGGTGTGCAAGAAAAATCTTATCTACACAAACGATATATCAGATAAAGGAAACACAATGTAAGCAAACATCAATCAAGGAGTATGAGAATGTTATGTTGTGGTCCACATTTCACATCCCTCTCTCTGGGTGTATATGGCTTACTTCAGTGAACAATTGGAGGTGGTTTGAAACATTTCATTGTTGAAGAGAGCCATGTCCATCAGAATTGATCGTCATATAGTACTGTTGTTGCTGTGTATAATGATCTCCTGGTTCTGCTCATTTCACTCAGCATCAGTTCATGCAAGTCTCTCCAGGCCTCTCTGAAATCATCCTGCTGGTCATTTCTTACAGAACAATAATATTCCATAGTATTCATATACCATAATTTATTCAGCCATTCTCCAATTGAAGGGCATCTATTCAATTTCCAGTTTCTAGCCACTACAAAAAGGGCTGCCACAAACATTCTTGTAGTGCCTGATTTTTAAAGAACCTTTTACACAGATATAGACGTGTTTGTGTGTGTGTGTGTGTGTGTGTGTTTGTATGTTAGAGGCAAGAACACTGGAGCATGGAAGTTACTACATTTACTCAGTGTCCCACAGTAATTTATGGCAGAGTTTAGATTAGAATCAAGGTATCCCATATCTCACCTTAGATCCCACCAGACAGGTGTTACCATAAGGCAAAGGTTCTTAACCTGTGGTTCAGAGAGAGATTTCTGGCAGTCTGTGAACTTGAAAGGAGAAAAAATAGCTAGAATAATAGAAGATAGATAGATAGGTAGATAGATAGAGATTTACCAAACTTTGGTTTTCTGTAGAATTTTAAATATTTGAGGTATTTAAAAACATTTTTTTTTCCCTGAGGAAGAGTCCATCAGTTTCACCAGATCGTCAAAGATATCCCTGATACAAAAAAGGTTAAGAATCTCTGACAAAAGAAACCTGGGATTCTGCTGACTCCTTTTAGCATCATTTCTTTCTTGTGCTTACCAGGAAACCCTCACATTACCAGGGAGCCAGAGTGGAATGTTACCTCAAAAAGTAACTGGAAATGCATCCTCTTAAGCAATGCTTCTCAAGCTGCCTTCCAGTTTTCGGTGTCTGTACCACTGTTTGGGCTGGTGTCCAAGGGCCTTGGATTTGAGCAGCACACCCACTCCTACATAGCTGTGGAGCCAGCTGGTGCTTTTGCCTGTATGGGAGGTGGAGGGCTGCTTGCCTACTGGGAGGATGTGATTGCTGTAGGAAATTAAGTGGGAGTGATTAATTAGGAAATGTACTGAGGCTTCTGGAAAAAATAGAAAATAATAATATTAATAATAATTGGAGCCCCAGACATATAATACTTTTGATCACATGCCTGGAGCACCCTGATCACTGTGTGTGTGTGTGTGTGTGTGTGTGTGTGTGTGAGCACGAGTGCACATGCCCACATAAGAGCCAATGCTTCACGACAACTTATAGTTTGTAATTGTTTTTTGTTTAGTCTTTAATTCTATTTTTTGCTATTAATTTTTAAAATTGAAAAACAAAATTTAAATTCAATTTTGTTTTTTTAATCAATAAAATCTTATTTCATTTCCCCTATCCCCATTCTACTGACTACTGAGAAAGAAAAACCCTATTGCAGACATGTATAATTAAGAAAAATAAATTCCCACATTGGTCATGTCCCCTTGAATCAGATTTCAATTTTCATTGAATTCATCACCTCTCTGTCAGGAGCTGGGTAGCATGTTTTATAATGAGCCCTTTGGAATCATAGTTGGCCACAATCTTTTAAAGGTCTTTGGTTCACAAAATCATTTTTATCATATACATTGTTCTCCTGGTTTTGCTCATTTCACTCTGTATCACTGCATACCAGTCTCCACAGATTTTTCTGAAATCATCCGCTCATCATTTTTACATGGTATTCCATCATACTTGTGGAAGATATCTTTTTCAGCTTTTCCCCAATTGATGGACACCCCTATCATCTAATTTTTGAATCAGAGAACCTTGGGGCCATATGAAACTTTACAGATTTTTCAGGTCAACCCCATCTACTTTATAGATGCTGAAAATTGAGCTTAAATAGGTGAAGAGATTTGCCCAAGATCATCTAGGGAACAGAGTGGTATAAAGTAAAGCACCAGACCAGGGAGATGGAAGCATAGTGTTCGATTCCTGGACCCATTGCTTACTAGCTGTGGAACCACAAACAAATTGCTCTTTCTTTGTCCTCCTGTTTCTCCCCTTGTAGAATGAGGACAAAAATACTCACCTGGTCCACCTTGCAGGATTGCTGTGAGTATCGAGCAAATTTATGTTTAAGAAAACACTTTTAAAATTGTGTTAAGACTATAGGAATGTGAGGTTTCATTATTTTTACAGTTATTATACCTACCATAAGGCTCTTTCCTTCAGCATATTGCCAACAAAAGAATTGTGTAGGAGAAGCATTTTAAGGAGAAATGTATGACTAAAAAGAGAAGATAATCTGGTCATGAAATGTAGAGTCCATGTTTTCCATTAATATCTGCATAATATCAACAGTTCTTTAAAATAATTTACTATTAAATTTTTTTGAAGTAAAAGTCCATGGAATAGATGGCAAAGGGTAAAAAGAAGGTGAGATTTCTAGTTCTCCAACTTGAATTATTTCACTGACTCAAGAAGACTTTTTCTGGAAGGACACAGAAGCCAGGATTTGGGGGTGTATATATAGCTTGGAAAACAAACAAACAAACCTCATTCTGGAGAAAATTTGAAAAAAATATCCAAAAGTGTGTTGTTGTGGTTGTTTTTTTAAAAGAAGTTTTAAAAAGAAGCATTCCTCCTCATTTCCCCCCTACATGTTGGGTTGGCTCCTTGAGAAGGATTTATGGGAGGATATGTTTAAGACTCACACAGGATGAGAGTTAATAGCATGGGTAGATTGCCATCTGTACCCTTGGATAGCAGATTCACATTGATGAGATCACAGATCCATCAAAGCATTAGAAACTAGGCCTTTTGAGCATAAGTCCAGGAGTCTGCACAGTATCCCAGGTTTTCTTTCCTTCCTTTGGCTTGGTTATGGGTTTATGGACCTAAAGGTTAGTGTAGGAGTTAGGAAGCTGGCTTCAGAGCCAGGAAGAACTTAATTATTCATTAAATATTTATTAAGAACCTCCTAAGTCCCAGGTTAAGTACTGGGGAAATAAAAAAGGCCAAAGATAGTTTTGAGCTGCAGAGGGCTTACAGTTTAATGGAGAACTTCATTTAAAATGGACCTACTGGTCCATCAGGCATATTTTAATGTGCAGAGAAGGGGCTGACCTGTATTTACAGAAGTTTCCTCATCTGGGAAATCCCTATACCAGTAAAATTAAGGCTGTTCTTTATCCATAGTAGGTAGGTTTGTGAATCTCTACATGAAAATAAACTTTTCAGTTACAAGAAAGTTATTGGGCCTGTGGAAAAGGGGTTAAGGGGCTGGAAAGCTTCAGTATTTTTAGTAGGTTCTTGTCTCATACAAAGCTTCCTGTCAGGCCAAGCCGAGTACTGTTTCCTTCTATATGCATAAGAATTATGATGCTGCCAGCATGAAATATCTCCCTGCCCAGCTTGCCAACTCATACCTGCTGCTTTCTCTCTAGGGTCCTTGAAGAACAGCTCTCTGCTGTTTCTGCAGAATTTTTGGAGTAGGCATTGAGATTTGGTAGAGAAACTTTTTTCCAGGTTCACCTCTATCTGTGCATTTTTTTAAAAAAACTTGCCTATTTGTTTCTAAGTGTATTTTAGATTGTGTGCATGATGTTTCGAGCAATGCTGCCAGATATTTCCTTTTTATCCTGCATCAACACAGTAAATTTAGGTTATTTGATAGCCCTTGTGGGGAAGAGGCAGGGGAGGACATGATAATAATAGCATTTATGTAGTAATTGAAGGTTTGCAGAGCACTTCATTAATAACTCATTTTATTCTCACTGAACCCTTAGGAGAGGGTGTTATCCCCATTTTAGAGATGAGGAAACCAAGGATTAAAGAGAGATTATGAATTGTCCAGGATCACACAGCTTCTAAATGTCTGAAGTTGGATTTGAACTTACATTTTCCTGTGTACAGGCCTAGCCCTGCCTGTGTCCATCACTCCACCTAGCTACCTTAGTGAACACAGATGTAGTGTTTGCTTCAAGATTTTTTCCCACAAAAATGCTGCTGTCATCCTACTAAGGATTCCTTGGGCCTTCTGTTTCATTTGAGACATCTTTATAAAATAACCTAATTGAATTCACTGTTCCTTTCCAGTATTTTTTCAATTTTAAATTTTTTAAACATTCCTTTAAAAATTTTTCAGTTTTAAATTCTCTCCTTCCCCCCAGACCTTCTCCCACCTATTACCAAGGCAAGCAATATGATTCAACGTGTAAAATCAGGCAAAACATATTTCCATTTTAGCCATGTTGTTGAAAAAAAAAAGCCAAGGAAAATAAAGTGAAAAAATACTCTTCAATCTGCACTCAGAGTTCATCAGTTCTCTTTTTAGAATTGGGTACCATTTTTGTCATGAGTCCTTTGGAGTTTTTGTGCCCATTCATTGTATTCATCAGAGTACTAAAAAGAAAAGAATAAGATCAATGTGGAGGGATAATTGATCACAGAGTCAAAAGTAGTCCCTGGGTTTTTTAGGTAGGGCAGTGACATAGATAGACTTGTGATTTAGGGAAATCTCTTTGTCATCTGTGTAGAGTATTGGAGTAAGGAAGATGTGTGACCCACGAGGTTCAAACTGGGGAAATAGAAAGAAGGGGGGCACAGATTAAGAGATGAGTTTTGACAACTAATTGGGGGTAGATGAGGAGAGAGAGTCACTGATGATGATACTTAGGCTGTGAAAATCTGGATGACCAGAAGGATGGTGGATCCTTCAGATAATCATAGGAAGTTTGAAAGAAGGGTGTGTTTGAGTTGGAGCAGACAAATAATGTAATGAAATTTTCAATGTAGCTTGTAATCTATCCATGTCTCATATTTTATGACTCATTCTAAATGATCCAAAATGAAAGTGGGAGATTTCTTACTTTCTGGTCACTGCTTCCAAATACAGAGCCCCATCACAGCCAGGAGGTGATTTTAGGGGAATGGGACTCGAATTTTCTCAACAACCATCTAGGTAGATGCTGTGAATAAGGCTCCCAAGGAGCAAGACCCCTGGCTCAGGAAAGGTAGGGATGGGGGTGGAGAGGTTGGGAGTTTGTGCAGCACAGACAAAGGATTGAGTGGAAGAGAGTTAGGGGATAAAAGTAGATGTGCCTCGCCCCATGATTGACTATGGCAGCATTTCCCATTGTTTAATTGTATATACATATATCTGGCATCTCAGCCCAATCTGGAAACCCTTGGGCTAAAAGACCAAGATGTGCTAGCTGAGTATTTCTTATTATTGATTGAAATAAAGGAGATAAGGTGGGTAATCAGTAGATGATGGACTCTAAGAAGCCTCTGTTCTTGTTTTCAACATATGAGTGCAACACAAGGTCCTTCCCTTTTATTAGAAACACATTTTGCAACCTTTTGCATGTATGAACTTTGTGGGACTTGTATGAACTTTGGCAAGTCACTTAATTTCAAGTTATACTCTGGTTACTGCTCTACACTGATGAAGGAAATTTCTACACAGATTGTTCCTTATACCAATAAAATCATGTCTGTTCCCTTACTTTCCCCACCAAATCATTGGAATACAGAATTCATTTGCTATTTGAGATGTTACTAGCTCCCCAAATCTAACTTTTCTGCCTTATTGTTTATTTATATTCCAGATATGGAGGTTCCTGCCAGAATTGGTCAGTTCCCTTGTCAGATAATGGCATACGAACACTCCCAGTTCTGTGTCAGTACCAGCAAACTTAGATGGTGGCATAAAACCAAATGATGTTTTGGCCAATATCTGGAGTCCCAGGGGGATATACAGTGTTTCTTTGAATGTGTGTGTTTGTTATTCATTAACAGGATCACAGATTATTTACTGGGAAAAATAAAGACCACAGTCCACCTGCTGGGAAAGAGAAGAGAAAGGAAGAGAGGGAAAAGTTTGATGGGTCTGAATTCATATTTAGAAAAAAGAAAAAAAATTAAATCTTTTTTTCCAGTTACATGTAAAACAATTTTTTACATTGTTTTTTTTCTTTTTGCTGAGGCAATTGGGGTTAAGTGACTTGCCCAGGGTCACACAGCTATACATTGATTTTTGAAACTTTAAGTTCCAGATTCTTTCCCTTCCTTCCTCCCCAGCTCTACCCCCATTGAGAAGACACATGTGAAGTTATACAAAACATTTCCATAAATGTCTTGTTGTCAAAGAAAACACATATCTCCTCCCCCCCAAAAAAAACCTAAAGTTTTAAAAAAGTATGCTTTAGTCTGATTTCAGACACAATCAATTCTTTCTCTGGGTATGTTTAGCATTTCTCATCATAAATTCTTCAGAGTAGTCTTGGATCATTGTAGTGATGAGAATAGGAAAGTCATTCACAGGTGATCATCCCACAGCATTGCTATTACTTTGTATATAGTCCATTTTATTTTGCATAAACTCATGGAGGACTTTCCAGATTTTTCTGAGAGTATCCCATTCATCATTTCTTATAGAATAATAATATTCCACCATAGTTACGGGCCACAATTTATTCAGCCATTACCCAATTGATGGGCAGAATATTAATATTTTTTAAGTATTATTGTGGAGATGAAGCTGTACTAATGGAAAAGAACACCAGATTTGGAATTTGGAGACCTGAGTTGGATTGTGAGATTAGAAACACTTCCTGTATGATCTTGGACAAACCATTTAACCATTCTGGGCTTCATATCCCACATCTGGAATATAAAGATTTTGGACTGAATCTGCAGTTTCTTCTGGCCATATAGTTTCCTATCATGCTTATTTACTAGGCTTGGGCTACCTGCCTAATGAATCATCCCTCACTGCACAAATCAAACTTTCTTGATCTATCCTTTAAGATCCTTCATCTCACATTTTCAACCTTATCCCCCATAATCTTCAACATGAACTCAGTTGTCCAATCTGGTCAATTCACCATTCCTTGAACTGTTTTTTCCATCTCTGGGACTTTGCTCACACTTTCCATCTCCATCCAAAGGCAGGGGTTCTTATTCTGAAATCCATGAACATTTTTTATTGTTTATTCAAATATTTTGTTAATTGTATGCCTTTGTAATTGATTTCTTTATTAATCCTTTATACTTCATTTTATGCTTTTTACATTATTCTGAAATGGATCCATATATTTATCTAGACTGCAATAAAGATTAAGGACCTCAGACCTACTTAAAACCTACATCTTCTGAGGCACAGCTCAATTTTACCTCATGAAACCTTCTGGTCCCAAAGTGATTTATCTCTTTTCTTTGAATTTTTCTAACACTGTTCTATATCACTACTTCATTGTTTATCACATGCATCCTTATATTAAAGATAATAATAGCAATTGACATTTGCATAATGCTTTGAATGTTTAAAAGCACTGAAATAAAATGTCATTTGATCAATCAATCCACAAGCATCTATTTAAGACTTGCTAGCTGCCAAATGAGAGACAATAAAAGTATAGTAGTAAATGTATACCGTTAAACCTCTTTTGTGGATTTTTACTTCCAAATAAGATTTAAACTCTTTTTTAATGAAAAAAAATTTAAATCAAAATATCAAGCAGATACTGGCAAAAACAATATGCAAAGCAGAACTCAAAATGTCAACCCTTCCTCCCAACTCATCTTTGAGCAGGCACTGGTAGGAAACAAATATTCCCTTAGGAAAAGCAACTTTCAATTCCAACTCTTCTAGAAAATGGAAGCCAAATAAAACCAGTCTGTCTATATTTACAGTTTTCATTTTATAACAAACCTGTCTCTTATACATGGTTCCAGAGTATTCTTATTTCCAGTTTTAGGGTAAAAAGTTTTGACCTATTTATAGAGAGCAGTATCCTGTGAGGGGATGGTAAAAGGAAACAGTATTAATTGGGCCCTGTGTTCTAAAAAGACAGTATGTAAGAATGCTTATGCTATACTATTCATTTATATAAATGAAGAAATAGAAAGAGCAGGTTTTAGAGGGGAGCTGATGTGTGCTGTTGTATATAAAAACATTTATTTCAGAAGCAATAACTAGGTTACAGATAAGTTTAAATGGGGTCTGATTTCTTTAAGTTCTTCTGGAAGATGTTAGCATCTTCCTTCAAAAGGCCTTTGTATTTGATTTGAGTGTTTATAATACTTAGAGTAACTTAGTTTAGTTATTCAGTATCTTCCATATTTTTGTAGTCTAGGCCCCCTTTTTTAACCTAATACTACATCCTGGCCTTGGCCCCATATTTCCAAGTGAAGTAAAAAATGTGATTATTAAAAATTACTCAAGGGTTTGAAGTAACAAGAACTTTCCATTAGGTTGAAGTCCGCTTTTATCAGGTGTGATGGACATTAAAAGTTCACTAAGGAGTCATTATAAACAATTAGGGTTCAAAGATCATTGTAAAGAACTACGAGGGCATACCTTCACACATTATATTAGATTTAAGTAAGCTCTTGAAGAGCAAAACCCCTCTTATATTTCTCTTGGGGTATATGTGGGAAGAGAGCTGAGTTGGAGTCTGGAAGACTTGTGTTCAAGTACTGGCTCAACTTTTCAGTGTCTGAAGTAAGTACCCTGTGTGACTACAAATCCCCAAAGCAGGTGCTCATCTGCTCTGGTAGGGGGAGTTTCTGTGTCAATGAAATCATTGGTTCAGAGTCATCCAGTCCAATCCCACTTCACCTCATCCTGTCTGGTACAGGAAAAATATCCATGTTCCAATTAATCTGTTAAGTAAGTGCAGGGTTTGAGCCTCTTAATAAACTGGTGACATTGGCAGGACTAATATTATTGTTATCCCATATTACAGATGAGGAAATTTAAGATATCAGAAGTGAGTTGTGCTAGATCACAGATCTAGGAAAAAATAGACCCAGTTTTCAGTCTTAGGTCTTCACTGCCAACAGTCTCCCATTGTTTCATTATCCTTTCCCATCAGCTATCTTTCTGTAGGTGTATATCTTGTCTTTGCCGACTGCACTCCTTAAACCATTATCCCTGTATATCCCCCAGCACGAAGCACAGGATGCTTGTTGATTGATTCATTTAGTTGTTCTACCAAGGCTCCCCTTTGTAGGGAATGACTTTTAGCTAGAAGCCGTGCTAGGTTTCAGTGACTTGGTAAACCACAGCTTGAGACTTTAATCCTGATAGCTAGGGCTTGATTTTGGTTAGGGCCATTAGCCTGGCAAGCTCCCTGTGGATTCCCCTGCTATGTGGGTGTATTGGCGTCTTCAAGGTGTTTGCCTCCAGCATTTTGGACCAGCATCAGCCAGAGTGGAGAGGGAAGTTTGGGGAGCACTGAGTGCACCTGTTTCTCAGGAGCCCTTGGTGAGACCCCACTTCTCTGTAACTTCTCATGCTTCTGTAATGTGGGTTGGGAACACAATGACTGAAAAAAAGGGAGGAAAACTTGGCAAATCAGAAGTTTCAGTTGAGTGTTTGGGAAGGTTGCCCATGGCCTTTCCTCATCTGGTCTCTTCTGGCTGAGGGCTGCCACATTCCAGGGCTGAGGTGGGTGCTTGTCGGAGCTGGGCCAGGGCCTGGGAGGGGGCGGTGGAGTTGGAAGGAGAGGGATAAGGAGGGGGGGAGGTGTAAGAATACCATTTGCAAAGCTCTTTTGTTCTCAGCTTGGGAGAGGCAGAGGTATGGGGCTTAGCAATCTGTATAATGGTGCAGAGTTTATTCTTGGGTTTCTGGGTACAAATACATCCAGGCTACTTGAAACCCACATGCTAGCTTAGAGAAATGGGAAAGGTCGGACTCAGCAGGTTGCTTGAATCAGCAAAATCCCGGAGTAATTAACCATGACAAGAAGGTAAAAAAAAAGGGGAAATGAGCTGCACTTAGTGATGTGGGCTCAGTCGGACTCCCAGAGGGGATGAGGGTATTTAGAAACACCAGCTGCTCTTAATTTCTGGGATCCAGAGGTTGGTTCACCTATGGTCATCTCTGTTACAGAGGCCTGTATCAGTGGGGATGGTAACTGCAGAGTTGTGGGCCTCCCTGATTGATTCCTAGGTGAATTTGTCTAGCTCTGGGTACCCTTGGATTGAAGGCCTGTAACAAGGCAACTTTTAAAAATCACACAAGAACTCTTTATTGAGTAATCTTTCTGCTTGAGGCAATGGGACATAAAAGACAGGAGGGAAGTCTCCACTCTCAAGGAGGTTATGATGTAGTGAGGAAAATAGCTAGTTAGGTGGGGCAGTGACACAGAGTACAAGTCAAGGACATTTTACTTCCAAGACTTATTTTAGATGGAACTTGAACTTGAAGTACAATAGAGAGCAGTGGGTTAGGCAGTGGATAGAACACCAGACCAGGAGTCGGGAAGGCTTGAGTTCAAATCCAACTTTAGATACTTAGTGTGTGAGCTTGGACAAGTCAGTTCCATTTGCCTCAGTTTCCTCATCTGTAAAATGAGCTGAAGAAAAATGGGGACCACTCCAGTATATTTGGCAAGAAAATCCCAGTAGGGGGTCACAAAAAGTTGTACATGGCTAAAACAACTCAAGGAAGTTTACCTTTGTTTTATATTTGTGTTCTTGTATGTAAGGTCTCAATAGATGTTTATTTAATAAATGAATGAATGAGTTGCATTAATGTCTACCTGAATAACCAACATTTACTTAGCACCTGTAAATGTCAAGGCTCTGTTTCAGAGGCAATTGCAGGATATTTAAGAATAGGAGACGTAGTTCTTTCCCTCATGGAACTTTTATCTAGATCCAAATGTGATTCTCAAGGAATCTTCCCATTCCAGAATCCCATGTAGAATCCCTTGTTTAGTCTGAAACAGACTTGGCTTATGGGACGCAGGCACTAAATTGAATTGGGGAGGGGAAATGCTAAAAATCATTTTATTTTTTTCTCTAAACTCAGACCATATTGTTTCTCTTCATCCAAGAGCTCCAAAACATATGCAAAGAGAAGAAAGGGAGGAAAGAAGGAAAGTTGCTATAGTCAGGTATACTTTTTAAGTGATGAAGAACAGCCAGAATGTTATGCTCTCTGCTTATATTCCAATAGAATATAAATTGCACAATAGCAGAGATTGCTTCATTTTTATCTTTGAATTCCCAGCACCTCATATAATACTGGAACATTGTCAGTACTTAATAAATATTTATTGAATGAATGTCCCATCTACCTGTGACACTATTTGGAGAAGATGTTTAGGGCTGGTCATTTGTATAGAAGCATCCAGTTGATTTAAGACCATATTGCCATCCATTTCCATTATCAGGTGGTTTTCCATATTTTCCACTGCCTATCCATGATTTCTGGAAGCCTTTACCCCATCAGACATTCATTTTATCTCCTTTTTGACTTTTGTTTTCTAGAAGAAAAAGACTAGTCGCTACCACTATGCTATGGCCATAGCCTCAGCCTCCCCATCTGCACTCACTGATGGAACATCATAATACAGGACTTTTCTATGTTTGCAGATCAGAGTTTGCCTATTTCCTTCTCCAGGGGACTGAGTAGAAGCCAAGCCAAGCTATCCTGGTCCCAGGATGATGACTCCTAGGGCGAGTCTGAAGGATGCAATTCTCCAAGCAAACACTTCTGCTCATGGAAGCCTCTTGCCTCCAAAACTGTGGTATTTTTAGCTTCAGTCCGTAGATTTCTAGGACTCTTCCTTGTCTTCTCTTCTCCCCATCCCCATTTCAGTGTCCCAGTGTTTTCCATGGAACACATTGCAGTGAGCCATTTCTGCAAAGTCTCATGCATCCTTCCTTCATATAGGATTTACCCACTTAGAGAGAGCCTATGTACCACCTCCATGGTCCTTAGCAACATCAGGATAAACAAACCACAGACTGAAATTGTAGCCATTCAGACAAGAGGAGTCTTTAATTTGGGCTTAAAAATAGCTCTGCTCCCTGGATCTTCCTGCTGAGAGCCCCAGGGTCTAGGAGAAAGGTGCAGTAAGAAGCAGAATGCTTGGGTACCATCAGGAAGACGAGGTGTGTAACATAGACCCTGTGAGAAGCAGGGGACAGGTGCAAGCTATCCTCCTCTTAATCTTCCTGATGAGTGTTTCCGGGGCTCAGATCAGCTGTTTCTCCGAGTCAGTTTCCGCAAGGACCACTCACCGATGCTCTGCTCTTGAGTGACTTTCCCAAACTGGCTTCCCTCCTAAGCAGCAGCCCACAGAGAGCTTCTGGTCCCCACAATGAAACAGTGTTCTCCTGGGGAACGTAGACAGAACTGTTTTGTCCTGATCAGAGGCTGCAGCCTTTAATCCTAGGCTATGGGCAGTGTGACAGTCAGTGGGAGGCTTGGCTTTGGTCAGGAAGACCTGGATTCGATTTCTGCCTCTAACACTCTCTGACCCCGGCAAACTACCTAACTTCTCAGTGCCCCCAGACAACCCCATGAGACCATAGGTGACAGGTGAGTTGCCATCATGCATAAGTGAGGGGAGTTCTCACACTGGGAGCTCCCCACACAGATAAAATTGGAGCTCAGAATGCCTGAACTAACAAAAGCAACAATGCTGAGTAAAGCTTATATACTCCCACGGGGGAAGATTAAAGGATGGATGCAAATGAATGGATGGGTCAGGCTAGTTCAGAAATGAAAAAACACCGTCTGATGCAAGAGTCTGAGATTCAGTGTACCTATACTAGAAATAGCTCAAAATGAAAAGGAATGGGAGATGAGGGAGGCTGCAGAATGTCAGGAATAGTTTAAACAGGAGGATTTCTTTTTCCTGGTTCTTACCATGCTTGCCACCATGTGGGTAGGGAGGTGCCTTCCTTTGTATCACCAGCTTTAGGTGGCACCTCTTCTGGTGTGGCCCTGGCGTTATCTGTCAGTGCTGTTTCTGCTGAGGGGACCACCTGTTGCCATGTGGGCAGGGTTCCATTAAGAGGTGAAGAGGATGACTGATGGTATGACTGAACAGACCCAGCCCTGCCAGCTCACTCATGCTAGTGATGGAGCTTGAAGTGCTAATGAAGGGTTAGGAGTTTTTAGCCCTGGAGTCTGAGCCACTGAAGCCACAAGTGGATTTGCACTATTGTGATGAGTCACTAGTGGAAAAGTGGATGAATAGTGAGTAGAACTTGGATATTCAGATCCTAGGGGCACAGATTAAAGTTGGAAGAAGCCTTAGTTGCCTCCTCTAAAAATGAGGAAGTAGATGATCTCTGAGGGCTAGGAAAATGCCTAAGATCACACTCATAGCCTTTAGCTAACATCATTCTGTGGTTTGCAATTGTATTTTTTATTACTTTGGATGAGTAAGGATGGGCATATTTATCAAAAGGAGGTGGGGAAAAGACCCAACTCTTATGGCAAGAAATGTAAATTTCAGAGCTTTAGCTAAGGAGAGGGACAGAGGTTTGCCCTTTCCATGGATAATTGTGAATCTTCTTAAGATAATGATAAAAAACTTATTTCATGTCAAGGGAAGAGATTTCTTTTACCTTAGTGGGGTAGAAAACTTCAAGCCAGGTTGGATGACCATTTCTTGGGTCTGTTGTCAAAGGTATTCCTGTGTAGGTACAGGGTGGAATAGATAACCCAGTCTGAAGTCTCTCCCAACTCTGAGGTTCTGTAATACTATAGAATGTAGTTTTTAATATGAAGCAGATCATGTTTTCTCAAGATAAATGGGCCCTCCACAACCCCAAACTCAAAAGGGACTTGTTTCTTCTTTACCCAAAAAACCAATGGTATTTTCAAAAGAATAACTGTGGTAGTTTGTTTTTATAGTTGTCATATTAAGCAAGATATGGTTTCAATGATGATGTGAGGCCTGTTTTCCTTATGTCATGTCTGTGTCACAGACTGCAAAGGCCTAGGAGCAGGGAAATCAGATGTACCTCTTTTCCTGTCTGCTTATAGACTCCCTCTAAAACATCAGATTCATGACATAGTATGAGAGATTTGTTGTTGGACTAAAATGGATTGTTGAGCCCAATTCTGGGCAGAGAAATGATCCCAATTATCTAATCTTAAATCTGTCCCTCAGGATTCAGTTTCAGTCTGTCTTCTTCCAGAATACTTTCTTTAGAGATTCCGATTCATGCTGACCCATAAAGAAAGAGCATCCTAATTTGGAGCAGGGGAAAGGCACAGAAGCTTGAATGAGCATGGCACATTTGAAATGCAGTTGATGTATGTAATAAATACATGTTTATTTGTTGGTGATTCTCAGCAACCCAGAAAGGATTCACTAAACAGGAAGAAGACAGTAGACTGCCTTTGAACATCCTGAACTGGGCTTTAGGATCCATTTATCAATTAAAACAAATCAGGTGGTCAGTTGTTCACTGAATACCACTTATGTGCAATGCATAGGACTAGGCAAATCATACAAAGTAATTAAATATGGACCTGCCTTCAAAGAGCAACCTGCCAGGTTGGAATTGTAGTCCCACTGCCCTCAGGTAGAAGACAGTGTATATATAAGCTGACTCCTCTCTTAGCTTTCTCTTGTTATAATATATAAAAAGAATCCAATTGGAAGCCATCTTTGCCTTCTGCTGTGTGGGGAGCAGGGGTGAGGGCCAGGAATCCATTAGTCATGAGTCTCTACCAGTGCTCAGTCAGACAGTGCTCAGGATTTTTTCTTGCTGAGTCTTCTAAGACCTGTCTCTGATTTCCCCATGTCACTAAATAAATTCCCTCCATGTGTGAAATGTATGATGAAGCCAACCCAGAGAGCCTCTCTTTTGGGACAGAGCTGGCTCCCATTGCATCACATTTCCCTCCTTTGCAATAGACCTTTACATTATTCTGTGATTATTCTGTAGCATCCTTCCCAAATGTGCATCAAATTAAAGAGTTATTAGGGCATGGCAGGACATGTTTATGGGTAAGAATTTCCTTTAAAGTAACAGCTCAGCCTGAACTCACTTTATTAGTGTTTATATAAAATATGCAGTCCATTCCATTGCAATCCATGTTTATATTCCAGCTGTAATCATTGCATTCCACTGTCCAGTCCTTCCTGTTTTCTTGAAGTAGTTTCTACACCTATATTAAAAGTTAATAGTTTGGGTGTTGCATTGTTGGCCTGATTCTGCATGGTGCACCATGCAGAGAACACCATTTGACCACTACAGGTTCTTCCAACTTTGGATTCACTTAAAGTGGTTTGGAGGCCAGCTTCCAGAGCCTGTTCCACCACCTTAATTTGTTTTGTACCTCTTCTTTGTCTTCACCATATGCATTTTATGATTTTAGTGGAGACTAGCAAGAGTCATGCAGTTACCCCTAGTTTGTAAAAATGCAGTGTGAGGCCAATTGCAGATGTAGCTGATGAGCTTTCACTTTCTAATCTCTTTTTTCTAGGAGTCAGTGTTTGACTTCATCCTGGGTTGTGTAGAGTTTCATTTGTTTCATAACATGTCTCACTTCTCCAGGACCCTAATGCAGGACATTAGTATTATTTGACAAGTACTATTACAATGGATCCCCTCCTTTCTCCAACTAATCTTCCCCACGGCTGTCAAAATAATCTTCTTAAAACATACATCTGACAATGTCACTCCCCATTTCTATCCCTAAAGAATCTTCAGTGTCCTTCTATTGCCTCTACTGTAAAAAATGAACTTCTCAGTTTGGTACTTAAGGCTCTTTATAATCTATACCCAATCTGTTTTTTCCAGACTCATTTCACATGATTAATTCCCCTTCATGTGATCTATATTTCGTTTAACTGGACCACTTACTGTTCCCCCAACTTTGCATGCCAGTTCTTGAATCCACACCTTTGCATGAGCTATCTGTAGACTGAAATGATCTTTCTTATCACCTCCATCTCTAAAAATGTTTAACTTCTTTTAAGGTTTAGTTCATATTCCATTACTCATAGGAATTTTCCTTATTGTTCATGCTTATGCCTTCATAAGAATATTTTTTATTTACTTCAGTCAGCCAATCAATAAACATTTATTAAGCTCCAGATAAGTGTTAAGCACTGAAGATACAAAAAAGAAACATAAGATAGGTCAAGGAAGGGCAATTAGTGCCATAGAGTACAGAACACCAGATCTGGAGTCAGGAAAACTCATTTTCCTGTATTCAAATATGGCCTCAGACAATAACTGATCCCAGTCCAGTCACTTAACCCTGTTTGTCTCAGTTTCCTCAGCTATTAAATGATCTGGAGGAGGAAATGGCAAACTTTTCCAGTATCTTTATCAAGAAAACCCCAAATGGAGTCATTGAAGAGTTGGACACAACTGGAAAATGACTGAACAACAATTCAGAATCTAATTATCCAAGTACATTTATCTTCCCAGTTGAATCTAAAGTCTTTGAGAGTAGAGACTTTTAATTTTTTTTGTCTATTGACATGCCTGCCTAGCGTATTGTATTGCAAATAGTATGTTTTTAGCATTTTAATGCTTTTTGTGAATATTTGCTTGCATTTTGTTTTCCTTCTTAGGTTGTTTTTTTTCTCTTTCTAGATTTGATTTTTCTTGTGCAGCAAGATAACTATATAAATATGTACACACATATTGGACTTATCATATATTTTAACATATTTAACATGTATAAAACTACTTGCCATCTAGAGGAGGGAGTGGGAGGAAGGAGGGAAAAATTTGGAACAAAATTTTGCAAAGGTCAATGTAGAAAAATTACTCATATGTTCTGTAAATAAAAAGCTTTAATAAACAAGCAAAAAACAAATAGTATGTGTTTATTTTTAGTTTTAACCCATGTTAGCAAATCTCAGAATACTTTGGTATCAGCTCTCAAGCATAAGCTTACATTGGAAAACTTATTCAGTGCTTATCCAAATGGAATTTTTAGACACTTTCTGTCATGCCATACAATGGTATGATCCTTTTAAGAAAGTTAAAAAAAAAAGAAGCAACTTCTTCATAAAGTACCACTCAATTAATTGATATCAATGCCATGAAAAGATTAGAAACTAAGACCACTGTTGAGATCTAGAGGAGTTAGGATTACTAAGTAAAAGGAAGAAAAGGCAGGGAGGGTGGTCAGTTATAAAGGGTTATTGTTAAGAGGAAAGCTATTAATAGCATTAGCATGTCTTAATTTCCCCCAACAAATCAGTGGCACCCCTTCATAACCATTAGTAGCAGTAGAGTTAGTTACATGATTGTTCCTTATAGAGAAGTTCCAAAAACAAACATGGCAGCTTTTAGTGACTCCCAGTTATCTACAATGGCCCAGTGATGGAGCCAGGAAGTGACTTGGAGTTGAGAAGTATTAGTTCATATCCTTCCTCAGACTTTCTAAGTTTGCAATCCTAGGCAGGTCACTTAACGCTCAGTGCTGGTTTCCTCCTTTGCAAAATGGGCATGATGACGATAGTATCTGGTTCACAATATTGTTGTGGGGATCAACTGAGATTAATGTATGACAAGTGCTCTGTAAACCGTAAAGTGTTCTGCAGACTTTGGAGTAGTATAGAACTGTTAGCTATTATTATTATTACCAAATAAAGTCTAAACCCTTTAGCCTGTTATTCCAGCCTCATGTAGTCTGGCTCCAGGTACTTTTCTTCACATTTTGACCTCATACTTCTTCCTATTCCTCCCCCACCAGATTATAAGACAGTACACATAGTATTTTTCCCATTTTTCAGAGAAGCAGAAATAAGCAGTTTGACCAAAGGACACAGGGCTAATTAATTAATCGTGAACCTGGACTTGAACCCAAACCTTTTTGACTTCACCCCCAATAATGCCATACAGCCTCTGTAACCCTAAGCTTATTGGTATTCTCCATCTCTGCTAAGGTCAGAAAATGAGAAATTTGGGTTAAATTGGGAAAGGGTTTAGATTAGAGATGAGGAATAATTTGGTTGAGAAAGGTGAGAGGGGATGGGGTCTGAAGGTTATCAGGGGAAGTTGAAGAATTTGCTCTCAAATCTTTAAAAAAAATTAAAAACAAAATTGCCTGGGCAGTGAAGTCACATTGGCTAGAAGCAGAAAGATGGTTTAGAAGATCTGTCGGAGGTTTTGTCAGCTCTAGTGTTCTGTCCACATCTGGGAGCTGCTATAGGAGATGAAAAAGCATTGACTGCCATTCACCAGACAAACCCTCCAATCTCCTACTTTTCCCTGGTGCATGGAGTTTAGTATGCAAAATTAGGGAACTGAGACTCTTAAGGGAGAAGGGGGAGAGGAGAGAAAAGCAGGAGACCAAGAGGAGAGAAGGAAAAGAAGAAAGGGAGAGAGAGAGGAAGGAGGAGGAGAGGAGAGGATAAGAGGGGAAGAGAGAAGGGATAGGGAAAAGGACAGAAGGAAGAGAGGAGGGGAAGAAGAAAGGGAGAAAGAAGAGGGAGAAGGGAGAGAAAAGGAAAAGTGGAGAGAGAGAGAAGGGAAAGGGAAGAAGGCAGGAGGAGGGAGAGGGCAGAAGGAAGAGAGGAAGATAAAGAGAGAAAGGAGAGGGAAAGAAAGGAAGGAGAAGGAGAGAAGAATGGAAGAGGAGAAGAAAGGGGGAGAGAGGGCAAGAGGAGGAGAGGGAGAGAGAGAAGAATGGAAGAGGATAAGGAAAGAGGAGGAAGAAGGGAGAGAGGAGAGGAGGAAGAAAAGGAGAGAGAGGGAAGAGAAAGAAGAGAAGAGAGGGAAGGGAAGAGAAGAGAGGGAAAGGGAAGAGAGAGGAGGAGGAACAGGAGGAAGAAAAGAAGCCAGGAGGAAAGGAGGGGGAGAAAATGGAGGAGACCATGAAGAAAATGAAAGAGGGAAGGAAGAGGGTAGAGAAGAGGAGGAGAGAGAGGGAGGAAAAGAGTGCATTGCCATTATTCTTGTTTTTTTCTGGTGCTTTGGGACCAACTTGCCAAGTGCCAGGTGTTGTATTATTAATGAATGGGCCTTGGATTTGGATTCAGAAGACTGGACTCCTTACTAGCTGTGTGATCCCAGAAGATCATTTAACTTCTTTGGACCTCAGTCTCTTTATTTGTAAATGAGGAGACTGGACTACAAGCCCCATGCACCCGCTAGGCCCTAGAATCCCTTGACTGCATGCTTCCCCTCCCTCATTCTGTTCTTCCAGCAATGTCTTTGTCTGTTGAGGTGTGCTCGAGTCGTTGCAGGTGTAAAATTATACGTGCAAGAGCCAGGTCAAGTTTGCCTTGGGGAGACCAAGTTACCCAATAATTGCTTCATTCTGAAGCCAGTTTGATCAGGCTGTCATTCAGTTCTTCCTAAATGTGTGCATGTGTTTTTAAGTTCCTATATGGTTACATAACTGATGAAACCCAAGGGCATGGACTGGTGAATAATGCCCATCACCGGGTGATCCAAGGAGTCAAAGGCACAAAGCCTTTGTGGGTGATTTAAAAGGACATATTGTTGTCAGTGACCTTGGTGATGTGGTAATGTGATCACACTCAATGAAAGTTGCTTTCTTTGTTCTATGGGGGATATGTGGATAGATCATGTTAGAATCCTGGTGCAGGTAAGAGAAAAAAAGGGAATTAAAAATAGATGGCAGGGATCTGGACACTTGGATTCCCCATCCTAACGAAGACTAATGGCAAAGTATATAAGGGAACACATCACCTAACAGCTGTGTGGTCCTGTGTAAGTCACTGGATGAACCTTCTGAATGTTCATTCATAAAATGGGAATAATGCACTATTTATTTCACAAGATTGTTGGGGCAGAAAGAAAGGGGAGAAATAGTTTATAAATTTCAAACTATTATTGAAATATAAGTTATTATTTTCCTTTGCACACATATTCAGGAATATAAAAGACCTTTGATATCCTACAACAGACAGGGTATTTACAGTCATGAAATATTAGATTAGTGGCCAACTAATCAAACACATTTCTTCAGCCTAACTCTAAAATATGATTTTAATGCTTGCTGTTTGACCTGGTCCTGTGCTACATATTATGGAGCTCTTTTTTTTAAACCAGACCTATGATTTTATTGGTGTACAGAGCCCCAGAGGAGAAATTCCCTCCATCAAATGAGCACCTGCTCTGGAAAGAAGAATCTCAGAAAGTTGCCTGAGTCTCTGAGAAGTTAAATGACTTTCCCAGGATCACCTAGCCAGGATGGGCAAGAGATGAGATTTGGACACATATTTTCAAATCTATGCTCTATCTCTCTCAATACCACAAGGGAAATATACGACATGACCTCCAAGAATTTAAGTCTTGTCAGAGAAATAGTATATATAAAAAGGTAACTATACACAGAAATACATGATTTATATATGATTAGGTGCAAAATAAATTATTTTGAGGATAAGTGCTACAGGAGGGATGCTTCACTTTGGGCAATGAGTGGGTGGTAAAAGCTTCAGGGTGCAGGGGGCCTTCAAGGTTCACAATCCTAGGAATAGAGGGTAGGGGAGATAAGTACTCTACATAAGGGTAAAGTGCTTTGCACAGAGTAGGTGCTTAGAAAATGTTTGTAGAATTGAATCACCAGGAGTAGGCAAAGATAAGGCCCCAGGAATGAGTTCTGTGTGTTTGGAGGATTGTGAAAAGGCTATCAGTTGGAGAGCAATGTTTGCACAGTTGAAGAATGGGAGATAAAGTCAGATAAGTTGTGGAGAGGCAGGGAGAATAGGTTGTCATGTGCATTAAATGCCGATTTCAGAAATTTATCTTGGTGGCAGTGGGGAGCCAATGAAGATTTTAAAGCAAGGGGAGCGACATGATGAAAAGCTGTGTTTGATATAAGTTATTCTAATAGAACTAAGCAGAATATATTGAAAGAAGAAGATGGAGGAAATTGGAAGATCATTTACAAGGCATTTATGGATGGACTGATAATTGGTCTAGGAATGATTTGCTGAGCCAGCAAGTAGGGAACCTTTGAGGATTTTCTTTGTCTCATGTTGCCTCTAGAAATATTTCTGTTGCTCATTGTACACAGAGAATTGTATTGCTATAAAGAATAGGCAGGAAAAAAGTCGCAGTCCCTTCAAAGGGCTTAAAATCTTATAGTATTTAGGATCTGTACACATTCAGCATTTACAGTCATGGATCTTTCATTCCTGCTTTACTTCTCTTAGTCTTGTGTCCCTATCTAGATTAATATTCTTCTTGCAGTAGCCATGCTTTGCATTTCTTTTACAGTTGGTATATCATCCAGAATAAGGCTAAGAAAAGCACTTCTTAACCATCTTGCCAGAATGTGCTGATTGAAAAATACTTGTTCATTTCAAATGTATATGTAGCATCTGATCTAAAGCTCCCTCTGGTCCCCCAATTCCTTTAGTCAGTCAACAAGCATTTATTTAGCTCCTATTCTATCTTAAGGCATTGTGCTAAGTACTAGGAATACACATGAAACCATTTATGTCCTAAAAGATTATACATTCTTCCATCCATTGTCTTTCTCCTTTGTTCTCTACTTTCCTGATTTTCATTTCTTGGATGTTCCTTTGATCTTCCTTGTGGTTACTCTTCTCCAATGCAGATTGCCTCATCTCATCCTGTGAGATTCTCGTCGGTGTCGTTCTAGAAATCTTACTTTTCAGTACTATTGTCTTTTAAAAAAAATTAAAGCTTTTTATTTGCATAACATATGTATGGGTAGTTCCTCAACATTGATCTTTACAAAGCTTTCCGTTACAAATTTTCCCCCCAGTCCTCTCCCCTCCCCTAGATGGCAGGAAGTCTACTACATGTTAATTATATTAAAATTCAGTACTATTGTCAAAGAGTTTTGCATAGCTTTGTTGGTTGTTGCATATTTTCTTTTTGCAAAGACACCCCTCTCCATGAACACTTCATCCCGTCTTTTATTGTTCTCTTTAGAAGATCCCCCTGCTATCTATCATCCCTACTCTCACTCTCTAAACTTCAATTTCTCCCTATTTATTATTTCCTTTCTTGTTGTCTCCCTACAACCACGGACATGGAATGTGAATAAATATAGACTATGCCCCATCTTTCTTTGACCCTCTAAAAATTGACAAATGTACTACACAATGAAGAAGATTAGGGTCCTTGAGGGAGTAGAATGCGCATTATGGTTGTGTTTCTCTGAGGATGTTTGTCACTAAAGGCTGGTCATTTCTCTCCTTGGGTTAGAACTAGGGGCTGTGTGTGTGTGTGTGTGTGTTAAATGAGGGGAGGAATGCAATATTACCTTTTTGATGAAGGAGAAAGCATAAGACTCATTGAGTCTCAGGATTCATTTGAATGACAAATGTAACTAAGAGGAATATTCTGGAGAGAAATCTCTTCTTTCGAGGATCCAACCCTCTCCATCTGAAGGATTCAGGGTGGATGGGCTCTTGATAGGTAGAAAATATCAGTTGCTCAAGTTGGAAAACCTTATTAAGAATAGACCCTTCAAAATTCCACCCTAGCATTCCATGCAATGTACCACTTCTACGCCAAGAGTGCCAAACAGATGTAAAAAACCTAGCTGAGACTCTGCAGCATTTATTTAAGATGTCCTAATTTGGATGTGAAAAAATAATGCAGGAGGTTACCATGGTGACTTCTGTTTATGGAGGGTTTGGTGAACATGAAGGGAGAAGCCAGACTCAGCCAGGCAACAGACCTATAAAGTACTTGGCCCCTTGAGTTTCTCTATGAAATGAGTGTTCCTGCTGGGTTGAGCTGCTACTGATGGCCTTGGGGAAATGGGAATGGGAACTGTACCTTTAGCTACAAGGAGCACCAGTGAAACCCAGAGTTTTTTGTTGTTGTTGTTGTTATAGTATACTGTGTTCTCCATAGACTTGTTTTGAGAAAAGTACTTTGGAAACCTTAGTAATATAGAATTGTGAAAAGTATTTTGTAAGCCTTAGTGATGTAGAATTGTGATTTGTTTAGAAACATCATGGAAAGAACCCTGGAAAGAAGATTTTTCATCCCTCTTTAAATACCCCATGACTCTCCTTGCCGCATATCCTCTCAGCAAAAGATCATACCTCATACTTCACTGAAAAATAATTTGAGGCCATTTGATGGGAGCTCCCTCCTCTTCCATATTCTCATCTTACACCACTCAGATGTCTTGTCTCACTGTGACCTTCATCCCTGCCTCAGATGAAGAGATAGCCCTTCTCTTTACAAAGTCAAACCCCTTGAATGACCAAAAATGTTTTGGTATATGAATGCAATGGAATATTATTGTGCTATAAGAAATGATGAGTTGATGGATTTCAGAAAAACCTGGAAAGATTACATGAACTGATACTGAGTGAAGTGAACAGAATCAGGAAAACATTGTACACAATAACAGCATCATTGATGGTCACCTATGATATACTTAGTTCTTCTCAACAATACAATGATCTAAGACAATTCCAAAAGACTCATGATTCAAAATGCTATCCATGTGCAGAAAAAGAACTGATGGAATCTGAATGCAGATTAAAGATTATTCTTTTTCACTTTTTTCATGTTTTTCCCCTTTTGTTCTATTTCTTCTTTCACAACATGATTAATATGGTTTATGTTTTACATAATTGCATATGTATAACCTATATCAGATTGATTGCCATCTTGGGGAAGGGGAGTAGAAAGGAAAAAGGGATATAGTTTTGGAACTCAAAATCTTATTAAAAAATGAATGTTGAAAATTGTCTTTACATGCAACTGGAAAAAATAAAATACTATTTAATTAAAAAAAATAAAAGACAAAGCTCTTTCTATGCACTCTTTATCCCACCTCCTCCAGTCTTCTAAAAATTACCTCTTGGATTTTCTATTATCACCATTTTTCTCTCTCTCTCTAATCTTTAATCTCTTCTTATTTACTGTCACCTATAGCCTATGTAGCCTATAGACAAGCTCATCTTTTCTCTGACTTTAATAATAAAAACACTACCCTTATTTGATCCTACCATCCTCTATAGCCATATCTTCTCTCTTTTGGGCTAAATTCCTTGAGAAAGTTGTCTACACTGAATGCCTAAATTTCCTTCCTTCTCACTCTTAAACCTTCTACAATCTGCTTTCTTTATCATTTAACTGAAACCACTCTCTCCAGTTACCAAGTTATCTCTTAATTCATTTAATCTAATGTTTTTTTCTTAATTCTCATACTGATTGAACTCTCTGCAAACTTTGACACTACTGATTACCTTCTTCTTGTTACTCTCTTCTAACTAGATTTCTTTGATAGTTTACTCCTGCTTTTCCTTTCTTATCCTATCATTCTTCTATCTCTTCTGCTGAATCTTTATTCAGGTAAAGCCCTCTAATTTGGGTAATTCTACAAGGTTCTGTCCTGGATTCTCTTTTCAGCTCCCAGGGGTTCAATTGTCATCTATCTGTGGATGACTTCCCAAATCTACATATCTAACCTTAATCTTTTTTCTAAGCCCCAGGCTCACATCTCCAACCAGCCTTTAGACATCTTGAATTTCATGTTCCATAGTTGTCTTAAAGTCAACAGTTCTAAAACTGAACTAATTATCTTCCCTCCTCCACAAGAAGTCATCTCCCTTTCCTAATTTCCCTATTACTATTTTTTAAATTAAAATTTTCATTTTCCTATTATATGTAAACCACTTTTAAACATTCATTTTTTAAAATTCTGTGTTCAAAATTCTCTCTCCTTCCCTCCCTCCTCTCCCATCATTGAGAAGGCAGGCAATTTGATGTGTAATACCCGTGCACTCATGTAAAACATATTTCCATATTGTCATATTGTGAAAGAAAACACTGACTAAAATAAACACATATACAAAGTAAAAAATAATATGCTTTGATCTGCATTCAGATTTCATCAGTTCTTTCTCTGTAGGCAGAAAGCATTTTTCATCATAAGTCCTTCAGAATTGTGTTGGATCATGGTATTGATCAGAGTAGGTAACTCATTCATAGTTGGTCATTGCACAATAGTGCAATTATTGTGTACAATGTTCTTCTGGTTCTGCTCACTTCATTTTGCATTAGTCATTTAAGTTTCTAGGTTTTTCTAAAAGCATCTCACTCATCATTTTTTATAGCACTATATTATTCTATTACAATCAAATGCCACAATTTGTTTAGCCATTTCCCAGTTCATGGGTATCTTCTCAATTTCCAATTCTTTGCCACCACAAAAAGAGCTACTATAAATATTTTTGTACATATAAGTACTTTTCCTTTTTTTAAATCTCTTTGTGGTACAGACCTAGCAGTGGTATTGCTGGGTCAAAGAGTCTGCACAATTTTACAGCCCTTTGAATATAGTTCCAAATGACTCTCTAGAAGGGTTGGATCAATTCCCAACTCCACTAATGATGCATTAATATTTCCCATTACTATTGTGGGAATTCCCAGTAACCCAGGCTTGCCATCTTGATGTCATCCTCCACTTCTTGCACTCACTCCAAATAGTCATGATATAATTGTCATGCTGTTAAATATTGCAATATTTATCTTTATAAAATCTCCCATATTGGTTCCTTTCTCCCTACTTTGCATAATTACCTCTCTCCTAGAAAACTACTATATCTGTGTGGCTGAATTTCCTGCCTCTAATTTCTCTCCTCTTCAGTCTATCTTCCACTTAGTTGCTAAAGTGATCTTCCTAAATCTCAGGTTTGACAATTTGTCTCCCCAATCCAGCAAACCCCAATGGTTCTCTTTTTCCTCCAAGATCAACTAAAACATACTCTGCCTGGCATTGAAAGCCCTTCACAACTTGGGACCTTCTTATTTTTCTAGTCTTCTCATACTATCTGAGTACTCTGTAATTTAATTACTCTGGTCAGCTTGCTTCTTCATAATAACGCTGTTCTTTTTCACTGACTGTTCCCAGTGCCTAGAATGTTCTTCTTCTTTCCTCAACTCTGTCTTTCGGCAAGCCTGACTTTTCTCATGATTTAGCTCAAATCTACACCTTTCTGCAGGAAGACTTTCCTAGGCATTCTTGCTGCTAATACCTTCCCTAGAGAGTTGCATTCTGCTTACACTGTACATCCCTTTTTAAAATTTGCACATTTTCCTTTCTATTAGAAAGTGAGCTCCTTGAGAGCAGGGACTATATATTTGTCTTTTTAAAATTTGTATTCCCATAATACATTGTTGGTGGAGTTATGAACTAATCCAACCATTCTGGAGAACAATTTGGAACTATGCCAAAGGGCTATGAAAGTGTGCACACCTTTTGATGCAGTAGTGTCTCCACTGAGTTTGAATCCCAAAGAGATCATAAAAAAGGGAAAAGGATCCATTTGTGCAAAAATTTTTGTGGCAGCCTTTTTTTTTTTAGTGGCAAGGTACTGTAAACTAAATAGATGCCCATTAGTTGGGAAATGGCTGAATAAGTTATGGTATATAAATGTTATGGAATATTATTGTTCTATAAGAAATAATCAGGAGGGTGATTTCAAAAAGGCCTGGAAAAATTTACACAAACTGATGCTAAGTGAAGTGAGTAAAACCAAGAGAACATTGTACACAGCAATGAGAAGATATACTGATGGACTTGACTCTTTTCAACAATGAGCTGATTCAAGCCAATTCCAATAGATCTGTGATGGAGAGAGCCATCTGCACCCAGGGACAGAATGTGGTTCACAACATAGTATTTTCACCTTTTTGTTGTTGTTGTTTGCTTGCTTCTTTCCTCTTTTTTTATCTGATTTTTTCTTGTGCAGCATGATAAATGTAGAAAAATGTATATAGAAGAATTGCATGTATTTAACATATTTTGGATTACTTGCTGTCTAGGGCAAGTCTAGAGGTAAGGGCAAGGGAGGGAAAAACTTGAAACACAAGGTTTTGCAAAGGTCAGTCTTGAAAACTATCTTTGCATATATTTTGAAAATAAAAAACTATTGTTAAAAAAAAATTATACTCCTGGAGATTAGTGGTGCCAGCAAATAGCAAGTGCCTAATGTATGCTTGTTGACTGACTAAAGGTTCAAATCTTATTTAACTTATTATCTGCACAACTGAAAAAAAATCACAACTTCTTTTGACTTTAACTTTCTCATATGTAAAATGAGGGAATTGAACTAAAAGAACTCAGTACCCCATTCCTACTCTAGGACTGCAATTATGGGAACTCTTCAAATTCTGGATCTGCTTCTTCATGATTTTTCAGAGAAGTGAATTGAAACCTACCACTTTTTTTTTTTGCTTTTTGATGAGGCAATTGGGGTTAAGTGACTTGCCCAGGGTCACACAGCTAGGGAATGTTAAGTGTCTGAGATCAAATTTGAACTCAGGTCCTCCTGACTTCAGGGCTGGTGCTCTATCCACTGTGCCACTTAGCTGCCCCGAAACCTACCACTTTTTTATTTTGTATAAAAAGGAGATGATAATATTTAAATTGTGAATTTTAAAATATTTTAAAGTATTTAAATCCCTTGCAAGATTTAAATATTTAAAATATTTTATTATATTTAAATATTGTAAAAAGCAGATAAAACCTACTCACCTCATAAGGCTTATATGAAGAAAAGGTTTTATAAGTTGGAAAATTCTCTATAAATATGAACAATTATTATTCTCTGTTTTAGCCATTTAAGATACAAAAATAGAAACCTATTGGTCTGCTTTCTCCAGCAATGTTCTATAACTCCCTCCTTGGAAGGAATTGGAATATTCTCATCTGATATATTGTTGTGGGTCAAGACACTGGTGGAAGGAACATAGCACCTTCCTGTAGTCTGACAATACCAGCCTGGATTGTGACAAAGTAGCTATGAGCAATCTGGAAATAGTGTAACTTTGACGGCAGACAGATTGATGTAGGATTTAGCTGTGGGCTTTCCTTTGTGAAAAGAATTTAAAAAATAGTTCTTAGGATGTAGACAGTGAGTTTCTGAAATCCCATCTCTCCATAAAAGACCAACTTTGTCCTTGGCACATTTATATCTTAATTCCCACAATCACAGTCACAATGGTGAAACTGATGGTCTTAAAGACAGTGGGTGGGTCCCAGAGAGGAAATACCATTGAGTTCTGTGTAAATGGGACTAGGGACTTCCATTGTTTCAGGAAAATTAAAGAAAGGGAGAAGGCAAGGAGTGTATGTTCTTTTGGGTGGCTTGCAAAAAAAAAGGGAGGCAGACTGGGTTATGAGGTTTCTTTTTTTCTTCTTCTGAGTACTCAGAGACTGAGTGCCACCCATGCCACATAGACCTGCCCATGATCTAGAGCTAGTGCTTGGCTAAGTGAGACACACTGTTTTTCACACCAACTGGAACCAAATGCAGAGAATGCCTTCCACATCTTCTTGTACAGCATTGTAGTTTGCTCTCATATGGCAAAAATATTAGTAGCTATGGGGAGAGAGAGGCTGCTAAGGGGATTCTTTGGTCTTCATGTGCTGTCTAGAGGGTGTGGTGTTGGTTCCCCCCCTGCTGTCTGGTGGCTTTTTAAATCCAATTTACTGAACATTTATTGAGCCTCTACAGTATGTCCCACATGATTAATATCATTCTAAAATGTAAAATGTAAAAAGACCCCATTTCTTTAAACCAGGAACTGACAATCCAGTTAGAGAGACAAGACATGTTCAGTAATGGTATAGGATTGTAGATTATTGCATCACCTTTGTGACCTTGGCCAAATTAACTTACTCTTCCTGGTCTTAGATGCCTCATCTGTAAAATGAGAGGGTTGGAACACAGCTATCCCTTCCCCATCACTACTTCTCTCATCATGGTTTCAATATATCATAGATTGGCATAAGAAATTAGGTAGGAATTTTGGAGGTATTTCACAGAAGCTTCAAATGAAACAAAGTTTAGAAACTCAGAAATACATAAAATATTTGTATAGTATTGTATGCTATCAACCTATAATTTACAATTAGATCCTGAAAATACCCCATAAAAGAAAGAAGAAAAAAAACACATTTCTTCTCTGATATGAAGATAGGGCCAAAACATCTTATGTGGACTTTCTAGTTTGTTGGGATGCCTTGAGTCTAAGCCCTGTGAGGTGAAAGGAATAACTTATACATCCTTTCTTTCAGCTTTCTCTGTCTATGATCTTAGGAAAATAAATGGTGAAATGGATGCATCCCACACTGACCTTTCCCTTTTCTGAATTTGGTAGCACTTATCATTTTTGCCATTTATTTCCCTAGGATCATAGACAGAGCTGAAAGAGAGGACATATACAATTATCCCTTCCACCTCACGGGGCTTGGAGACATGGCATCCCTGCAATCTGGAAAGTCCACATAAGATGCTTTGGTCCTACTTTCATATCAGAGAAGAAGTGTGATTTTTTTTTATTTTTCTTTTATGGGGTATTTTTAATATCTTATTGTAAAAATTAGGTTGATAGTATACAATACTATACAAATATTTTATTTATTTCTGAGTTTCTACTTCTCTTGAAGCTTCTGTGAAACTCCTCCAAAATTCCTACCTAATTTCTTATGCCAATCTATGATATATTGAAACCATGATGAGAGAAGTAGTGATGGGGAAGGGATAGCTATCCTCCAACCCTCTCATTTTTACAGATCAGGCATCTAAGACCAGGAAGAGTAAGTTAATTTGGCCAAGGTCACACAGGTGGTAGTGTCAGATGCAATAATCTACAATCTTGTACCATTACTGAATATGTCTTGTCTCTCTAACTGGATTGTCAGTTCCTAGTTTAAAGAAATGGGATCTTTTTACATTGTACATTTCAGAATGATATTAATCATGTGGGACATACTGTAGAGGCTCAATAAATGTTCAGTAAACTGAATTTAAAAAGCCACCAGACAGCAGGGAGGAACCAATACCACACCCTCTAGACAGCACATGAAGACCAAAGAATTCCCTTAGCAGTCTCCCACTTCTCTCCCCCCATAGCTAATAATATTTTTCCCATGTGAATGCAAAATACAATGATGTATAAGAAGATTTAGAAGGCATTTTTTTTCTGGCACACTGCATTTCTTTGGAATCCAAAAGGCTGGTATCTGTATAAATTCATAGAAATGGTCACTGTACCTTATTGAGACTATTCCTACTGAAATGGAGCCAAAGCTACCTCCTGAATGTCTGGGAGACCTGAAATCTCTCTTAGGATCTTGTGTACTGTTTGACTCTCTGGGCTTCATGTACCAAGAAAAACTTGCATTTATTTTTTTTTAAATGCTTGATATCTATTACCTCATTTTATTATTATTGTTATTATCATTATTATTATTTTTTTTCTTTTGGAGGCAATTTGAGTTAAATTACTTGTCCAGGATACCACAGTTAGTAAATGTCTGATTTCAGATTTGAACTAAGATCCTCCTAACTCCAGGGCCATCAATCTATCCACTGTGCCACCTAGATGCCTCCTCATTTGATTCTTAAAATAACTCTGACATAAATACTCTAAAGAGTTTTATCCCTCTTTTACAGATTAGCTCAATGAGGCTCATTAACAATAAGTGACTTCTCCATGTTTATAATTAATGATGTCCCTAAAGGTGTGTTTTGAACTTCCTTTGACCCCAAGTTGACCATTCTCTTCATCTTACCAGGTAAAATGAAGGGGTTAAATTAAGTTTCCTAAGAGCCTTCAGGATTCTAAGATTCCATATTCAAGATATCTGTCAGGCAGGGGTCACAGAACAACCTTCCCTACCCACAGTGAGGGCATTGAGTGGGGGAGAATGAGCACGCTCAACATTCCAATATGCAGTGTCTAATCCTGTGTCTTGAATGCCTAGGTGCCATGGTGATTGGTGTCATAGAAATGCTGTGAGGGAGAGGAAGAGGGAAAGCTCTTTCTGTCTGTCACTATATTTATCAGCCATAAAAATATACACCTCTCTTTCCTGGCAGCCTCTCAGCTAGAGTGGGATGATAGAAAAGCAACTCTATGACTATGAAGGGGAATTGGATAGGATTAATTCCCTTCTTTTGTGGCTCCGGTGTTGTCCTCCCCCACCTAGTGGGAATTCCTTTCTCTCTTGCTTAGATCAGCTTCTTAGGGACCTAGAATATAGTGGGATGGGGGCATTTGACTGTGCTTAGGATGTCTCCCTAAGAACTGGGAGAGACTTTAGAGACCCTACACTTTTCAGTTCTATTCAAGAAACATTCATTGAGTACCTACTATGTGCCAGGTTCTGTGCTAAGCACTGGGGATACAGACAAGAAAAAAAAGTCCCTGCTCTCAAGGGACTTACAATCTAATGTGGGGAGACTATACACAAAAGAGGGAAGGGATACCCAGGGACACCTGGCATGAGGGTGTATTGTTCCATGAAATTGAAGCTAAGCAGAGCAGAGCTGATTAAAGCCTAGCAAGTTTAATTGACTTTGCTAGGATTACAAATCTAGTGTTTGAAGTAAGATTTGAATCCAGCTGCTCTACTTCTATATCCAGTAAGCTTTTTTTTTTTACTGCTTTTCCCAGATGATAGCTCTAGGATTATCCTTTCAGAAGCCTTTTCTCTTAGTCCATTTGGTTGTATGTCAATCATAGGAGTATAGGGTGAATGACTGACAGTCAAGAGATCTTGGAGGCTATCAAATCCAAGGCCTTCATTTTGAAGATGAAAAAACTAAAGCCAGAGAAGTGAATTATTCTATGGCAAGTCATACCCTTTGTTTCTGACTGCTATAAGACTGCTATAAGACCTGGATCTCCTGATACCCAGTTCAGAACCACATAAGAACCAATTTTGTGTGTAGATTTTTTTTTTTGGTTGAAGTATTTTTTTTTTATTTGAAGAAAGGGAAGGCTGGGAAGGAATTAGTGTTGAACAACTGAAACTAATAGAGTTTGTTTAGAAAACAGATCTGAGTCCAGCAGAGGAGTGAATGACTGTTTTTAAACATTCATATTCGTTTTGAGTTCTAAATTCTCTTTTTTTACCTCTGGCCTCTTCCTAATCCATTAGGAAGGCAAGGAATATAGAGAGGATCGTGCAAGTTAAATGGATAATTTTGATTAAATTAAATTTGAAAAGTTTTGCACAAACAAAATCAATGCAGCCAAAATAGAAGAAGAGCAGAAAACTGGGGGATTTTTTTTTGCAGTAAGTATCTCTAATGAAGATCCTATTTCTCAACTATACAAGAAACTGAGACAAATTTATAAAACATATAAGCCCATTCCTTAACTGATAATTTGTTAAAGGATATAAACAAGCAGTTTTTGGAAGAAGAAATCAAAGTTATCAGAAATCAAAATAATCATAGATTATTCTCTAAACAAAATTTCACACCATAATTGGCTGGGTACTTAGGGATGCCTGGGATCAGTTACCTTTAGGTTTTGAGAGAGTTATTTCTTGATAAATAGGATGAGAGCACCAGCACCTTTGCATTCTCTCAGGTGTCCAATCTTGATTTCATTTTTTAAATTTTTTTTTTTTTGCTAAGGCAATTGGGGTTAAGTCACTTGCCCAGGGTCACACAGCTAGGAAGTATTAAGTATCTGAGGCCAGATTTGAACTCAGGTCCTCCTGACTTCAGGGCTGGTGCTCTATCTACTGCATCATCTAGCTGGCCCTTGATTTCATTCTTGACTCCTCACTCATATGCACCCCACATATTCAGTCTGTTGTCACATATTATTGCTTCTACCTTCACAATGTCTCCCATATCTATCCCCTTCTTTTTGCTCACACAGCCATCAGTCACTCTTCCATAGGCTCTCATCATCACTTGCTTGGACTATTATGTTGCAGTAGTCTTTTGGCAGGCCTTCCATCCACCCTCTGTAAAAATGATCCTCCTAAAACTCAGATCTGATCATGTCATCGCCCCTTCCCTTGCTCAATAAATTCCAGAGGCTCCTTATTACTTTCTAAATCAAATATAAAAACAGTTTGGAATTTAAATCCTTTCCAGCCTGATTCCTTCTTATACTTGACTCCCTTTCAGGTATGCTGTTGTTATTATATTTATTGTTATATTTATATTTATTATTATATTATTGTTTATATTTTATATTATATTTATCATTATTATAATTGAGTTGTTTCAGTCATGTCTAACTTTTTGTGATCTCATTTTGGATTTTCTTCACAGGAATACTGTAGTAGCTTGCCATTTCCTTTTCCATCTCATTTTACAGATGAGGAAACTGAGGCAAACAGAGTTAAGTGACTTGTTCAGAGTCACATGGCTAGCAAATATCTGAGGTCAGATTTGAACTCAAGTCCTCCTGACTTGAGGGCCAGTGCTTTAGCCATGTTGCTGCCTAAGTGTCCTTAGGTACTCTATAATCCAGTAAATAGGCCCGCTGACTGTTCTTTACTTTTAGTATATCATCTCCCAAATCTATCTTTTCACTGATTGCTTCCCAGTCCTGGAATGTTCTCCCTCTTCACGTATACCTCCTAGCTTACTTAAATTCTTTTAAAACTCACTTCAAATTCCACCTTCAGAAGAAAGTCTTTCCTGTCCCCTTTTACAGTAACTTACATTTGTATTGTATGTATCTGGTATGTATGTTGTTTTCATGTTTTCCTTCTCATTAGAATATGAGTTTCTTCAGGATAGGGATTGTTTTTGCATTTCTTTGTAGTTTCAGTTCTTAATACAGTGCCTGGCACATCATAAATGCTTCATAGTATTTTTTTGGAGTGCTTATAGAACCAAAGATCTTATGCTCACTATAAGGCTCACCTAGATTGAAATTTTTTTTGTAGTGAGAAATAGTATCTTATCATGGAAAATGGATTAGAAAGAGTCAGAAGACATGAAGTCCATTGAATGACATGGAAAAAATTTAGAAACTCAGAAATGCATTATACATATGGATGTATATATGTATGTTTGTAGTATGTATAATATTGTATAAGATAGCCTATGACCAAAAGCTTAATCCAAATTTTATAATAAAATACCATAAACAGTCCATAGAAAAAGAAAAAAAATTCAGATCACTTCTCTGGAACTTTTTTCATGTCATCTGCTGTCTTCACAAGTTGTCTGTGATTTCTGCAAAACTCACCAACAATTCTCATTTAATTTCTTACACTGACCCATAATATATTGAAATTGCAATAGAAAAAATTGATGTGGAAGGGAGAACTGTAAATCATTTAATCCTGTACAGCTACAGTTTTCTTATCTGTAAATTGGGGATACTTGGGCCAAGAGGTAACCTGAAACTGTGGATAGAGAGCCAGATTCAGAGTCAGGAAGCTCTGGGTTCAAGTCCAACTTTGGACACAAAGAATGGGACTCTAACTCTACCCTTGAATGCCACAGGAAACTCTAAAATTATAAATAGCAAAAGAAAATCTGTGTTAATAGAAAGGAGTTCTTTGTGACTGTGCCAGTGATATAATGGGTCCAGTCAAAAAAAAATACAATTAGAAATTTTGTACCTGTATACCTGTATACCTGTATAACCTTACAACATGTTTGAAAGAAGCTACTTGTTATATTCCACAGTGCTATGGTATTCACACTAGTGAATTACTAGTGTGACTTGAAAAAAAAATCTAACCCTTAACTGTATAAATATAAATGTGTACATGTATTGGATTTGTCATATATTTTAACATAGTTATGTATTGGACTACCTGCCATCTAGGGAAGGGGGTGGGAGGAAAGAGGAAAAAATTTGGAACAGAAGGCTTTGCAAGGGTCAATGTCAAAAAATTATGTTTTGCAAATAAAAAGCTTTAATAAAAAATCTTACCCTATTTCTTTTTTATTGTAGTGACCTGGACAGAAATAATATCACCAGAATCACCAAGACAGACTTTGCAGGGCTCAAGAATCTCCGAGTCTTGTAAGTATCATGGCTGACCATCTGATGGGACAGTGAGCACACATGATTCCCTACTACCCAAGTCTCAAACCCACCAGACAGGATACATATTATAGGGGCTGAAAGGGAGACAGATTTCTAATGGCATTGCAGGATGGCGTTCCCTAGCCTCACTCAGGTGGCCTGACTTAAATATATGGCACCCTCTCCTATGGGCCAGGAGTGCAGAATTCAGTCAAACCAGTGGGGAAAGAGTATCCTAGTTACAAGGGACAGAGGAGGTTGTGTGAGCAAGCAGATCCCCATCTCCTGCTGTCGTGCTGTTAGCAATAACTTCAGGCTGCCTAGCCATACAGTCTGCCTCCTACATGTACTATTATTTCTTGCCCAGTCTCTGCATTAAAAAGAGAATGGGTTACAATAACTCTTACCTTTCTTTTCCCTCAGGGGCCTCCACAAAGCACCCAGTGAATACCCATAGCTCTTGCTTAAAAAAAAAAAAAAAAGCAGTTAACAACCTTGGTTGGTTGCTGGGAAGTGAAAGCTTTTTCCCTCTCTAAAGCCCAGCAGACATTGATTGAAAAGTCCAAGCCCCGGAGAATTTCAGGAATGGTTCTTGGAAACTTCCTAAGCTATTTTCCTAAGGTCCCAGAAATGCAAAAATTAGGCCTCTCAAATATTGCTAAGCACAGAGGTGATAGAAGCAAAAGACTTCTACTAATCAAATGATATGATATTTGTAAAGTACATTGCCCAGTGCCTGATATATAGCAGTTGCTTTATAAATGTTTGTTTCCTCTCCTCCTTTCTTCCATGGAAGGGATGAACATGGATATTTTAGAGGCAGGTAAAGGGTGTAGTGGATAGTGTACTAAATCTAAGTCAGGAAGACTTGAGGTTCAAATCTGGTCTCAAGACCTAGGACAATTCTAAATTTTTTCTGTCTGCCTCAGTTTTTTCAATTGTAAATTGGGAATCACAGCACCTACCTTTCAGAGTTTTAGTGAGTATCAAATGAAATAATATTTAAGTTCTTAGAACAGTGCCTGGCATACAGTAAGCACTTAATAAATGCTTAAACCCTTCCCTTGATATCATCAAAGTAAGGAACTCTAATTGTAGAAACTCCCCCATTGATACAGGGGAGGCAGGATCCCAGCCTCCATCTTTAAGTTTAACTTAGAGCAGCTAGGTGACACAGTAGATAGAGTGCCAGGCCCGGAGTCATAAAGAATCAGCTCCCTGATTTCAAATCCACTTACTAATTGTATGACTCTGAGCAAGTCACTTAAACCTGTTTGCCTCAGTTTCCTCATTTGTAAAATGAGCTGGAGAAAGAAATGGCAAATCACTGTATTATCTTTTCCCCAAATGGGCTCATGAGAAGTCAAATACAATTGAAAAAATGACTCAACTTAGCTTAAAGCAGTAAGGCTAAATGCCTTTCCTACAAATATACAAAGAACTTGAACGCAGATTTTTTCTTTATTATTTTTTTATTAAAGCTTTTTATTTTTAAAAACATATGCATGGATAAATTCTTCAACATTAATCCTTGCAAAACCTTGTGTTCCAATTTTCCCCCCTTCCCCTTCCCTCTCCCCTAGATGGCAAGTAGTCCAATATATGTTAAACATGGTAGAAATATATGTTAAATCCAATATATGCATACATAATTTATACAATTACCTTGCTGCACAAGAAAAATCAAATCAAATCAGAAAAAAATGAGAAAGAAAACACAATGCAAGCAAACAACAACAAAAAGAGTGAAAATGCTGTTATGAACCACACTCAATTTCCACAGTCCTCTCTCTGGGTGTATATGGCTATCTTCATCACTGAACAATTGGAACTGATTTGAAACATTTCATTGTTGAAGAGAGCCATGTCCATCAGAATTACTCATCATATAGTCTTGTTGTTGCCATGTATCACTCAGCATCAGTTCATGCAAGTCTCTCCAGGCCTCTCTAAAATCATTCTGCAGGTCGTTTCTTACAGAGCAATAATATTTCATGACATTCATATACCATAATTTATTCAGCCACTCTCCAGTTGATGGACATCCCTTCAGTTTCCAGTTTCTAGCCACTACAAAAAGGGCTGCCACAAACATTTTTGCACATGTGGGTCCCTTTCCCTCCTTTAAGATCTCTTTGGGATATAGGCCCAGTAGAAACATTGCTGGGTCAAAGGGTATGCACAGTTTGATAACTTTTTGAGCATAGTTCCAAATTGCTCTCCAGAATGGTTGGATCCATTCACAGTTCCACCAACAATGTATTAGTGTCCCAGTTTTCCCACATCCCCTCCAACATTTGTCATTATCTTTTCCTGTCATCTTAGTCAATCTGAGAGATGTGTAGTGAGCCCAGATTTTCTTAACTCTAGACCAACCCTTTCCCCACTATGGCCTGTTATAAGCAGTTTCCATTTGGAAACTCCACATGAGCAGCATGAGAAATTCACAATCTAATAGCTATGTACAAACAAACTATTCACAGCAACCATGTAACTGCCTGTGATAACTGGCTTAGCATTATGAGTTTCTGTGTAGTGTCCTTGTCCACATTAAATGAGGGAATTGGCATAGATGGGTCCTCATGGATCCTTCTAAAATGATAGGAACAATAGAATTGTAGAATTGAAAGAAAACCCAGAGATCACTGAAACACTCCTCAAAACATGAATCCTGTCTTCCAGCATCCCAACAGATGGTCATATAAATTCTTGTGGAGTTACTTAAATCCTCCAGGATTGTCACTGTCTCCTCCCCAAAAACAGCCTATTCCATTTGAGGGAGAGTAACCAGCTCTAACACTTTAGGATCCTACAAACTTCAAGCTAGTGAGGTGTTTTTTTGTTTTTTTTTTTGTTTTTTTGTTTTTTTGTTTGTTTTTTTTTTGCTTTTTGCTGGGGCAATTGGGGTTAAGTGACTTGCCCAGGGTCACACAGCTAGGACATGTCAAGTGTCTGAGACCACATTTGAACTCCTCCTGACTTCAGGGCTGGTGCTCTAACCACTGCGCCACCTAGCTGCCCCCTCGTGAGGTGTTTTTTTTAAAAGTCGTTCCTAGTCCTAGAACTATATTTTTGAAGTAAGATTTTTGAAGAATCTTAGGATATCTAAACTCTTTTTTTTCTATTGTAAGTAAACTGTAAAATGGTTTGCATTACTGATTGATCAGGATGGAAATTTAGGCTAAAATTTGGAACTAGAGTGAATTGTGACAGCATTATTTTAAATAAATTAATGAAAAGAAATAAAAATAACAATTTTCTTATCCCAGGCATTTGGTGAGTTGACAAACTAAATTTTCTTTCAGTAGGATAGATATTTTTTAATATAAAAAAATGGGATGAGGGGAACACAGGAGGGTCTTCTGAGTCCAACATTTGTGAGATTTTTTTTTTTGCAACAAAAATTTCACTTAATGTTTCATTTTCTAGCATGGATGCTCTGTGTGTGTGTGTACATAAAGCACAGAGCTTTGGTTTTTTTCCTACTGCATTTGAAAGCCTAATAAAAATTCCAATTCTCATATCTGCCTTCAGCAAATAGAAAGTTTAAAATAATTGCAAAAGATTGTATTAATATCCTCTGGATGGTCTACAGCATTCCTTTTTCAGCACTTTATCTCCTGAGTTAATTGGGACATTCTTCCTGTTTGATAAGCCGTGCCAAAAATGTTCCTGCCTGTTCATAGACTGTGTTAATATGCTGTGTTTTATTATCTGCCTTATCTACTCTAAGACAATCTAATTCAAATATTCCCTTTTTACACCGAAAGACTGCTACATAAGGTGACTGAAATACTTTCTAACATACACTAGTAAAATACTCAGACATTTTGGCCATATTTTTCCTCAGTGTATTTTTTCTAGCTTCAGTAACCTAGACAACTACTTTCTTTGAAAAGCTTTCATCACACCCTAGCACATTCCCTATATCTGCTTCTTATTTACAGTTTGTAGTGAAGCCAAAAAAAAAATCAATACTCTTAAATAATTTTAACTTACCATCCCATTTGCCACATAAGACTGTTAATGTTGTGCAGGTGAAGGGGCAAGATCAGATGAAATGGTTTGGAGAACTTGAACCTCATCCCCATTATAATTTTCTGCAAAATGAAATCCATTCATGAGGAAGACTTATAGATTACCCAATAAGGGCTCATTTTCTTGAGAGGTTGGAGGAAGGAAAGAGAGCAGGAAAAAGACTCTTCTGGTGGTATCAATTAGCGTCCCTTTCTGAGTAATATGTCACAAGCATTCTATTATGTTTAAAATGTGGGAACCAGCTTTATCCCAAATGGGGTTAATAAAAGAGTTAAAATCCTCCCTGGCCATCATCACATGTGGATAATTTCCGAGTTTAATTTAGTGTTAAAACTAAAAAACAACAATGCTAAAAAAGCAGAAAACGAGCAAAGTATGTGTTGTCCTAATTTGGAGCAGACTCGGGGCATGACAAACTAATTATCTTGGTGTCCAGTGCCTTCTGATTCCTTGTATGCTTCCCTGAGCCTGATGTCTCTAGATGTATTTGCTACCAAGATGGAATTCAGGATGATGACCTTCCTAGTAAAACCTGGCAGATAACATGGATGTTTTAGCAGACTTCAGGATGTGATGTTATGAGATCAAAACATGTTAAGAACTAAAAGGGACCTTAGAACATAAAATGTAGAATGGTAGAGCAGAATGCGACCTTAGATGGCAATGTTAGAACTAGAAGTGACCTTGAACTGTGGATAACAGAATTTTAGAGGTGCAAGGGAATTGAGACATCATCTAATTCAGTTCTGTCACTTTACAGGTAAGGGAACTGATGCTCAGAAAGCAATTTGGTGATTTCTCCAAGGTCACACATCTGGTTCATTTATCTTCGATTGCATCATGTTGCAGTTTTCTCTCTCTATGAAAGAGAGTCAAGGATATGCTAGTGGTTGATACAGAAATAGTTGGGCAGGGGGAATATTCCATAGAAGGTTTGGGAGAGGCCCTTCAAGAAAATTAGCTTGAATGTGACAGCTCAGATGTTGGCAATCTGGCCCTTGTGCAAAAGTTAGAAAATACTACCACCAAATCTTATGGTTTGGTTTATTGATTTTTTGGGGGGGGGAATCACAAATGAACAAACTTACAAGTTCAATAAAATTGTGCTTTCCATAACAGGATGAGTTAATTTGAATCCATTAACATTCCAAAAGAATTCTGAATTTTCAGTGTTAATTTTTATTTGAGACCCAACTCCTGCATGTATCAGCAGTGTGATTGGTGAACAAGTCATGTAATCTCTCAAAAAATTCCATTTCCTCATCTCTTAAATGGGCATCAAAATACTTGTACTGCCTACCTCACTATCTTGTTGTGAGTAAAAGCACTGAATCAAGTATTACATGAATGTTAGTTATCTTTATAATTCCTAGCAGGGGAGAGTGGGAGAAAAGAGAAAAGACACTGGTGACAAGACACCTGACTTTATTTTGAATAAGATGTGTGTCCTTAGAAAAATGACTTTTTCTCTCTGGGCCTCAGGTGACTCCTTTTTAAAATAAAGGGTTTTTATTGACTAGTCTGCTTTAGCTATAAAATTCTATGATTACATTCAGTATGTGATTTTTTTTAGCATTAATTCCTCCCTTCCTTTCATATTCAGTGCTATATATGTTGTGGCCACACTCATTTGTCTTTGACTTCTTGGAAGAATGATGACTTGGCTTTCTTAGTTTTCCTCATATCTCCTTCAGCAGACCTTCTTTGCATTTCCTTCACCAGAGAAGTTCACAACCTATCTCAGCTTCCCCTTTCTGGGAAAAAGAGACAGAAAGGAAGGAAAGAAGGAAAGAAAAAAGAAAGGAAGGGAAGGAAGGAGGAAGGAAGGAACAAACAAATTAATGAAGGAAGGAAGGAAAAAGAAAAGAATTCTTGGATTGAAACTCACCAGAAGCTAAAGGCTCTCTGATAAATCCTGTACAGACCCCATGAAAGCCAAGCATCTTGATCTGGCCCTGGAACAGTCACATGCAAAAGAATATGTAGCAGTCTCATGCATAGTTCCCTTTCCTGTGGTCATTTAATCCATTTTGAGCTGCCATGTTTCTTTTTTTTTTTAATTAAGTTAGTAAAACAAATGTTTTCTTGTTCATTGAAGTTGAAATAGAAGAGTTTAATCCCTCAGAAAGATTAAAATGACCCTAAAGAAATCAAACTCATACAACAAGAGAGTTTAGATTTTCCTTAATAAGTCATTTTGGGGGAGAAATGGTTTGTCTGTTTTGGTCAGATTTGTCTATAGGTTAGAGTTTCTTAAACTTTCCACTGCAACCCCTACTTGTCAGAGAAATTTTTACCTTACCCTGGGTATATAGGTATATAAAATAAGTATACAAGTCAAGAATTTACTGATAATAAATCATAATTTCACAGTCTCCACATTCAGTTATAAGATCCCATATGGGACCACAGTTCAAGAAGCTGGGCTATAGATAGAACACATAACTGGAGTTGGAGAGATCTAACTTTTCTCTTCAAGGGTTAGATTGTCCATTTAAAAATTAAGGACTTGCTTGCTCTTTTACCACTTCACAATGAAATTGCATCTATAGGGTATTGGACATTAAACGACAGAGGAGGTCTGGAATCTGGGTGATTCCTTTAGCTGTGGTCAATACCCAGCAAACACTTTCCCTCAATAAGAATGTCCCTAAGGGTCTAGAGTGAACATAGTTTATGTGAAGTGTTTTAAACTCCTTAGAGGAAAGGAGCGCCAGGTAGAGAGATGCTGATTATTTTTGTGGCTTTTAAAAGGAGCAGCTTTCCCTCTTTCTTTTCTTTGCAACACCCTGCAGTGCTTGGGGGGACATTTGCTGGGAACATTCTTAAAATAGATGCATGGAAACCAATCTGTCAGGTAGAAGTGTGCGGGCGGTTAAACCCCCGGTTACCGTGGTGCTGAGCTGGGAGGGAAGTGATTAACTTCCCTTCCCCCTAACCCCCCCAAAATAAAACCAACCCAAAACTTACTCAAGATTGAACAGAAGAGAGTATACTTAGGACCTCTGGGCATGGCCACTGACCCTTCCACAAACATGAGTGTGGAGCAAGTAATAGGCGGAAACCAACCCTGTCCTGACTGTTGTTATTTCTGTGATTCTAGGCATCTTGAAGAAAACCAGGTCAGTGTGATAGAACGAGGGGCCTTCCAAGATCTGAAGCAATTGGAACGTTTGTAAGTACCTGATCAGACTTTTCTGAAAAGTAGATTCCGGCTCAGTCTTATTGAGATCTTACAGATATACTGTATACTGTATACAGATATACTGTACTTACAGAAATACTGACTTTTAAGGGAAATATTTATTCTTGTATTTAGAACTCCTGGATGTATTTTAAAGAGATACTGCTGTTGCAATCAACTTTAATTGTTTATATTTCTTTCTGAGAGAGAGAGAGAGAGAGAGAGAGAGAGAGAGAGAGAGAGAGAGAGAGAGAGAGAGAGGGAGGGAGAGAGAGAGAGAGAGAGAGAGAGAGAGACAGGGAAAAACAGAGACAGAGAAACTCACACAGAGAGACAGAGAAAGATAGAGAGAGAGAAGGACAGACACACACACACATACACAAAGAGACAGAAACAGAGACAGGAAAGAGAGAGAAACAAGAGACACTGAGAGAGACAAAAACAAAGTCAGAGACAGAGATAAAGAGAGAGTGAAAATGGGAGAGGGAGAGAGAGAGAGACAGAGACAGAGAGAGACACAGAGAGAGAGACAGAGAGAGACAGAGACTCACACAGAGAGACAGAGAAAGATAGAGAGAAAGAGAGGGACAGACACACACACACATACACAAAGAGACAAAAACAGACAGGGAAAGAGAGAAACAAGAGACACTGAGAGAGACAAAGACAAAGTCAGAGACAGAGATAAAGAGAAAGTGAGAATGGGGGAGAGAGAGAGAGAGAAAGAAACAGAGAGAGAAATATGAACGGACAGAGAGAGATAGAAAGAAAGAGAATATACAAGCCATAAAAGTCTCCCTTACTAAAAATGGCCTCTTGCATATGAGTGAGAGAGGCATGCAGGATTGAAAAGAGCCTTGGAAATGAACTAAGAAGATCCTGGTACGTCCCAACTTTGACACTCACTACTTACTAAGTGTGTAACTATAGACAAATCATTTCAACTTATTGGGCCTCAGTTTTCTCCTCTGTAGAATGAAGAAGTTGAATTAGTTGGCCTCTAATGTCCCTTCTAATGGTTCTGAAGCTACAACTCTGTGTCTTTTGGAGCTTTCAACCTGACTCAGTAGTTAAGCTATTGAATATTTGCCTCATATTAGATCATCTCCTTTTGGGTGAAAGAGGAGCTTTTAGAACTTCCTTCCGTGGAAATGAGAATCACTGTCAATATTCACTGTCATTCCTAATTTTGAGAATAAAAACTCCATTTCTATACTTTAGCATTCTTTTTTTTTCATTTTTCCCCTCCCTCCCTGTCTTCCTTCCTTCCTTCCTTCCTTCCTTCCTTCCTTCCTTCCTTCCTTCCTTCCTTCCTTCCTTCCTTCCTTCTTTCTTTTCCCTTCCCTTCCTTTCTCTCCCTTCCTCTCTTCCTTCCTCCCTCCTTCCTTCCTCCCCTTCTCCCTCTTTCTTTCTTTACTTACCTCTTTCCTCCATTTCTCCATGTCTTTCTTCTTTCCTTCCTCCCTTCCTCCCTTTCCCTCTCTCTTTCTTTCTTCTTTCCTTACCTTTCTTCTTCTCTTTTTCTCTTTTCCCCTTCTCTCTTCCCTTCCTTCCTTTTTTAAGTTTAATTTTTTTCAATTAGTAAAAAATTATATTTTCTTCCTTCCCCCCAAAACTGGACCAGAAAAAGTTAAACAAAACCTCTGTAACAAATATGCATGGTCAAACAAAATAAATTCCTAAATTGACTATGTATATCTCATTTTTTGCATGTCTTAAGCACTTCATTTATTACCTTCTTGCTAAGAGGTAGTCACTATTTTCAGGGTCCCCTGTACCTCCTTTTTGTATGAAGGGAAGGATAAAGAGCAGATGTAGTTGGTGTACATTCATCTGCTAACATCAGCCACAGTCACCAATGTCAGCAAGCTCACATGTTTCCACAAGAGAATAGCTTTGCCTGTGGTTTAAAAATAGGTCACCAGCTTTGCCTTTGTCAGTGACTGAATTGGAGCCCCAGGAATATGCCATACACTTACTTGTTAAATAATTTTAACTACATACCTGATAACTTTAGTTGAGCTGTCTCAGCAGTCAGGTGGGCATTTTCTGTTTTTCATGGGTAACTTGTCTGTTTACTATATATGGATATTATCTTTGGTTTTCTGGGTGGTGAATACTCAGATAAGTTTTTACTGGTGTTGGTAAGCATTTATTTTAACTACTTTCTTCAACATTATGGCAGACAGGATATTTTAAGGTAGTCTAAGTCCAGTCTGAAGAGGGCTTCAATAGGTCTGACTTATCTTGCTGTAATTTACTTCTTTGGCCAAATTAAACTTTTGAAGATGTGAATTCAGTCAAACTAGAATGATGACTAGCGTGTAGGTGCCTTATGTTCTATGAATGGTATAGGGTTGTGTTTATTCTTCCTCTGGCGTTATTCTATAAGACACTACAGGATTTTGCATGAGAAATAATGATGCTCATATTACTTTCTGGGTACTCTCATAAATTATCTAAGACCTTCACACTAGATAAAAGTAATCTCACAATTTTTTTTTCATAAAAATGATTCCCACTCCTTAATTATCCTATTAAAAGTCTTCATAGAAGTTCTTGCCACTTAAATCATAGTACATGGATTTCAATGACTTGATTGGAAAGAATATAACTTATTTTCTTATTTCTTAACAGGATAAGAGCTAAAGATTGAATAGTAGTTAATACTCACTAAAGATATAAACTATTTGAAAATTGATGACTTGTGCTTCTTTTTAGATTTTGTTCTCAAGGCAAAATAGTTAAGTGAAATCTGTTTTGATTTAGGAGTGCATGAACACGTTTGCTGAGTTTGGGTCATTCATGTGCATTACTAAAAACACATTGTTATTTTCAAAGGATCACAATCAAGTTACAATCTCTTACTCTAAATAGCCTTGGGAATAGAAGTGTAAATAGAATCATAAATTATTAATTTGACATTGGTTGCAGTTATATAGAATTTGTTTAAATAAAACTTTGCAAATAAGCATTCATATATTTTACTTTCAGGGTACAAAGACAAAATGTATTGGGGAGTGTTTACTTTCTCTCATGGCCTAACATGATCATATAATATACAGGGCTGAACACTGGAGAATATCATGATTCCAAAGGAACTTTGGCCTTTGAAGAATTTAGGCTAATGAGCTGAGGAACTTTGTAGAAATGATAGTCTATGGTAGTGACCTGATAGATCAGTTCTTAGGCATTGTAGCTGGGCAAGCATGAAACCTTAGACATACAATTCTCTTAATTCTGTTCATTTCAGTGAATCTGTAATATCATCAATATAGGTATCATCTCCATCAATGAAGTTTACCACCTAGCCATGTCTTCTCACTCTGTGATTCTTATTGATGTTGACCCAAAAATCTCTCATAATGGATCTGATCAGCCTACTAGAGACTCTTCTCTAGGGTTTTTTTGTTTTGTTTGTTTGTTTGTTTGTTTTTACTATTCCATATATACTAGTGCACCATTCAGACCATGGATCTATTATGCCTTGGTATATACCTGTGATTATACTGCCATCTTTAAAAAAACTTTATTGTGAACTTAATCATCAACAAACAGAAGCATTTCAATATACAAAGAAGAACAAGACAATATTGGTTAAGAAACTTATTTTATTTTTCGTAGTTCTCCTTTACAACTCAATTAGATGCTAAATTGAACAGGGTAGTAACAAAATTGCTCTGCTAGTTTGAGTCCCTTCTATCAGTTTTTTTTCTTTGCATTTAAAAACATCTTTTTTCCCTCCATACATGTCACAAACCACTGAACTCTTTCTTTCCCTCGTTACAAGCTATACATTTCCTGAATGATGTTCCTTATATTACTTCTTGTCTTCCTGTGTCTCTCCATTGCCTTGTAGACTTCCACAATTAGAATTCTTCAGAAATTATGGTGTTCTAAGATTCACAACTCTACACCATCACTTCAGGAAAACACTGGTGTTAAAAAAGAATATGTTGGGGGGAGCAGATTGGGTCATTAAAAACACCAGGCAGTTTCCCAAAATACAATCCCAAATGCGCCTTTTGCTATTCAATTCTAGTTTCACTTCATTATGTATTTGTAGTACCTCTCCTAGATGAATTTACTGACACACTAACTCAGTTGAATAGCTATCCAGTTGGATGCCATAGTTTGGCTAACATGCGTTTTTTTATTAACTTCTTTTCCCAATTTGTTTTAGGCTGTTCTCTTGGATAATCATGGCTATCATTGAGGAGGTATACTGAGACTTGAGGCAATCCACACAATATTGCATGAAAACAGGAATGTATAGAGGATTTCTCAATCTCTAGGGAATCATTTAGAAGCCACCTAAGGCATTTTAGGCAATGACAAAACCCTTGCTGAACATTTTTCTTTCTGTTTTAAATGTTATTTGATATGAAAAATGTGAGGGTCATTAAACAGAGATACTTTTATTTTTTGATCAAGATATGTTACATTAACTTCACATATACATAAATAATTCACTTTGGAGGGCAGCCTTTAAGGATATAGTTTGCTCAATTGAGTTAAACAAATGCCTTTTTTGAAGTCAATATATAATAAACACAGTGGATGTCCTTGTATTCTTTGTTCCTCAGTTGTGTTGAAGTCTGCTGTCAAAATGCACCTGCAAAAACTTGCTTCTCCTATCATATTTTCCTCATGGATACCCTCCTTGCATGTAGAACCTTCCCATACTGATTTTATAAATTTCAGAAAATAGGCTTGTCATTGATGTTGCTCATCAAGATCCAGACATGCAGCTTTGTCCATTTGAGTTTTCCTGGATGAATATTTAGAATAAACTCTTTCAAGTGATTATGTATCTAATTTAGAAAGTCCTGCATTATTCTAAAGCTTGGTGTGTTTGGCACATCATCCTCAAGTAAGAGTATCACTGGAGAGCTTACCATCTTTAAGGAATCTCTCTTCCATTTAGACTCTATGCTAAACATCATGTAATCACATTATTTCCAAATTGGAAAGGCTTCCAGCAGACATCTAGTCTGAATTAGACATCCCCCCAAAAAAAGGATCCCCATTACAACATTGCTGACATTTGGCCATCCAACCATTGTTTGAAGACCTCCAATGATGATGACAAATATCCTTGGTGAACATTCAGCTCCATTCAGCTCCTTCAGTTTTGTGTTTCTGACTTGATATTAATAATCATAGGGAACTTGATGCAACTCATTGCATTTTTTCTGAGACTTATGTGTTATTTTGACACTCGCATTAAAGACCTTATTTGGATAAAGGCTTTTAGGATGACATTTTGCTCTACCAAAGCACATGCTTTTTTATTATATGGTATCAATAAACAGTAAGCCTAGCGAGCTCTTGTATTCTCTGCATCAGTGGTGTCAAATTCAAATAGAAATGGGGATCTATTAATCTGTACGGAAGAATCCTTGTGGCTTACTAAATGGATTTAGTTTGAAAATTTAGTTTTAACATTATTAAAACTAAAAAAATATAATGTTATCTATGTTTTATTGTATTTTTATTTCTTTTGATGAATATTTCCCATTATCATTTGAATCTGGTTCAGGCCACACTGAGCCTAACATAGACCTTAACCCCTCACCTTTCAGTTAACCTATTGCGCTGGTTAATCAGTATACACATCTTGGATGTGCACTAAAAATAGAAAGTTGTTGGACCTAAAACTAAAGAAAGGGAGGAGCATATGTTATATTTGTTTTGAGAAATGGTGCAGTGCTTTTAATGATCCATAATTTTCTTTGAAATATAGACTCATCTTCTGAATAATATTCTGGTGGTACTATGTGGCTACAAGCTATGGAATGCCATGGTCTTTATTAGTATTACATTTGTTAGCCAAAAGATATTTAGAAGAGCAGAGTAGATGTGTATAGGATGAAATATATTATCAACAAGAAGTTTTACTGGAGAAGCTGTGTAAAGGAGATCATTGAAATGTATATCATCAAAAAAGGAAGTGAGGCAGTTATACACATAACAAGAGCCAGGATTAACCAATGAACAGCTATGCCTTTTATCATTTTTACACAGTGTCAAGAGATCTAGAGCAGAGATTCTAACCCTGGAGTCTGTAGATAGCTTTCAGTTAGCCTGTGAGATAACTGTTTCAACATAATTATTTTTCTTTGGATTTTATTTTATGTATTTCAAAACATATTGAGGAGTCTACACTAACCAACCAAGGAACCCATGACACAAAAAACATTAACTAGTGTTAATGTGGCTGCCCACTTGCATTAAATTTAGTTGTTAAAGAGGACCTTGTTCATCTTGTCTATGTCTCTGTATTTTTCTAGAATTTCCCAAGTGAACCAGTGGTGAATTTTTACTTCCTCATATAGCATATCAGAGATGAATATGGTCCAATCCAAATAATTCAATTGTTTCTGATGATTAAAATAATATAGGAAAAATGGCAAACTAGTCTCATTTTCCATGTTACAAAAAAAGAGAAGAGGAGGAAGAGGAAGAAGAATACAATGAGTAACACAATCCTTAGTTATTCCTTTCCAAAGGGGTTGTATCAATTCTAAGTTGTTTCCCTTAGGATAATAAGATAGGAAGGAATTGGGTAAGGCATAGCCCTGAGCAGTTTATGAAAGACTTCATGCAATAAGTCAATGTCAGTCATCATTACAGAACTGCAATACAGGATGTGATGGCTGAGATGAATGCTTACTTGCTGTTAGAAGAAATAACAGATAAAATAAGATAATAAGCATGTCCCAAAAGTTTTGGTGCAGTTTTAAGCTATTAACAGCTATGTTCTACTAGCTTAAAATTGCACTGACTTTTGGGCACTCCATATATTCAGTGTTTACATTTTTAAACTTTAAAGAAGTATATGAATTTTATGTATATTCATGTATATGTATGTATATATATGCATATACATAAAATTCATATACTCATATATAATTAAAATTGTGGTATAAAATTCACATTGTGATATATATATGTATATATGCTTATCAGATAATGTTTTTTTTAAGACCATAATAGTTTTTTACTATTATTCTGGAACTGTTGTTTGTTTCTCCTATTTAAAATAATAGGTATTGTGTTAAGTATATTGCAAAAACTCATTTAGAGGCTACACAACCAAACTGTTGAATAAATGCATTATTTCTTTCCTACATTGCATCAATATCAAGACATTGCCATTATTAACTCTTTATCATAGATAAGATTTTCTTTGTGAACTTTATAGCCTCTTGTGTCTTTCCTCAAATTACTTTAACTCTATGAAAAACACCCCAGAGTTTTATGTGGGCTGTCAGTGCCTGAAACACCATTGTTGACAGATTTTCAGTCACTTTATGTTGTTATTCTTTTAAAAAAATCACTCAAAAATAAAATTTAAAAACCCTCCACAGTTTATACCTGGGAAATGGTGCTTCTTTGATTCTTAAATCAAAGTTGTATTGTTACAATTGTATTGTACAGTTACAATACCAAGTACAAGTTCTTTTGGACCAGCTGGAAAAGAATCTAAAGATAGTCAGAAGCAAAAACTTTTACACTAAAGCTAGCCAGAATTAAGATCATCAATTCCAGATTAATGTTTACAATAGAGTTGTCCCCCATGCCTGCATTCCCCCCATCTTCTCATTTCTATCCTCCTGGCTACTTTGGATTCCTTTAAATCTGAGCTAAAATCCTGAGAAGCTTCAAGAAGCCCTTCCTAATTCATTTTATTAAATCTAGAGCCTTTTCTGTGAGATTATCATCAGTTTACATCATGTATGTCTTGTATGTGTATAACTGTTCCCATGTTGTCTCCTCTATTAGATTGTGAGCTCCTTGATAAGAAGTGTTCTTGCCTTTTGTTCCTATTGCTTAGCATAGTGCCTGGTACAAAGTAGGTGCTTAATAAATGTTTATTGATTTGTTTTCTATAAACCAAAAGAAGAGAAGGCTAGAGGAGATTTAATAAACTTCAAGGTTTGTTTTTGTTTTTGTTATTTATTTATTTATTAAAACTTTTTATTTGCAAAACATATATATGGGTAATTCTTCAACACTGACCCTTACAAAGCTTTCTGTCACAAATTTCCCCCCCCTAGTCCCCACCCCTCCCGTAGATGGCAGGAAATCCACTACATGTTAATTATGTTAAAATACTTGATAAATCGAATATATGTATACATATTTCCATACTTATCATTGTTGTGCAAGAAAAATCATATCTACAAAAAAATCTGAGAAAGGAAACAATGCAAGCAAATATCAATAGAGAGCATGGAAATGTTATATTGTGGTCCACATCTCATATCCCTCTCTCTGGGTGTATATAGCTTTCTTCCCTGAACAATTGGAACTGGTTTGAAACATTTCATTGTTGAAGAGAGCCATGTCCATCAGAATTGATCATCATATAGTATTGTTGTTGCTGTGTATAATGATCTCCTGGTTCTACTCTCTTCGCTCAGCATCAGTCTAGGAAGTTTCTCCAGGCCTCTCTGAAATCATCCTGCTGGTCGTTTCTTATAGAACAATAATATTCCATAACATTCATATACCATAATTTGTTCAGCTATTCTCCAATTGATGGGCATCCATTCAGCTTCCATAAACTTCAAGTTTTTAAATGATAATTATAGAAAAGACACCCTTTTCTCTTGAGAATAAAACAAGAGGAAAAGAGCCTGTGATTTTTTTAATGTCAAAAAGCAAGGAATTACAAATAACTCTTTATTATTCTACATCATTTGACAGTACATTACAAATAGGGTTTTGGGGGATGAGATTTCATTTACTTTTCCTAAGTAATTTTTTCCAGTTGTAAATTCAATTTTGTTATATTTTAAGTTCCAAATTTTTTCTTCTTTTCCTCTTCCTTCACCCATTGAGAAGACAAGAAAAAACAAAACCCATTATTAACATGTATAATCATGTAAAACAAATTTCTACATTAATCTTCCAAAAAGAAAGAAAAATATACTTAAATATGCATTCTGAGTTCATCACTTCTCTTATTGGAGGTAGATAGCATGTTTCATTCTGACTCTTTTGAAATTGTGGTTGATCATTGTTTTGATCAAAGTTGCTAAGTCTTTCAGAATTGATTACAGAATTGTTACTGTATAAATTGTTCTCCTGGTTCTGCTCATTTCATTTTGTATCAATTCAGTTATTTCTTTCCAGGTTTTTTTTAAACTATCCCATGCAACATTTCTTAGATTACAATGCTATTCCATCACATTTATATACTGTAATATATTTAGCCATTCTCCAATTGATGGACATCCCCTCAATTTTTAATCCTTTTCCACCAAAAAAAAATTTCTTTTTTACATATGTCTTTTTTGTCTTTCTTTGGTCTCTTGGTGTATCAAGTAGAAGTATTGTGAAATTGCTGTATCAAAACATATGCACAGTTTAGTAGCTTTTTAGACATAGTTCCAATTGGCTTTCCTGAGAGGTCTAGTTCACAGCTCCACCAATAGTGCATTAATGTAACTATTTTCCTGCATCTCCTCCAGGATATAGCATTTTCATTTTTTTTATCATCATAGATGGGTATGAGGCAATACTTCTGAATTATTTAATTTTAATTTTTGCAATTATTAGTGATTTAAAGCAAAGCTTCTTAAATTATGGGTTGCATTCTCATATGGGGGTCACATAACTGAATGTAAGTTTGCAGAATTATGATTTATTATCAGTAAATGTTTAGTTTATATATCTAATTTATATACCTATATATCTGGAGTTTTTGTATAAAAATTTCTTGGGTGAAAGGGGGTTGAGAGTGGAAAAAGTTTGAGGCCCTAATTTAGAGCATTTTTTCATATGGCTATTGGTAGCTTTGATTTTGTCTTCTAAAAACTGCCTATTAATATCCTTTGACCATTTCAATTGGGAATGGCTCTTATTTTTCTAAATTTGACTCAATTCTATGTATATTTTAGAAATGAGTCCTTTTTAGAGAAACTTGCAGCAAAGATTTTTTTTTTCAGTTTCCTGCATTTTTTCTAATTTTACTTTCATTGGGGCAACTGCGTAACAAGTTTTCAATGTTTTATAATTAAACTTATCCATTTTACTTCCTTTGAACTTTACTCTATTTTTTGTTTAGTCATGAACTTGTATTTTATTCATAGAGCTGACAAATAATTTCTTCCATATTCCCCTAATTTGCTTATGGTATCACTCATCATGCCTAAATCACACACCCATTTTGAGCTTATCTTGGTATACAGTAAGAGCTATTAGCCTAGTTTCTTTCCAAGTTCCCCAACAATTTTTGTCAAATAGTAAATTGCCCCTGTAACTGGGATCTTTGGATTTATCAAACAGTAGGTTACAGTGCTCATTTACTTCTGTAAATTGTGTACCTACCTAATCTGTTCCACTGATCAATTTCACTATTTTTTGCCCAGTACCAAACTGTGTTGATGATTAGAGCTTTGTATTGTTAGGGCTTATTTTTAATTTTATTTTAATTTTTTATTTTAATTTTATAATATTTATATATATTATATATAATTTATAATAAAATTAATTTTAATTAATTTTAATTTAATATATTTAATATTTGAAATTTAAGGTGAAATTAATAAAAATAAAGCATATTTAGATATCACTCTATAAGGTACTTTCTTTACAATAACTGCCAGACAATACCCATGATATTCTCATTTTATAGATGAAGAAATTGAGGAATGAAAAGATTCGGCAATCTGACCAAAGTCTAGAATGTGACAGAACTAGGAGCAATTTCACATAATCTCAGGATTTTTAAGTTCTTTGCACATTACCTAGCTTCACTAGTCATCTTAATAGTTAATAATAGCTAGCATTTATGTAGAATCTTAGGATTTAAGAAGTGCTTTATATATGTAACTTATAGGTTCTCACAATAATCTGGTAAAGTGAGTGCTATTATTAATCCCCATTTTACAGATGAAGAAAGAGTCCGAAAGAGCTTATATAACTTGCCTATGTTGGAATCAGCTAGTAAATGTCTGAAGCAAAATTCAAATTTATGTCTTCTTGACACTAAGTCTAGCAGTCTACCCACTGCAACTTTGAGAGCTCTCTCTCAAAAACAACTTTATGATAGTGCAGGATTGTGGAAAAGTGAGGCTAAATTAATGGTTGTGACTGAGAATCTGTCCTGGAATTTCTCTCTGCTCATTGCAAATAGTCACCTTTCTCTTATGGAAAGGATTAACCATCATTCTGCTGATGGGGATGGGTAATGAAGAAGGAGAGAGGAGAAATACTCTTTGGGTGATGAAGCAGGATTTTGCTGCTCCTTGGATTCACTGATTTAGTTAACAGCAAACAGGAATAATCTGTGAGCTTGTTGGAGATGTGAGGGAAAAGGAAATAATTGAAGAAATGGGTAGAAGCATACATAGTTAAAATAGTATTTGTCTGGTAAAAAGTTTGTGTACCAAAGTAAAATGAAAAAAAATGGACTAGCTGAATTATATTTCTATATCTCTATCACGAAATTGTTGTGTCACTTCAAAGTGAGCCTCTTGCCCTCAGTGTTGTCATCTGTAAAATGAGGTTGGAAGTCTTACCTTCTTTTCTGGAGTTTTATGAATGATCAGGCATTTGAAAGTACTTTAAAGTATGCCAAAAGACAAGATTATGTCACATAACTAGATAATAGAAGGCATAGATGAAATGTAATAGAAAGATACTTGCATTTGATATTAAAAGGTCTGGGTTTGAATTTTGACTATTATTAAATCTTTGTACAATTTTAAGATCCAAGTTTCTTCAACTGTAAAATGAAATTTGGAGACTAAATGATGCCATCATCATCTAGGTCAGAATACCCAAGTCAGACCCCTGGCTCAAACATATGTTAGTTAGGTGACACTGGACAATTTATTTACTTTCAGTTTCTTTATAATAGGGAATGTTGGAAATAATAACACAAATTACTCACAAAGCTGTTTTAAGGAAGGTGATTGTTAAACCCTAAAGTACTAAAGAAATATAAATTACTTAATGTTATATACAAGTAAAGAAGGATATGTAGACCTTCTGCTAAGACATATGGGCTAGATTCTTTTACCTGATCACTTTAAAGATCAGAATTTTATCTTCATTTGGTATCTTCAGTGGCCCCTAAATCAAATTTTTGGCTTGCATGGGAAGGAAAAGAAAGCTGAAAAAACAAATTCACTTCAGAGTTTAGGGGGGGAAATTTTTGCTCTGAGGCTGAAAATGTGTGGGCCAACTTTCAATTCCAAACATGCATATTTGTTTGTCTGTCTCTCTGTCTGTCTCTCTCCTCTCCCTCCCTCCCTTCTCTCCCTCTATGTGTGTGTGTGTGTGTGTGTATGTCTTTGCTGAGATTTGGAGATTTAGAATGGAATTGGTAATTGACCTTTGGCTAGAGAGCTGCTTCTGTATGTTACATGACTGTGAGCTGGATTTTAAATGTTTGATTAAGTTATTAAAGTGTTTTGCTTTGGCATAATGTACTCTAAATTCAAGATTGTGGGCCAAAGTAGTTAGTCAGTGGAGAAGAATAAATTGTTTTGAGAGGTGCTTCAAAACCTGGATTTTATACCCTTGGAAGGAGAGGGCTTTAAATAAATCATGTAATACAAATGAGATTTTCCATAATTAAGGTTCTAACTGGAAAGATCACTAAGTGCTTTATAATACCAAAGCAAAGAAGAGTGTGCCAGGTTTTTTCCACCACCACCCCAGTTGTTGTGAGTCCCTCCTCCCTGCATTCACCTCCTTCTTATCCCTAAAGCAGTTTCTTTAGGGTAATATTTTGTTCTTTGGGGGACATCAGGGACTAAATAGTGCAGATATGGCATTATATGTACCCAACCTATTATTTATATTGTTTTCTCTGTAAAATCCACATGCACAGAGATGATTTATTCGCCCAAGAAAAGATAAGCTTCTTGAGAGTAGAGCTTATTTCATTCTTTTTCATTTTTCCCCAGAGTCTAGAACAGTTTCTGGTATACAGCAAACAATAAATTTTTGCTGATTGGTTATAAAGTAATGAGACCTTTAAAACAAGGTTACCAGAAATCAAATAGAATATACTCAATTTATGTTCTGTAAGAAATGACCAGCAAGATGATTTCAGAGAGGCCTGGAGAGACTTACATGAACTGATGCTGAGTGAAATGAGCAGAACCAGGAGATCATTATACATGGCAACAACAGTACTATATGACGATCAATTCTGATGGACATGGCTCTCTTCAACAATGAAATGTTTCAAACCACCTCCAATTGTTCACTGAAGAAAGCCATATACACCCAGAGAGAGGGATGCGAAATGAGGACCACAACATAACATTCTCATACTCCTTGATTGATGTTTGCTTACATTGTGTTTCCTTTATCTGATATATCGTTTGTGTAGATAAGATTTTTCTTGCACACCAATGATAAGTTTGGAAATATGTATACATATATTCGATTTGCCAATATTTTAACATAATTAACATGTAGTGGATATCCTGCCATCTAGGGGAGGGGTGGGGAGTTGGGGGGAAAATTTGTAACGGAAAGCTATGTAAGGGTTATTGTTGAAGAATTACCCACACATATGTTATGCAAATAAAATAAAAATTAAAAAAAAAAAAGAATATACTCAATTTAGACCATTTAACAAAAGACAGAGAACTCAAAAGGGATGTTTATAGTTTATCTGGTTCTAAAGTCATGCAGGAAGCAGAGACTGAATTTGAACTCAGTCCTCTAATTCTAAATCCTGTATTATTTTCATTATACCAGCATACTTTAAAATTCTGGCAGTCTGGCAATTATATCCATGTATGACTGTGGCATCATTACAGGGGGAGAGATCCTCAGCATTTTCCCAATGTTTCATTGCAACAAGCTAATTTTTCAGGGTTTTCAAAACTAATCTCAGTAAATTTAATCCTAAATCTTTCCATCCAATTAATTTTCCTCTTACAGATAAAGGCACCACTATCTTTCCACACAACTGGGCTTACAACCTATGTGACATTTTCAGCTTTTCATTCTCCCAATGCGTTGTCAAATCTTGTTGATTCTCCCTTTGTAACATCTCTTGTGATATGTGTTTTCTATTCTCACATTAGTACTGTCCTGGTGCAAGTGATTATTGTCTCAGACTATTGCAATAGCTTTCTGGTTTTCCTGCCTCATCTTTCTAGATGTAACATTGCTCTTTTAAAGCATTGGTCTGACTATATCACCCACTTATTCAATAAACACCAGTGGCTCCTGATTATCTCCAAGACCAAACATAAAATCCTTTATTTGGCTTTTAATCCTTTATAACCAGATTCCTTCCTAGCATTCTGGTCTTCTTATTCCTTTTCTGCCTCTACTAACTACACAGAAACACCAGCTTCCTTGTTCTTCTAATTAACAAGAAACTCTATCATCTGATTGTACTTTCACAGGTCATCCCCTGTCCCTGGAATTCTCTCTCTTCCCATCTTTGGCTCTTTACTTCCTCAAATCTCACATTCCACAAAAAGCCTTTCTCTGGTTCTCTTGGCAATTCTGCTGTTGATTATCCCCAATTTCTCCTATATTGTTCATCATAGACTGTGAAGTCCTTGAGAATAGTGTGTGTATCTACCTTGTTTTATCATTGTTGTTTCCCTAGAGGCTCAGAGCCTGGAACATTGTAGGTGCTTAATAAGACCCATTTTGGGTTCCATATTTCTTATTTTCTCAGTACCTTGGTTTCCCTTTAATGTTTCTATTTCTCAGCTCTGCTGGTGGAAACAGATGAATTTCTAGTTTCTCCTTTTCACAGCAATCTCTGAAATAAGCACATCTACTCCTTTATGTCTCAGTTCATTTTTCCCCCTGAGAGGGAAACATATTGAGAGTTAAAATTGTAAGCAAAAGGAAAATATTTCAGCTTTCCAAAAGATCTTCATAGTTAAACTTTGGTTTTCTATGTGTATAGATTTGGAATTAGGTTGTTCTTCATCTTCCTTACAGTTTTCTTTCCCTCTGACTGTTCTACTACCCCTTTCTTTTAATTCTGCTCAGTTAGTCTCCCCAAAGCTCCTTTGGTTTAGAGGGAGGAGATGTGGATTTGGACTTAAAGTATCTAAGCTTGAAACATGACTCTGTTACGTGGGTGATCTGCATATCACTTAACATCTCTGGGTCTCAGCTATCACAAAATGAGGGGGTTTGATTGGATGGATGATATTGAAGGTCCATTACAGCTCTGAGTTCTTTGTATTCTGTGGGTGGGTCATGGACTTACATTCTCAGGCTTCCAGATGAGACAGAATTGGATTTGCAAGACTGCTAGGATATTTAGCTACTCAAATCCTAATTTTATATATGGGTGATGTGAGGCCAACAGCTTCCCAGAATTATACACTGGAGTGGAATAGGCTTCAGTGGATAGCAGTCATCCTCAATTCTTTGAATCTGTTTTTCCCATGGCATCTCTGTAAGATTCTGTTACAGTCAACCAAGAATCATGATTAAAGGTGGTACTATGTGTCAAACATTGTGCTAAGTTCGAGGAGGGCTATAAGCAGAAAAAAGGACAATCTCTGCCCTCTAGAAGCTTATATTCTAACTGGGGCAAGACAACATATAAAAAGAAGTTAAAATATTTTTTCTAATGCAGCATGACAAATATGGAAAAATGTTTAGAAGAATTGAACATGGTTAACTTATAGCATATTGCTTGCTATCTTGGGAAGGAAAGAGGGAGAAAAATTTGGAAGAAAAGGTTTTGCAGAGGTGAATGTTGAAAACTATCTTTGCATGTATTTGGAAAAGTAAAATACTATTTAAAAAAATAATAATTTTAAGCAAAAAAGTTGAAAAATGATGTGTGCAGGAATAGAAGGTAAATTAGAAAGGGTGTGGGGGAAAAAGGTACCCAGCACAGGGGAATAGAGATTGCAATCTAGTGAGAAATGGAGTGTGCTTGAATGTCCTCTATTTCTGGGAGCAAAGAAGGCCACAGGGAACTTCTGAGCTATGAATTCCAGAGCTGATATGATCTTTTAAGATGAAGAGTTTTCTAGGGGCATGATGGTGGAATCCAAATTGAAGCCAAATTGAAAAATGGAGGATATACTCTGACTTTGCCTGTTTTAAAGTCATCCTTCCATGGTAAGACTCTAATGGAATTCCCTTTTCTTTATCTCTAGTTTTCAATTCCCAGAAATGGGTATTTGAGGATTCATTTGTTAAATGTCTTCCATGATGATGGATCTTTCCTTTAATCTGATCATTCCAGGTCTATAATAGAAGATATGTAGATACATTAAGCATTATTATTATTAAGCATTCCTATGTACCAGGTACTTTGCTAAGCACTAAGAAAATAAATACAAGCAAAAAGACAGTCCTTAGGCTACAGGGGCCCATATTCTTTTTGTTGTTGTTGTTGTTGTTGTTGTTGTTGAGGCAGTTGGGGTTAAGTAACTTGCCCAGGGTCACACAGCTACGGAATGTTTAGTGTCTGAGACCACATTTGAACTCAGGTCCTCCTGACTTCAGGGCTGGTGCTCTATCCACTGCGCTACTTAGCTGCCCCTAGGGGCCCATATTCTAATGGAGCAAGACAGCACATAAAAGGGGCATCCCTAAACTTTACTCATTGTTTGTACTGGGAACACTACCTGAAGATCTCTAACCCATTTTCAAGGACCTCCAGAAGGGAAAGATTTAATTGATTACACAATGTAAGTGAATATCTTATACATGCAGGGAAAATAAGAGATAATTTTTATCAATGGTTTGAAGGGGGGGGAAAGGAGGTTATTATGGGACGAGAATAAAGCTAAGGCATAGAATTATAGGAGTCAGGATCATTTGGACAAACCCTTTCATTTGGCAAAGATTCATTTGTGACCTAGAGATATGAAGGATGCTTCCAAGGTTGCCCAGGTAATAAATAGCAAAGCTAAGATTTGAACCAAAGACTTTTAGCTTCAGATTCATTGCTTTTGCTGATATACCTTGGCTGCTTGTCGCCTAAGTCAATCTACTTTTCACGTAAGCCTGAGATCTTATTTTCCTGACTCTAGACCTTAGCTTCTGTGCTTGTTCTAAAGAGTTCATCTCCTTGGAGATAATTTTTTTCAGGGGGTGAGGGGGTAGGAGGAGGAGAAGGGAGGAAAAGAAGGAAAAAGTATCTCTCTGGTCTCTATTTTTTTTTTTTACTTCAGTGAGTTTCTCTACTGGGATCTTCTGGTTTACCATGAACCCATGATTTCTCTCTTCCTTTTTTAATGCCTTTCTCCTGAGAATGTCTAACTAATTAAATTCGACATGGATTTATTAGGTATATATTGTAAATTAGGTGCTGGGGATACAAAGACAAAATTGAAAGCAGTTGCTGCTTGCAAGGAGTTTACCTTCTTCTAAAATTATATTGCATATCTTTAATTGCTCATTACATTGCCTTATTGAATTTACTTATGTACACAACACAGTTCATTATGTTTTACAGTATACCAGTGGTCATCTTTTTCAGATTGACTAAAAAAAATTTGTATTAATTTCTCTGACAAGAAAAAGTATTGTCCATCAGTCCTTGGCTAGCAATAGAATTTCCTATTCGAATGCTGTTTGGGGGCAGCTAGGTGGCACAGTGGATAGCGTGCCAGATCTGGAGTCAGGTAGACTCATCTTTGTGAGTTCAAATCTGACCTCAGACACTTACTTACTACTTGTGTGATCCTGAGCAAGTCACTTAACCCTGTTTTTTCTTATCTGTAAAATGAGCTGGAGAAGGAAATGGCAATCCATTCCAGTATCTTTGCCAAGAAAACCCCAAATGGGATCACAAAGACTGAAACATGAGTGAAATGATTGAACAGCAATAGACTAGCCTGAGAATGTGAGTAAATAAGGCTAGAAATGTAGGTTATATCAAGGTTATAAAGAGCTTTCAATGTAAACAGAGATGTTTCTATTTGATTCTAGTAGTAATTGTGAGTCACTGGAGCTTCTTAAGGAAGGTTCTGATATTTGTGCTTTTACAGGTATCAGTTTGATAGGAGTGTTTCCGGAATACAGATTAAAAATAGTCACTTGAGGATTACAGAGTATTGCAATAGTCCAGTCAAGTCAAGTGACCAATTAATCAATTTTTTTAAAGCTCCTACTATATGCCAGGTGCTAGACTAAGTGCAGATGTTAAAAAGTAAAAACAAAACCAGTCCTTGACCTGAAGGATCTTTCTTTCTAATAAGAAAGAAGTCATGACATCAAATTATATACATGCAAAGTAGGTGCCAGATAACCTTGGAAGAGCAAGGGGAGGGAAAAGACCAGGAAAAGCTTCCTACCTTATTTGAACTTAGTCTTGAAGGAAATTGAGGAGTAAGAAAAAAAGCAAATATGAGGGAGAATTTTTCAGACTTGGGGGAGTAGGGGAGGAACAGGAGATAACATTTATTGTAAAGGACACATTTTGAAGATGGAGAATCATGTATGAGGAGCAGTTAGTAGGTCAGTATGTCTGGACAGTATAGTATAGAAAGTAATAATGTATAAGAAACTGGAAAAATAGAAAGGAGCCAGGGTGTGATGAGATTTAAGTGCCTGACAGAGAAATTTGCATTTGAGTTTATATTAACCAGAGGTAATAGGGAGCCAGTGGAATTTGTTTAGTAGTAGGGTGATGTGATTGGCACTGTGCTTTGAGAAAAATAACTTTGACAGCTCTGTAGAGTGAATTGGAGAGGGGAAAGACTATTTTCGTTTTTCAGATGAGAAGTAACTCGGACTGGGACTAGCATGATGGCTATGTAAGTAAAGAAGAGGATGAAGACAGGAGAGATATTGTGGAGATAAAAAGTCATGCGGGGGCCATTTAAGTAAGTCAAGTCAAGTGCCTACTATGTTCTAGGCACAGTGTTAAACTCTGAGGATTAAAGGAAAAGGCAAATAATACTTCCTGCCCACAAGGATGTCATAATCTAATGGGGGAGACAACATGCAATGATTGTTCCACCAAGTTATATACCAGATAAATTGAGATCATCTCATAGAGAAATCACTGTCAATAAGAAGGATAAGGAAAGGCTTTTTCTGGAAGGAGAGATTTTAGCTATAACTTGAAGGGAAATAGGAGGCAGAAATGTGAAGGAAATATGGGCATAGAGGACAGTCAATGATGTGGAATTATCTTATGCAAGGAACAGCAAAGAGGACAGAGTTACTGGATCATAGAATACATGGAGGACAATAAAAGAAGACTAGAAAAGTAGGAGAGGAACAGATTATGAAGGCCTTTAAAAGTCAAACAGAGAGTTTTCTGTTTGATCCTGGAGGTAATAGGAGATTCATTGAATGAAGTAAGAGTGACATGATCAGACTTGTGATTTAGGAGAATCAGTTTGACAGGTGGATGGGAAGAAGGGCATGCATAAGAGAGATGTATGGATATGGATCCAATAAGACTTGGCAACCAATCGCCTAGTATAGTTAAGATTTCCAGATGGTCAAGCAAGAAGCCTGTAAAGATAGTGATGACCTGACAGAAAGAGGGAAGTGAAGAAGTGGGTAGGTTTTTGAGGAAAAGATAATAAATCATGTTTGAGATATGTTGAGATTCAGGTATTCTATAGGACTTTATTTGGAAATCCCAGTAGGCAGTTGCTGATGTGTGACTAGAACTCAAGAGAGAGATTAGGGCTGGATATAAAGATCTAGAACATTGTAACTTAGGAGATATTAAATGAATTTTTACTATGTGCCAGGCACAGTGTTAAACTCTAAAAATTAAAGGAAAAGGCAAATAACACTTCCTGCCCTCAAGGAAGTCATAATCTAATGAGGGAGACAACATGACATGGTTGTTCCATCAAGTTATATGCAAGATAACTTGGAGATTATTTCAGAGGGAAATCACTGTTTATAAGGAGGATAAAGAAAGGCAATCCAGCAAAGGAGACTAGGAAGGGGTATTCAGACTTGTAAAAGGAGAACCAATAGAAAGTCAAATCATGAAAACCTAGAGAAGAGAACACCCAAGAGGACAGAATCTTCAATAATGTCCTAAACTGCAGCAAGGTCAGGAGAATGAATTTCAAAGATTATGACTAATCTCCCTCCCTCCTCCTCTCTTTTTCTCCCTCTCTTTCTCCTTTTCTCTCCCTCTCCCCCTCCTTCCCTTCCTCCCTTCCCCTATCTTGAAGTAAAAAAAGATTGTCCCCCATAATACAGAATGGATAGTTTAAACTTGAAGTTAGGAAGTCAAAAAATCAAATCCTGCTTTAGACACTTAATAGTTGTATGTTTCTGGGACAAGTCACTTAATCTCTCAGGTTTAGTTTCCCTCATCTATAGAACAGTGATAACAATGAAATCTTGACTTACAGGGCTCTTGTGAGGAGCAAATAAGATAGCACATATAAAGTTATTTTTTTCAAACCTTGAAGTGTTACATAAGTATTAACAATTACTCTTAATATTGTTGTTTTTCTTATGCTGTTTCCATTACTCCAAACATTTCTAGCTCTTTTCTTTGGGATTTTTTTTTCAAAATTCAGGGTACATTCATTTGAATATTTTCAGGATTGACCATTCTTTGAACTTTGAGTATGGATTTGATTTTTTTAAATGGCTCATAGTCACTGAAGCCAGATTTGGTGAATATTGTATATGTACAAGCTGGGAAGTACCATTTTGTCCAAGAACAAGGTGTGGCTATGTGGATTTGAGACTCATTGTTTTGCATGACTCATGAGAAATCTATGAAAGCATGTCCTTTCAGAGAAAGATAAGGACATTTCTCTTCTAGACAGAATATTTTTTCCCTCATCTTCCTTTTCTTCTCCCAGTTATCCCTGGAGATTGTCCTGAAGATGTAGTTATGAATAAACTTCCACAGAGACAGTTTTCTGAGTCAGCTCTTGGAAAGAAACAACTTTCATTCAGTGTTTTGTTTTTCTTGGTTGATTTATTTGACAAGGATTCATTTTGAACAATTTGGGATTTCAAATTTTTTTAAGATTTTTTTTTCAAAATATAGGTGGGAATAAAAGTGAGACTATGTTTATGATTGCTGTTCTATTTTTCAAATTCTGTCTTTGTAAATGTATTTTATTTTACTTCCACTGATAGATAGCACACAAATCCAGAGAGGTGTGATAGTGCCAAACAAGGCATGGCTGTATATATTATTTGAAACTCATTAATTTGAACTAACTACCTATCTCCTGTTAGAAGCCAGTTATACTTACGCCTGAAGACATGTCAGAGTCACTTCTGTTTGTCTTGGCCGTACACCTTTCTTGATAATTTTTGGGAGGAAGAGCAGATGAATTATTCACTATCTAGCTCAGCCTCTTTGGCTAGATTAGGTGTTAGAACTAACAAGTTAAGGGAAATATCCTCAAACTCTGCTCCGACTGCAGATTCAATTACAGCCCTCCCCATGTACCTGGAGGTCAAGCAAGGACCCTTGTCTGACTTTCTAGAGAAAGTCAGTGGGGTGGTTCCTGGGGGTTTCTGCTTATATACCAGATCATTTAGGGAGACATCACTCATCCTCACTCATGACACCTGAGATACAATCAAAACAGGCAAAAGCTTCCCTGGGAACTCGTGTCTGTTTTAACATGTGCTTTGGCTATGGGAACAGCACACAAGAAATCCAGGCTGAATTGACAATGGAGCGCCTACTGTAGCTCAATGTGTTGGGTCACAATGCCCCCTTTGAACTGGGATATGGAATTTTCCATGTAGGACCCAGCTTTAGTAAGTTACTGAACTGGAAAGCAAATATTGAAGCAGGCTTCCTCAATCAGATTTTTAGTTATATTGCTGAGTGCAGTCCCATGTCACATCCATTTGGGAAAAGAACAAGCTTCAGACTTGGAAGTAGGGTAGTTGATGGTAGCAGTTGCTAGTAAGTTTCTTTATGTATTACCAGAGGGGCCATAGATTTAGGATTTGGAAAGGCCTTTAAAGCCTCATTAAATAATATGCCCATGGGAATATAGCTAATAAATATCAGGCATGATTCAAATTCATACCTTGTGACTCAGTCTCATGCTATGTCTAATCCACTGTCACCTAACTTGCCTCACTTTTCAAGAGTACATTCAGTGTTAATGCTTTTATCTGGTGAGATGGCTCTTGGGTTATATGGTACTTTGTATCTTTCTAAATCACCTAACTTGGGGCAGCTAGGTGTCATAGTAGATAGAGCACCAGGCCTGGGGTCAGGTTATAGAAATCCAAATCTGACCTCAGATATTTATTGTGTGATAATTTAACCCTGTTTGCCTTGGTTTCCTCCTCTGTAAAATAAGAGCCAGAAAAGAAAATGGTAAGCCACTCTAGGATCTTTGCCAAGAAAATTCCAAATGGGGTCATGAGGAATTGGACATAACTAAGCAACAAAAATCCTATTGCTTTCATCAGAAACTTTTAGTCCTAATTAACCTGAAAATTCAGGGATAAGATTTTTCCCATGACTTTTACTCTGGTAGAAGTTAGAGAAGGTTAGAGAGGGGTAGGCATATGTTTTTATCTGTGTAGGGAATTTCTGGTGAGAAAACTCCTGCTGAAGCAGATGAGCACCTGGTATGCAACTTAATTTTCAGAATGTTGCTCTAAGTTAAATGACTTGTCCAAGGTCACAGCCCCACTGTGTATCCTGTGTATCAGAGATGAAACGCTCCAGGTTCCCTTGGTTTTAAGATTGCTGTTCTATTCAATGTCATGGTGACTCTCAACATTACTAAAAGCATTTGAATTAGTAGCAGGTCCTTATCCACTTATACCAAAGAGGAGTCTTACATTAACTCCCAAATCTCTCCCATTTGACTAAATTTATATTTCTTTCATCCTGATTGTACAGAAAGAGAAATGCTTGTATGGATCCTGGAATGCCTGAACCTTCAGCCTCCTGTGGCATTTATTCATTCAATAAACATTTATCAAACTCCTGCTGTATTCAGGGATCTTTGGGGACACAGAAATTTTGGATAAAACATGGTCCTTTGTCCTTGTGGACTTTCTTATAATACTGTAGGAGGAGGAAACATTATTTCATCTTGATAAGACATTAATTCATGATAAATATATTAGAAAAGTACAAACTGTGCTTTTCCAAGTTGCAATTCTACATTTGGTAAAAAGGTTAATAAAAGCCTAAAGATTCAAATAAATAATACACTTAATAAAAGCATATTCAAATACCCTCGAATAAAAGTAATCCTTAAGGTATCCCCCAAAAAAGCTTGAAAAAAGATAAAAGTAGATAAAAGCCACAAGCAAGGAGGTTAAAAGTATTGAGCAAGAGTAAACAACTTCCAAAAGGAATAAATCTGGTGATGAAGAAGAAACAGGAATTATGAGTTCTAAGTGGCAATCATAGGTAGAGGGATTCAGTATTACTTCTGGAGCATAATGCATGGTAAAATAGTGGCAGCTATAAAACACATGTAATTAATACAATTAAATGATCTCTAAGAAAAAAAAGAAACTCTAGTGAGACCCAACAGGGCTGAAGAAACACTTGATTTTATCCCAAATAGGCCAAAAAAAGCTTTGCCACATTTCTAAAGTTTGCTTTATCTATTCTTTGTCTAAAGAGCCTATACACGAGTTCCAGATAAATGTACCTGGGGTAAAGTTAAGTCAAACTTCTCGTTCCCCCTACTCCAACTCTGCTCCATAACTTCTTTGCTTATAATTTTTCTAGTATTATGGATTCATGTTGCGGGACTGTGTGTGTGTGAGGACCATTTTAAAATCAAAGCTTCCCTGTTCTACCAGTATTTTATTTTCCTGTAATGCTCTGTGAAGTCTAAAAGAAGGTTATTTCTGGCAAAGAGTAATTTTTGACGGGGTTTCAGGAAAGGATGAGAATAAATGACATTTGAGTTGGTCTTTAAAAGATGGATAAGAAATCAGCAGATTAATAAGATGACTGAAATCATTCTAGGCACAGTGAATACTATGAATGAAGACATGGAGACCAGTAAATATCCAAATCATGTTGGGGTTAGAGAGAAAAATGAGTTTGGTTGAAATGGAATAAGAGAAGACTACAGAGATAAGAGTTCTGTGGGGAGACCTAGATGAAGCTTTTTTTCCTTGATAGCCACCATGTTAGACAGAGTGGTTTTGTAATGCTCATCATTCATTGAAATCAGCATGTATTTGTTGGGAATCTATGATGAACAAGATATTGCTGGAGGAAGAGAAGCAGAAGATATAGTCTCTTATCCTCAAATAGCTCAAATATAATCCAATATGGGCTCTGTTAATACCTACTTTCCTTGGTAAAATTTAAGGGCAGGATTAGAAGGCAAAATAATTTTATTTTTTACTGTTCAAAAAGGCTCACATTTTTGTGTGTGCTTTAAGATTTAGGGAATACTTTCCTTACAATCAATGGGAGGTGAAAAGACAAATCAGATCAGGTCAAGTCATTTCCATTTTACAGATTAGGAAACTGAGGTTCTCACAGATTAAATGATGAATAAGTGCTGCTAAAGTGATGGGGTTGCAACTTTAATATAATGAGATTTCCTTAATTAATAGACACTTAATAAATTCTTGTTGATTGGTTGATTGCTCACTATCCCATGCTCTGAAAGTCTGAGCATTTAATCTACCCTGATCATTAGCTCAAATATCTTGTTATATCTCTGTATAACAGAATAGAGATGAAGTCACTCATACATAGTCTACAACTTGTGGATTTCCAGTTCTCTGGGCAGCACTAGCACTTAGGAATCAATTCTCCCTAATATTATACCTTACAGTTCTTAAAGTGCTTATCTCACTACAGCTCTATGGAACAGGTGATAGACCTATATCATTACTACATGAGTTGTATAGATAAGGAAATTGAGGTTCTAAGTGCCTAAGATACATTTCCATTTATGGAACTCAGGCTCAAATTCAACACAGTATAATACAGTGAAAAGAGCGTTGTACTTGGAGTTCAAATTTAAACTACAACACTTATAGCTGTGTGATCTCAGACAAGTCCCTCAACCCCTTTGGACCTTGGTTTCCTCATCTGTAAAATGAGGATAATAATAGCACTTGTCTCTCTGGATTGTTTTGAAGATTAGAGTGCTTACTTAGCACAGTACTGGTACATTGTAAGCACTATATAAATGCTCGTTTGCTTCCTCCCCTTCCTTTCCCCTCTGGCTTTAAATCCATGATGTTATATCTCCTGGCCTCAGATCCAGAGTTCTTTCTGCTGTAACAAACTGCTTGAAGTATCTATGATCAGACAAAATGAGGAATAGTGGGGAATATTTTACTGACATTTTCAAATCCCTCCAAAATCCATTCGTATTGCACAGAGACCTAAGGAGAGATACAAAAAGCCAGATGGGGCACCAGGAGCAATGATGTCTAAGGGTCAAAAGAAATGATGAGAGTGATAAAGCTGCCTCGAGGCCTGGGGGCTCCCTGATCTGAAGCGCCACAGCCTTTTTGGAGCCAGGCTGGTGACAACTCATCCCCTGGAAAGGACACAATGAATAACTAACCAGCAGCGCACCCCTCGGAGGAGCATTAAAGTCCTTCAGATGTGTAACGCTGTTGAGTGCCGTGAATAGGCTAACGCTGTCTTGGCGTCTCTTCAGCGGCTAATTTGTGGGCTCCCTGATTTTGTTCTGAGTTAAGTGGTCTTTATGCTCAAATCCTGGCAGCATTAAACAGTGATATATTGTATCCACAACTCTGTCCAGTTTATTAGAGCTCACATAATGACAGGCTGCTGAATGGGAAGAAGTAGTGCGTAAACAAAACAGCGAGTCAGCAGGGAAGCGTCGTTCTCCTGGTGCTATTCGCTCTGATTTAGACTTGAGATTTTTTTTTTTTATTTGGATTTGGAGGGAGAGCCAGTGTGAACTTTGACTTTGAACCGTGATGCCTTTATTCACACTTGGTCTTTGAACTCTGAAGAGATTAATTTGAGAGGGAAAGAAATAGCAGAAAAGTACTTAAGATACAAAAGGAAATAGCCTGTCTATATGGCAGAAACAGGACTGGATTTGGAAGTACAGGATCTGAATTCGAATTCAGCTTCTGCCAATTCCTACCAGTATAACATTGAGCAAGTTATTTAACATTCATGGCCCTCAGTTTTCTTATCTATAAAATGAGATATTTTAAACTTGAGAAAGTAGAAACCAGTAGATATGAAATTATTTTTTTCTCAAAATCAAGGAGTAAATCAAGTCAAGGCATTGAGCATTTAGTAAGCACATAGGTACCTTGCTAAGTGCTGGGGCTGCACAGAAAGGCAAAACAAAACTAAAAAACACCAGTCTCTGATTTCAAAGAGCTCACAGTCTAACAGAAATCATTGTGTAATTGGTATAATAGTTATTCAGACTGCTGGTTGGTTCTCGGATCATGGGATCAAATGCAGTGCTCTAAGTCTTCATTTTTCTCATCTATAAAATGGGTTTGGAGATGATCTTTGAGGTTACTATCAGACTGAACATTATAGGACATTTACAAATCTTTTCAGTGGACATCAATAGACAATTTACTTTTGCATAAGTAGATTGGCCTGTGGCCTGAAGGAAGCCAGGTAGTTTAAAAAAAAAAAAGTATTTGTCTCCAAACTGCTACTGAGCTTGAAATTTTGCCATTAGACTTTTTTTTCCTCTCAATCAATCAATCAGCATACATTTATGAAGTATTTATTATGTTCCAGACCTTGTGCCAAGTGTTAGAGATACAAAAGAAAAGTGAAAACATGTTGACTTCCTGAAGTTTTGGCTTTTGTTTTTGTTTTGATGATAGAAATGTGCCCAAAGAGGGTAATTTATTATAAAACCATTAACAATATCAAGTGAATCACTTTAATCTGAACCTTACTTCCCCAGCAGCTGCAGCCTAGCTCTTCCCAAAGACATACTGGGTGCCACAAACTAAGGGGGTGTTGAAAGAGTGTGAAATAATCCAGAAAGCTGGTTTGGAAGATACCAAAACTCAATACATCTGACTTCTTCACTCTTGCTTAGGACAGTCATGGTTAAAGTATATAAGCTATAAGCTAAGTGCTATAAATTAGTTGAATAAATAAATAATCTTTTATTGAGTTTGGGGAGAAAAGTAAATTTTGTTTAATTTATTTTAACTCACTTCTAACTGAATAAAAGTATATTATTTTAAAATAGACCTCATTTTCATTTTTACCTTGGCATCTTAGAGGATAGAAAGAACCTGTTTTCCCTTGGTTATTTTCAGTCCTTTTTCATTGCTAATTAGTAGGTAACACTGGGTGTTTCTTTTCTGTCGGCTTTTAAATGTGTTGTTCCCTGGCCTCTATCCTGCTGGAATTTGGACTTGACTTGGCTTGGCTTGGCTTGGCAGAGAGTACTTTTTCCTAGCCAACCATAGGAACACTTACCACTTCTTCTAAAAAGGAAACTACTAGTATGGAAGAAATCCAGAAGAAGGGAAGGGAGGAAGAAATGAAGGCCAATACCCAAAGACAGTAAACACATGTTCCTGTCACCTGTCTTTATCCTCTGGGGACAGATCTGTCAAAGAGTGTAAAACTGGCAACTCTTCGTTTTACAAAGGAGTTGGTGAAACATCCACATTCTATCAAAGAACATTTTTATAGTAGGTCCCTAAGTATATAGAACCCAAGAAGAACATAGTTTTTATGTAGCTTAGATGTCTGTCTGTTTTTGGTAGATTTGCATCAAAAAGAACAAAATTTAAAATGCTTTGAAGGGATCAAGCAATATTAATTAGCAAACAGCTTTTTTAAAATAAATTATTAGGCAAAGAAAATAGAAATAAGATTTTTGAAAACCCTTTTATTTCAGATAAAATTATAATAACATTTTAGACACTTTATTTTATCAAAATTGATGAGTTTTTTGGTGGATAATAATGTAATGATTTTTCATAAATTCTTTATGATTAATTTAAACTCAGTTTAACAAGTTCTCAATAAATACCAACCATGTTCAAGGGAGATCCTGGAGAAAGGGTAAGATAATGCTCCTTTGTTATTGTTCAGTCATGTCTGACTCTTTGTAACCCAACTTGGTGTTTTCTTGACTAAAAAAAAAAAAAGAAATATTTTGCCATTTATAGATAATATACCAAGGCAAATAAGTTTGTGACTTGCTCAGGTTCACAAAGCTAGTAAGTGTTTATGAGGCCAGATTTGAATTCAGAGGAGATGAGTCTTTATTACTTCAAGCTTGGCACTCTATCCACTTTGCCACTTAGCTGCTCAAATGGTCCTACACTTAAATTGAATAGAAGAAAGATAATGAATACTATATTATTATTATTACCATCACCATTATCATCACTAAGCCCTTTTCCTCAATGCTGATCTGTAACTCTTTTGCAGTTTACAGTCTTAATAGAGTTTCCTGCAGGTGTTGAGAGATTCATTTCCGCAGGGTCATGTAACCAATAAATATCAGAAGTAAGATTTGAACCTAGGTTTTCCTGACTCAAACACTGACTTTTTATTTCCTATTGCACTTTGCCTTTCATACTGACTTAAATATTGATGTAATATCTTTAAGTGTTACAAGTTTTAGAAGCAATTTGGGATCTTCAATTCTTATTTCTTATAAGCTTCTATATTCTCCCTGAATATTACACATTGACAACATGGTAGCAAGATAGAAATGCCACTAATAATTGGAATGAAACATAAGCAATAATCATTCTTATTCTACCTCTAAAATCCTCCTAAATTTCAAGTTGCAAGTCTTAATCTCATTTGTTTTTCTCATATCTTCAGTACTTCAGTTGAAGCATAATAGATTCTGCTCTACCCCCTCATTTTAACTCTGTGGGTATCTTTCTGTTTTAAGTGTATTTTGTAAACAATATGTTGTTAGATTGCAGTTTCTGACTCATTCTGCTACCTCTTCTGTTTTATAAGTCAGTACATCCCAATCACATTCACACTTGTCATTGCCGTGTATTTACCTCCAATCTATTCTCTTTTATTTAACCTTCTCTTTTGTTTATCTCTGCCTTTCTTAATATACCCTCCCATCTTATACTGCATCCCACTTCTCTCCTACTTCCCTGTTAGGCAGGATGAATTTCTGTACCTAACTGTGTGTATTTATGTTCTTCCCTCCTTGAACCAGTTATTGTGGAAGTGAGATTCAAATGTTACCCACTCTTCTATCCTCCCTTCCATTTTATAAACTCTTCCTTGCATATTCCTTTTATGTGAGATAATTTCCCCAATTTCCCCAATTCTTCTAATCCCTTTCTACCTCACCCAGTGCATCCCTCTTTCTCACCCTTCCATAATTTTTTTTTGAGACCATCCCAACATAATAGAATCATACTTAGGCCCTCAAGTCTAAGTAGATTCCCTCTAATAGTTTTAAAGTGATAATAAAATTCTTAGGGGCTACATGTATCATATTCCCACATAAAGATAGAAACAGTTTAACTTGTTTAATTCTTCATAATTTCTCAAAACTTTCTCATTCATCTTTACCTTTTAATGTTTCACTTGAATCTTGTGTTTGAATATCAAAACTTCTATTTAATTCTGCTCTCTTCATTAATAATAGTTGGAAGTTATCTGTTTTATTAAATATCTTTTTTTCTTCTGTAAGATTATACTCAGTTTTATTGGGTTGCTCTTGATTGTAATCCTAATTCCTTTGCCTTTGAGAATATAATATTCTTAGCCTTCAACTTCTTTATAATGGTTGCCTCTAAATCTTGTATAATCCTGATTGTAATTCCATGGTATTTGAAATTTTCCTTACTGACTGTTTTCTCCTTGATCTAAGACTTCTGGGTTTGGGCTATAATATTCCTGGGAATTTTCACTTTGGAATTTCAACAGATGACCAGTGGATTTTTAACATTTCTACTTTGCCCTCTGTTTCTAGGATATCTGTGTAATTTCTCTTTATAATTTATTGAATATAGGGTGGCTAAATAGTAAGTGCATACAGCACTAGCCATAGAATCAGGAACACCTGAGATCAAATCCACCCTCACTCCTATAACTATGTAATCCAAACCAAGTTACTTAACCCTGTTTTCCTCCCCAGAAAACCAATTTATTGAAGTATGTTTAGGCTTTCTTTGTCCATAGTTTTCAGATAGTATAATGATACTTATCTCCCCTAATCTATTTTCTAGGTCGATTGTTTTTTCTTTAAGATATTTCACATTTTCTTTTCTTTTTTCAGTCTTTTGACTTTGTTTTATTATTTCTTAATTTGTCATGGAGTCCACTAAGTTCCACTTAATCAATTCTACTTTGTAAGGAGTTATTTTCTTCAATATTTTAGAATGTCTTTTACTATACTGTTAATTCTCTTTTCATAATTTTCTTGCACAGCTCTCATTTCTTTTTCCAATTTGTCCTCTACGCCTTTTGTTTGATCTGTAAATTTGCTTTAAAAAATCTCTTTCTTTAACTCTTCTAGAAATTCTTACTGGTCTTCCATCCAGTTTGCATTTTTTTCTTCAAGGCTTTGATGTATTCAAAACATCGTCTTCTTCCATGTTTGTGTTTTAAGCTTCCCTGTCACCGTAGTAGATTTGTTTGGCCAAGTTCTTTTTTATTTGTTTGCTCATTTTTCCAGCCTACTTATTGACTTTATTGTATTGAATTTTGCTTACTTTTGGAGGAGGTGAGATGTTTGGCCTAAGCTTTTGTCTTTTATGTCCATCTGCTACTTTCACAGTTCAATCTGGGGCTCTATAAGTTTTCTGTGTTTCCAAAGTGGTGTGATCTTGGAAGAGGTCTCTTTACTGTCCTTTCAGGATGTAAATCTCTGTCCGGGTCTTTTGGCTTGTGTGTAGTTGAGTTTCTATCAACTGCTGCTGGGTTCAGTTACAGTTAGCCCATTGGGAGCTTCTTTTGGTTCAGAGTGGCTGAATTTCTGGCTCCCCTTGTTTTTTCTCTTGCCCTGGTTTATTCCACTGAAGGATTATGTGCCAAGCTAAAGGTTAGAACTGAGTCTCCCCCTCTGCTCTTGGGCTCAGAGCCACACAGCTACATTTCTGGAATTTGTTCCTTATTCTTTACACGCACAGGACCCCTGCTCCTTTGTGACTATGACTGTTCTTACCCACCCTGGAACCATGATCCAGGACTGGGTAATAAGTGACAGAACTGCCAGATGGCACTTCTTCCTGCTCCCAGTGGTAGTTCAGGGGTCCTCTGGCATCTTGTTCTGCCCAGTTGTTCACTGTCCTTGAATGATGGGCTGCTCCCTGCTGCTTTTGCTGCTGCCAAACACTTTTACTTCTACCTGTTTGTGCTGCTACTGCTGTTGCTGCACTTCATTCCTAGCCAGATACCACTCTCTTGTCCACAGACCTCTCTGACTTTCTTCTTAAGTTGCTCTGGGTTGGAAAAAATTACTCCCTCTGACTTGTTCTTGGCTTTCCTTATGAAAACTTGATCTGATATTCTTTATCAGCCATTGTAGGAGAGGCTGTGAAGAAACTAAGGCAAAACTGCTAATGTTCATTGTACCATCTCAATTCTAACTCCTTATATCTTCAGGACAGCTTGAGAAAGACTCAGGCACTTTTCCTGCTCCTACCCTTTGATCTCCCAAATGCAGTAAGAAGAGGATATAACCTAGGAAGTATTTGGAAACCTTGTTGTTCCACAAAGAATATATTGAGCATTCTCATTGGAACTATAGAGAATCATCAGAATCTTGATTACCATTAAGAAGTGACTTCACAAACTGTGAATGGATCCAGCCATTCTGGAGAGCAATTTGGAACTATGCTCAAAACATTATCAAACTGTGCATAAAACTCTTTAATCCAGCAGTGTTTTTATTGGGCTTATGTCCCAAAGAGATCTTAAATGAAGGAAAGGGACCCACATGTGCAAGAATGTTTGTGGCAGCCCTTTTGGTAGTGGCTAGAAACTGGAAACTGAGTGGATACCCATCAATTGGAGAGTGGCTGAATAAATTATGGTATATGAATGTCATGGAATATTATTGTTCTATAAGAAACGACCAGCAGGATGATTTCAGAGAGGCCTGGGAAGACTTGCATGAACTGATGCTGAGTGAGGTGAGCAGAACCAGGAGATCATTATACGCAGCAACAACAAGATTATATGATGATCACTTCTGATGGACATGGCTCTCTTCAACAATGAAATGTTTCAAACCAGTTCAAATTATTCAGGGAAGAAAGCCATATACACCCAGAGAGAGGGACATGAAATGTGGACCACAACATAATATTTTCATGCTCTCTATTGATGTTTGCTTGCATTGTGTTTCCCTTCTCATATTTTTTTCCTTGTAGATCCGACTTTTCTTGAACAGCAAGATAATTGTAAAAATATGCATACACATATTCGATTTGTCAAGTATTTTAGCATAATTAACATGTAGTAGACCTCCTGCCATCTAGGGGAGGGGTGGGGACTAGGGGGGGAAATTTGTAACAGAAAGCTTTGTAAGGGTCTGTGTTGAAGAATTACCCATACTTATGTTTTGCAAATAAAAAGCTTTAATAAAAAAAGAAAAAGCTTTAAAAAAATATGACTGCACATGAAACTGAAAGTCTATTGGGTACAACTTGCTATTCCTTTAAAATATATAATAAAGGTATCATGTAAAAAATTTTAAAAAAGAAGTGACTCCGCAAAATTTCACTGATTGCCATCCAGCCCCTGGGCACTTTAACTTTCTGTTATTTTTTCCCAGGAGTACCTTTACTGTAGTGGTGAGAGGGGTGGGATAGGGGGTGAAAAGGGAGGTGCTAGCTGCTGTTATTGGTATGTGAACCTTTCACTGACTTCAAAGCCTTATAGCAGATGCAGTACAGGCACAAAATCCCTAGAGGCCATGCCCATCCTTTCTTTTCTTCCTTGGTCTCCAAGTCTTTCTTTATTCTCTTTAATTCCAAAAGCTCTCCTCAATCTTCACACTTCCTACTTGATTTCTTTATTTTTTTTAGGTTAGTTAAAAAACAGAATGAAAAAAGAAAGGCAGAAAAGGAAAACAAAACAAAATAGAACCTTTTCATGTGCCCAGCAGAACATCAGGGAGGAGTCAAAATATATAACAATAAATTTCCAGTTTAAGAAAGGATATATAATAGTAGAAGAAATTATATTCATGAGGGTCCATCTTTTCTTTGCTTCCTTGTAGGTTATTCTTTTGTTCTCTGCTGTGCACTTTTTTTACTTTATTCCTTTTCCCCCTTTCATCACCCCTACCTCTCCCAAGCAGACTATAGTTAAGCACAGATACATGTAATAGATATATACATAAACATGTGCACACACAGACACATACACATATATTCATTCATAGACATTCACACACATCTGCAGACCCACACACATATAGATATATCTATATTCACTCTTGCTCCTTGCTATAGTATTTGTGTATCTCTTCTTTTCTATCCCTGCTAACTCTTCTACTTTAATTCTGTTCCTTAACTAGCTATTACTTAACATCTCCCAATCCATAGGTCCCTCCCTTGACTTCCCCCCTTACTATTTGTTCTCCCCTCCACCCATCTCTCTTCCCTTATTTCTTTATAGATTTTGGAGAGTGCTATGCCCTTTGTGAAATATATGGAATGTTGCCTGTTTAACTCATTTCTTATGAGAGTAGGTTTTCAGAACTAAAAGCCCTCCTCCATGCTCTAACGCCTCTGTGTCTCTTCTTTCTCTGTACCTCATTTGTATATATTTTTCATTTGAGCTACCAAATTATTGATGTCAATTTTAAATATGGTATAATTTCCATGTAAAAAGCATAAATAATTTGTTCATGTTAAGTTTTTTGAAATTCATTTTGGATATTGGCCCTTTTATGTTAAATTTTCTATTGAATTCAGGTTTGAAAGTCCTGAAAATATGCAAGTTCACTGAATGTCTATTTTTTTCATTCCATATTACGGATAATTTTATTGGATGTGATATTTTTGTCTGCAGGCCTAGTTCTTTTGATTGTTGGTATATATTGCAGGACCTGCAGTCTTTTATTGTGACTGCTAAGAAGTTCTATACAATTTTAATTGTAGCTCCAACATATTCCTACTTGACTTCTTAGATGATATCATCACTTGATAAAATTTGTGAAGAATTTTAAAGACTGATTTTCAAGGATAACCATCATCCTAGGTCAGAGAATTGGTAAGACCATAATACAACATAAATGGTGATAAGTTTTTAGGAATTATTTTAAAAATGTTATGGGACAGTTCTAAGATTGCAACATATAGTATAGCCTCTTGAGGACAGGCATTACCAGACAATAGAAGATGAGAGAAGCTAAAAATATTGAAAATCACCTACTCTAACCCCTTTGTTTATAGTAGAGGGCACTAAATGGAGGCCTAGGAAAGTGTGTCTCACAATTCTTCTTCCTCTTTCATTTGGTGATCTCATTAGCTCCCATAGATTTAATTGCTACCTTTATTGATAATTCTTAAAAATACTTTTCCTGCTCCAATATCTTTCCTGACCTCCAATCTCACATCTCTGTTTTTCAGACATCTTGAACTGGATGTCCAATGGACAATATGCCCCAAACGGAAGTCCCCCTAACTCTCACTTTTCCTCTTGTTGAGAGCAAAACAGTCGCTCAAACTCAAAGCCTAGGAGTCATTTTGAATTCCTCAACATCTCTCACCACGTCCTCCTGTCCCAATAGCCAAGCTATTGCCGACTGATAATTTTAACTTTGCAGAATCTTTTGACCATGCTCCCTTCTCCCCTCTGACACTGTCACCACTTTAGTGTCAGCTTTCATCTTGCCTGGATTATTGTGATAATCTGCCTGCCTCAAGCCTCTCCTCACTCTTGTCCATTCTCCATTTAGCCACTGAATTGATTTTCCTAAAATGCAGGTCTGATCATGTCACCTCTTACCTCCATTTAAAAAATTCCAGTCACTCAAATATAAAATTCTTTGTTTAGTACTCAAGGCTCTTCATCACCCTTCAGGCCCTTCCTACCTTTCCAGTCTTCTTATACCTTAATTCCCAGATATATATTCTTGGCCTTCTGACTGTTCCATGAATTATTTCTCACCTCAGAATATTTTCTCTGGCTATTCTCCATTCCTGGAATGCTCTCCCTCCTCTACCCTGACTACTGACTTCTCTGGTTTCCTTTAAGATCCAAGTAAAAATCCCATCTTCTACAGGAAGCCTTCCTTAACTAACTCCAGTGTTTTTCTTCTTTTAATTAGTTCTTATTTATCCTGTATATAGCTTGCCTTGTATATATTTGTTTGTGTGTTCTCATACCCCTTTGTGTATCTCCAGTGCTCAGCACAATAGCCTGGCACCTAGTAGGCAGTTAATAAGCACTTATTGAATTGAATTAATTGAATGTCTAATGAAATAAAGACTCACCCTAAGTATTCTGATTCCAAGTCCAGTGTCCAGGTCACTGCACCACCTTACCTACCACTGTTCAGAACATAGCTATCTTTCTCCTTTTTTT
>JAJPUD010002254.1:212470-252032 GCA_023553655.1 Myrmecobius fasciatus
TGAGCAGATTGTTTGTGCTTGAAAACATCAACAAAGTATAAAACAAATTTGGCCAGGAGAGCTTCTCAGGGAAGAAGATCAAATTGATTTCATTATTAAACCAATTAATCAGAGTGACCTTTAGGAGCAATTTACAGATGGGCTTCTTTTGCTTTCTTGCCATGTAGTTGTGACATTCCACATGGGTTTGAAAAGGCCCAAGGAGTCAGCCAGATTATTAGATCATTTATAATTCTCTTAAAGGATCCCGAGGGAGCTGATCTCCATTTTAGCGCTGTCTGATCACAATTTGCTCTCTGAAATGGTCTTGAAACATGCTCCAACCTTTCCTGGCACTCTTCAGAAGACACTGGGAGGGTAGTGTCCTGTCATTAAATATGCTACCTTCTCTCCTCTGACATTGCCATCACTCTGTTGCAGCCCTTCATCACATCATTCCTGGGCTACTACAATAGCCTGCTGGTTGGTCTGCTTACTTCAAGTTTTTCCTGATGACAGTCCAGCTTCCATTTAGTTGCCAAAGTGATTTTTCGTAAAGCACAGGTCCAATCATGTCACTATCCTACTCAGTGGCTTCCTATGACTTCAGGATCAAATACAAAATCCATTGTCATTCAAAGCCCTTTTAAAGCAGATTTCACCCCTCCATCCTCATCTTTTCTTTTTTTTCTTTAATATCCCACCTTATACTTTTTGATCTAGTGACACTAGATTTCTTGCTATTCCATAAACTAGACACTCCATCTCTCAGCTCTGGGTATTTTAGAGACATCTGGGTTGATTTTCATGCCTGGAAAGCTCTCCTTCTACATCTCTATCTCTTGGCTTCCCTCAGACCCCAACTAAAATCTCTTCTTATACAGGAACGTCTTTCCCAGTTTCTCTTTATTTTAGTACCTTTCCTTTGATAATTTCCCTTCCTATTTATTCTATATATGGTTTGTTTATATGTGATTTGCTTGTTGTCTCTCTCATACTTCATTTGCAGGAACTGTAATTCTTTCTTTGCATTCTTACTATTTAGCTCAGTGCCTGGCATATAGTAGGCACTGAATAAATGCTTATCGACTGATTGACATTGTTCTCTTGTATGTTGGGGAAAGGAGGGTGACTATGGCCCTGGTGGCTGCCAGATAAAGGTTTCTGCAGTATATTTATAGATTCAAGCTGTCAGAACTCTTCAGAAGTTAGATTTTTGTATCAGAGGGAGCTGGATTCCAAATCTAGCTCTACTAATTGCTTGCCTTGGTAAGTTACTTCATCACTGTGGGTCTCAGTTTCCTCATGAGGGAAATTAAGGGGAGGGGAAAGGATTTGAACAAGATGACTTCTAAAGTAATTCCCATTTGAAAATATATGATCCTAAGATCATATAATCCTAACAATTATTAATTATTTACTGTGTGCCTGACTTCATGCTAAGAACTGTACAATGGAAGACTTGGTAATTGCCTCAAGGAGAAAGGTTACTAAGAATGAGATACAATATCTTTCCTCAGTATTTAGACCAGCAGGACAGTATTACCACTATTTATAGGCTAGCAGCAGAATTTCTTATTTTTCAATTGCCTTTGGAACATTTTTTGGGGAAAAAATTTCCAGGTTTCCATTCATCATCATCATCTTCACCATAAGAATAATAACAATAATAATGACAGATCACATCTATACTGCACTTTAAAGTTTAAAAGTTCTTTAAAAAAAACACAACTTTATATAGTACATATTTGTCCATTTAAAGGCAAGGAAATTGACATCCATAGAGAATGAGTGGGTCATCATCACACAATTCCTAGGAATTAGGAAGTATATTTTTGGTACAAGGCAGCAAATTCAAGTCTAAAAAAATTAATTACCTGCTATGTGTAAGGTCCTGTGCTAGGTGCTAGGGTTGCAGCTGGAAGAAGATGAAGGATTCAGAAAAAAAAAACCAATCCCTGCTTTCAAAGATTCACAGTCTGATAGAATAATTACAAATATTAATAGTTGTAGGCATTTATATGACACTTTACATACATTGCCACTGTTTTAAAGATGTGTAAAGCCAGGAAGAGAGATAAGGAGACCAAAACTGACAGGATAAGGATTTGAACCAAGATTTAATGATTCAGGACATTTCCTATCTCATGCTGCTTCCTGATAATCAACTCTAGTGAAAATTAGCCACTGATAAATACTTGTGAGGAGTCAATCAGAGAAGGGTAAGCAACTGGAGGAGGGTGAGATAAGAGGGCATAGCTGAGCACCAATAAAAGAGAAGGATTTCCATGGATGGAAATAGAGAGAAACTCACATAGCACTCATGAGTAAAGTTCTCAGCAAATAAAGCCACTCAGAGTGACCCGATAAGAAGATGCAGAAGAAACTGAAAGATAATATAAAATATATGGAAAGAGACATGGCAAGCTAAGGAGTTTTTTTTTTCTTTGTCTTCTTGTGGGTGGGGAGCAAAAGGAAGGAATGGATTGATGTGAGAAGGCTAGCCAGAACCTCTGGATCTCAGGGTGGAAAGATGGAAAAGTTGGAGATCATAAAATACTCATTTCTGTTTATATAGCACCTTAGGATTTCCAAAGCACTTTCTTGATGTGTATTATCACTATGTGCTAGAGGGAAAGCTGGATTTGAATTTATAGAACCTGAATTCTTGCCATTTATTATCCATGTGACCTTAAGCAAGCCATTTAATGTTTTTGAACATTATTTTGGCTTGAATAGATTTGTTTCTTAATTGTAAAATGAAAGGATCGGATTAAACGACCTAATGTCATGGGGAACCTAGGTGGTACAATGGATAGAGAAGATTTGAGCTCAGATTTAGCCTCAAACACTTCCTGGTAGCTGTGTGATTGTCAGCAAGTCACTTGACCCTGATTTTCCCAAGTTTCCCCATCTGAAAAATGGGGATGATAATTGCATGTTCCTCCATGGTTCTTGTGAGGATCAAATGAAATTGTAAACCTCTTAGCACAGTGCCTGGCACATAGTAAATGCTACATAAATGTTAGCTATTAAAATAGCTATTATCATGTCTCTTTCACCTCTAAGTCTATGATCATGTGATCCTAGAACAATCCTATAAAATAAGCGTTCAATGATTATTATCCTCATTTTTACAGAATAGGAAATTGAGCCTCAGACAGTATGGAAATCATTAGTTAATAATATCTAATTAAGGATATTAAGAATATAATGAGCACTTAGTAATTTGTCTTTTACCACACAGGTTACAGGTGTTGGAGACAGGATTTGAATCCTAACAGAAACTATTATTTTGTCTACAATTCCCTGATACTTCTTTAGTCATCTGGTTGAATCTGGCCTGGAAGTGAAGCCCCTGTATGCATATTATGATATCATTCCCTTGTGGAATCAATCCTCTTGTCTACACCATTACAATAGCTTCCTAAATGTTCTCCCTAATTCCAGTCTCTCCTCTTTCCTAATCTACCTTCCAAATAACTGTCAAATTGCTATTCCCAGTACATAGACTGTCTGTGTTACACTCCTATTTAAGAATGAGATATGAAAATCTTCAGATAGGCATTTAAAGCTCTCCAGAGCCTGACTCTCCTTTTCCTTTCTAGGTATATATAACCACTTTTTACATATTATACCATCCAGTTAGACTGTATCCTTTTCTTCCAGTTGTTCTCCAATGGCAATTAAACCCATACTAACATGTCTCTGGAAAAGGAATGGCAATGGATACTACCTTTTTGTTCCATTCACCAATTTTGTGACCCTGGAGAGAATAACTTCCTTACTTTGCTACTTTTCCCTTATATATGATAATTCCACCATAAGAATGGAAACTCCTTCAGGGCAAGGGTTGTCTCACTTTTGCATCTGTATCCCCAGGGTTTAGCACATAGTAGGTACTAAACTATTTTCTTTCACTTCTTTCATGGCAGAATGTAAGCTACTTGAGGGGAGGGATGTCCCTTTGAGAGGAGGTGAGCAAAAAGTATCATTTTTGACTTTGTTCTCTTCACCTCTGGAATCCTAAGAGACTGGATAAAAAAGAATGTGAGCATGACCATGAGCTAGTAGGTCAATTCAATAAATATTTTTGTATTTGTACCTCTAGTGACTACCTAAAAGTCTTGTACATACTATATGTTTTTTAATAAGGATTAAACATTAAATTATTAATCATTAAATTGACATGAATTGAATCACTGACAAAGGAATCTTCTTGACCAATGACTGACAGCAGGTCCTGAAATTTAAGATTAAATAAAGTTCCTAGGTATTTGGAAAGGTTATTGAGAATGAGTGAAAAGTTCATATAGCTGATACATTTCTGTTTTCTGCACTAGTGAGCAAGTTAAAGGCCAGAGACACTGCATCTGATGACCTCTGGGGTCCTTTTGTACTTTGATATTCTAAAAGAATTCTTGTATTTAAAAAAAAATTGAGAACCAGAAAATCATCAATGGATATGAACTTTTTTTTATACAAAGAAGATCAGAAATGATTGTGAAACTATTGCATCCAACTTCTTTTTGTGTTTTTTTTTAAATATATACTAAATGAAAATTGTGGCACAACATGAATCCTAGTTGTGACAAAGCAATCTTTTATACCTCTCCAATTCACTATCCTATTCACCACAGTGGCTTTTCCCAACTTTTTGAGCCCTCCTTAAATGTTCCTTGGCTTCCCCTTCCCTCAGTCTCTCAGCTGAGAACGCTGCTTCATGTTTCCCTGAAAAAATTGGAGCCATTTGCATAAAGCTTCCTATTTTTACCTCCTTATTTCAGTTGACTAATTTGCCTTGTTACTGGTTCCTTCACCCTTTCTCACATAGAGATGGACCTTGTATTTGCCAAGGCAAATCCCTTTAATGTACAAATAATCCCATTCCCAATGATCCCAATCTACAGTAGATTCTCCCCTCTTTCATCCCCCCTCACTTATTTTCAATTTCTCCTTTTCTCCTCCTTGCTTTACTGTTATCTACAGACAAGATCACAAGCTTCTTCTCCCCTCCCAGAATTCTTTCTTCTATCCATCAGCCTTCTCCTATTATCTTTCTTCCCTCTCATGGCTAAACTCTTTGAGAAGACCATCTACAATTAATCAATGCCTCTACTTCTCTCCTTTCACCCTATTCTCTGTAGTTGGTCTCCCAACTTGTTCAGTTGAAACTATTCTCTCCAAAGTTACCAATGATATTTTAATTGACAAATCTAATGTGTGTTTTTTCTTAATCCTCATTGATCTCTGCAGTTTTGCACAATGTTGATAACCCTCTTCTCTTTGATACTTTGTTCTTTAGATTTTCATGATGTTTCTTTCTAATGGTTCTCTAATGTCCTATTGACCATTTTTCTTAGTCTCCTTTACTAGGTCTTTGTTCAAGTCATGCTATGGTCACCCCACAAGTCTTTGTTATGGGTCTTCTTTTCTTCTTTTTCTATATTGTTTTGCTTGGTGATCTGATCAATTCTCATGGCTTCAAGTATTTTTACAGATTATTCTTAGATCTATTTGTTTTAAAAACATTTTTCCAGTTACATATAAAACAAATTTTTTACATTTGTTTTTAAAATTTTGACTTCCACATTCTCACCCTTCCTTCCTCCCCTCCCCACCCTATAGCCAGGGAGAAGGTGCATAAGAAGTTATGCAAAACATCTCAGGAAATACTTCCTGATTCTGGAAATCCTTTCTTTTTTTTTCAGCTGAGAGTCTCTATCAAGTTCACCTCTTGGTGTGGCATAACCCATGCATGAGTGCTTTCTTGCTCAGCTGAGATTTCTTATTAGGTTGGGTCAGGGAGGCTGTTTCTCAAGTTTTCTGTGCATTCTCCTTACTATCTTCCCTATTATTTTTACTAGTCAGTAAAAGTTACCTTATTATCATTGGGCCGTCAGATGGCTTTGGTAGACCTCCTGAACTTGCCAGTGATCTCCTAGTCTTATATGTGTGCTTATCTCAGGGTAATCATTAACCTATGATCAGGAAATAAGAACTATATTGGGCATAGAGATACTTTAATTTCATACACACCTGGAGAAGATGAGGAAACTGAAGCTGCTATCCCTCCCTTCGCTCAAAGACTTGCAATGGGTTTTCCTCTTCCAAAGTCACCAAATAAGACAGCAAAGAAATTTTAGCTGCCTGATACTTTTTTATGAATGCTTAGATTCAGCTTAACAGGAAGTTAAAAGACTTTTTTTTTATCACATAATCCAAATCTTCATGTATCCTAAAATAGGAGGGAGGAAAGTTTCCTTCACTGTGCATATCCTGAAACAGGTTAATGAAACCTCTATTTTGTATTGAAACCAGACAGGGTCTATAATGTGCCTGCTTTGACCCTTATTAGGCAGAACACCCAAATGATGTGACACAATAAACATTTTAAAGCAGTTACTATATACCAGGCATTGTGTTACAAGTTTTGGAAAATAGAAGAGGAGGAATATACTTTAAAAAAAAAAGACACTAGTCTGGCTGTTGGAAGGTCTGTTTGTTCAGTTGTAACCTCTCTCTTGATTTCCAGAATCACATATCTGCCTATTGAACATCTTGAACTGGATGCCCCTAGTTCTCTTTTATTTTCTTTTCCCATTTGCATTACTGGAACTTATGCCTCTCGGTTCCCCACCATCTCTCTCATCAAATAAAATAATCTACCTTATAACAAGTTTATTCAACAACAAAATCTCTCCTTAGCCCTGTCTGAAAAGGTACATCTCATTCTTCACCTCAAATTCATTACCTCTCTATCAGGATATGGAAGTACACTTCATCACCAGTCTTCTAGAGATGTGATTAGTAATTCTATGGATCAACATTCTTGAGGCTTTCAGTGTTTTTATTTTACAGTGATGTGGTCATTGTATAAACAGTTGTCTCAGTTCTGCTCATTTAACTCTGCATTAATTTGTAGGAGTCTTCCCCCCTTCTTTTAAACCTATGCCATCTTATTATTCTTTTTTAATTCTATGATATTCATGTGCAATAATCTGGCCATTCTTCAATGATGTGCATTTATTGTGTCTCCATTTGTTTGCTGCAACAAAAACCATTGCTAGAAATACTTTCATACACAGAGGTCCTTTCTTTCTGTCTCTGGTCTCTTTGGGGGTAGTAGTGTTATTGCTAGATCCAAGGATATGCATAAATAAAGGACTTTATATGGGTCTAGTTCTAAATTGTTTTCCAGAATGATTGGACCAATTCACAACTCCATAAACGCTACATTAGTGTGCCAATCCTCCTACAGCCTCTTCAACAACTGCCATCTTTTTTTTTTTTTGACATTTTTGAGGTGGATCCTCAAAGTTATTTTAATTAGCATTTCTCTGGTTTTAGTGATTTGGAGCATTTAAAATATGGTTTTAATAGCTTTGATTTCTTTTCCCTTTGAGAATTGTTCTTATCCTTTGCTCATTTATCTATTGAGATATGGTTCTCATTTTCATATATTTATATCTGTAAATAATAATATAACATGGTATATTAGATATAAAATCTATCAGAAAAATTGCTTTAAAAGCTTTCCCTGTTTCCTTTTAACTTCTAACTGCATTGATAATATTTGTATAACCATTTTAAATTGTATATAATCAAAGTTGTCTCATATCTTCTTTGATCCTCATGATCCTTTATTTGGTCAAGAACTCTTCCTCCATGCATAGTTGTGAAAGGTGTCTCCTCTGCCCCTCTAATTTGTTTATGATGTGACCTTTTATATCTAGGTTATTTATCTTTTTGGAGCTTAAGGCATGTGGTATAAGAAGTTGGTCTAAATCTAATTTCTTCCAGACTACTTTTTAAGGTCACATAGGTCCTAATCCCAATAGTTGTATCCTTCAGTTTTCAAATACTAAACTACATGGCATCTGGACCAAATATTTTGTATTGATCACCTTTTCTATTTTCAATTAGTATCAAATAGTTTTGAGGATTACTGCTCTCTTATACATTGAAATATGGTATTGTTAGTTCCCTTCTTCTCACTCTATTATTTCTCTTGAGATTGTTGACCTTTTATTCTTCAGAAGAATTTTGTTATACTTTTGTCTTGTTCTGTAATCTTTTGGCAGCTTGATTTGTTACTGATTCTATGAATTATTTTAGGTAATAGTAATTTTATCATATTAGCATAGACTAAACATAAGCAATGAATTCCTCTCCATTTATTTAAATCTTCCTTCATTAATGAATGGGTGAAACAGCAAATAATAGACACAATCAATAATTTAATCCAAGAGAATGATAATAATGAGATAACATACCAAAATTTGTGGGATATGGCCAAAGCGGTTATAAGAGTTAATTTTATATCTCTAGATGCTTACTTGCATAAAATAGAGAAAGAGAAGATTAATGAATTGGGCTTACTATTTAAAAAGCTAGAAAAAGAACATATTAAAAATCCTCAATTAAATACCAAATTGGAAATTCTGAAAATAAAAGGGGAGATTAATAAAATTGAAAATAAGAAAACTATTGAATTAATAAATAAAACTAAGAGTTGGTTTTATGAAAAAACCAACAAAATAGATAAACCTTTAGTTAATTTGATTAGAAAAAGGAAAGAGGAAAATCAAATTGTTAGTCTCAAAAATGATAAGGGAGAACTTTCCACCAATGAAGAGGAAATTAGAGCAATAACTAGGAGTTACTTTGCCCAACTTTATGCCAACAGATTTGATAATTTAAATGAAATGGAGGAATATCTACAAAAATATAGATTGTCCAGGTTAACAAAAGAGGAAATAAATTATTTAAGGAGCCCTATTTTAGAAAAAGAAATAGAACAAGCTATTAATCAACTCCCTAAGAAAAAATCTCCAGGGCCAGATGGATTTACATGTGAATTGTACCAAACATTCAAAGAACAATTAATTCCAATACTATATAAACTATTTGAAAAAAATAGGGAAAGAAGGTATACTACCAAATTCCTTTTATGATACAGATATGGTGCTGATAGCTAAACCAGGTAGGGTGAAAACAGAGAAAGGAAACTATAGACCAATTTCCTTAATGAATATTGATGCAAAAATCTTAAATAATATATTAGCAATGAGATTATAGAAAGTCATTCCTAAGATAATACACTATGACCAAGTAGGATTTATACCAGGAATGCAGGACTAGTCCAATATTAGGAAAACTATCAGCATAATCAATTATATTAATAACCAAACTAACAAAAATCATATGATTATCTCAATAGATGCAGAAAAAGCATTTCATAAAATCCAACACCCATTCCTATTAAAAATACTAGAGAGTATAGGAATAAATGGGCTTTTCCTTAAAAGGATCAGTAGCATCTATTTAAAACCATCAGCAAGCATCATATGTAATAGGGACAAACTAGACCCATTCCCAATAAGATCAGGAGTGAAACAAGGCTGCCCACTGTCACCATTACTATTTAATATTGTATTAGAAATGTTAGCTTTGTCAGTAAGAAAAGAAAAAGAGATTAAAGGAATTTGAGTAGGTGATGAGGAAACCAAATTATCACTCTTTGTAGATGACATGATGTTATATATAGAGAACCCTAGAGACTCAACTAAAAAACTGCTAGAAACAATTCCCAACTTTAGCAAAGTTGCAGGACACAAAATAAATCCACATAAATCATCAGCATTTTTATATATTATCAACAAAGTTCATCAGCAAGAGATACAAAAAGAAATTCCATTCAAAATAACTGTCAATAGTATAAATCTTCCTTTATTTTTATAAGAAGTACTTTATAATTTTATTTATGTAATTTCTATGAGTGTCTTCACAAAAGGACTCCAGGTATTTTACATATTCTTTAGGGACTTTTAATGGACAGTTTCTCCCTCTATTCTAGTTGAATGACAGTGTTGGTAACTTAAAGAAAATAGTATTGATAACATTTGAAAAAGACTGATAGCTTGGGGTATTTGTTTTATGTGCTGTTGCTTTCCTGAAATGTCTAATTATATTCTTTTTAATTGAATTTCTAAGTACTTGATGTAAATCAGCATGCAGATCATGTAAAAATGGTGATTTTTTTTCATATTTTCTTATACTTGTTTACTCAATTTTTTTTTGTATTATTACTATAATGAATATTTTTAGAACTATATCAAATAGTAGTATAGTAATGAATATTCATTCTTTAGCTCTGATATTATCAGAAAGGTCTCTACTATTTCTCTGTTATAAATGATGCTAGCTCTTGGATTTAGATAGTTTTGTTTTGTTTTGTTTTTTACTATATAAGGAAAAGTTGAATCAGACTTAAGCTTTTTAGTGTTGTCTTTTTTCTTTTAATATAAAATTTTCTAAATCTGTTGGTATAATTATATGATTTTTATTATTTAGTTAGTCTGTTGTGTTTTAGAATTTTCCTAATATTGAACCAACCATGAATTCTTGGAATAAATCCAAAATTTTTACATTATAAACATTTTAGTATGTTGTTTTGGTTATTTGATAACATTTTATTTATTTATTTGTATTTAATACCAATATTGATTATATTGCTCTATAGTATTCTTTCCTTGGCTTATCTCTCCATTTTTTAGGTATCAGGACCATGTTTGCCTCATAGAAGCGGTTTAGAAGAATAGCTTCCTTCTTTATTTTATGTAAATTTTGTTGGTCTTTTAATGTCTCATCAAATTCATTTGTAAATCTTTTTAATCTTGAGATATTTTTCCTTTTGATGTTCATTTAAGCCTAGTTCATTTTCTTTTTCTGAGACTAGGTTATTTAAATTCTTCAGTTTTTATAATATATATATATATATTTGAAAGTTTTAATTTTATTGAGCTGTAATTGGGCAAAATAATTTCTAATTTTTTAAATTTCACATACATACTCTTTTTAATTTTTGATACTGATAATTAGGTTTTTCTCTTTTAAAAAATCACATTAACTGGTACTTTATTTTACTAGTTTTTTTTAAAGTCCCTACTTTTATTTATTAGCTTAAAATTTTTTTCCCATTTTTATGTCTTTCTTGATTTTTTTAGAATTTCTGCTTGTTTCTAATCTTAAGGAAAATTGTGAGTTTAAAAGATTTTCTTTTGTTTTATTTCCATTTCATTGATATCCTCTAAAAGCTTTGTTGATGAAATTGTTTAGAAATATAAGTCTTTCTACTTCACTTTATCTCAAAGGTTTTGGTATTTTATCTTTTTAATTTTGTTTGATGAAATCATCTAATGATTGCATTATTTTTTCTTTGGCCCACCATTTCTTTAGAATTAACTTAAATCCCCTTTAAGTTTGGATACTGTCGTCTAATGAAATTTATAATTATTACAATATTTATACAAATTTATAATTATTACAATGAAATATTGTTGTAACTAAAGGATGTATTGGTATTTCTGCTTTTCTGAATTAAACATATATCTTTCTTTTAACTTCTACATTAGGGTATTTTTTTTTGCTTTCATTTTTTTCCTCTTTTAAAAGCTATCATATTGAGCAAAATAACCCTTAAGATCTGTGCTTGTTTTATTTTACTCCTGTGACCCTAAAAAGTCATATGATTCTGAAGGATTCTGAAGGCATATTTGTCTCATTTTTACCCTTATATCATATCATAATCCAGTGATAATTTAAATTATAATTACATTGCAATATAAACACAGAATATGAGAAATTTAGAAAGCTAAATACATGTGAACAATTAGAAGTGTATAAATTATGATTAAAATTATATTTATAATTTAATGTAAAACCATAATATCAATTATAATGATTAATAAAGAAAGGAATATTGTACAGAAAGAAGAACATTATAAATAAATTATGATTGTGTAATTGATACCATAATTTATACCTTTCTAATTGCTTAAATGCATTTAGCTTTCTAAGTTTCTTTTGTCCCCTGTGTTTATATATAAAGCTTCTACCTAGCTTCTTTTTGCCCACAGGATGTTTCAAAGTCTTCTTTTCTATTAAAAGTCTATTTTTTTTTTACCTTATAGGATTATATATAGCTGTGTAGGGTAAATTATTTCTAGTTGTTAGCATTTTTTCTTTTGCCTTTTTGAAGTGTTGTATTCTAAGGTTTTCTTTTTTTCATGTACTTGCAGTCAAGTCTTGTAGGATTATGGCTGGTTCATGAGTACTTAAACTGTTTCTGGAACTGAATCCAATATATTTTCTTTGATTTGTAAGGTCAGAAGTTAGGTTTTAATATTTCTACATGTGTTCAATTTGGGATTTCTTTTTGGAAGTGTCTAGCAAATTCATTCATTTATATATGCATGCATTTATTCTTTTTTTCTCTTTCTCTCTTCCATATAATCAAAAACATCTATTTTATCTTTTATAATTATCTCTTCCCATTTTTGATTAAGAATATCTTTATTTCACATAGCTGTGAAAAGTAGATGATCTCTATTTTAAATTTACTGTAGAATTTAGGGAGAGGTGTTTATATAAACCTTACTTCTGCCTGACTGATTTTTAGTTTTCTCAGAATTAAAAAAATCAAATAGGGAATTCTTTCCTAAGTTATAGTTTTGTTTTTATTTTGTACTAGTTTATAGTTATTTTTGGTTTCCAATGATCAAATCTGTTCCATTGATCTACTTATCTATTTTCTAACTACTACCAAATGATTATGATAACTGCTACTTTATAATATGATTTGAAATCTAATCTTCTCCCTTCATTCATACTTTTTTATTATTTCCTTTGACATTCTTGATTTTTTGTTTCTCCAAATGAATTTTTAAGATTAAGTTCTATAAAGTGTTCACTTGATATTTTTATTGATATAACATTTAAATGGTAAATTGGCTTTGTTAGTATTATCATTTATATTATGCTAGCATGATCCAGCTGTGAACAAGGACTATTGTTCCATCTACTTAAGTTGTTCTATATTCTTTAACAAGAACTTTTTAATTGAATCTTTTTTTTTTCACAAATGTTTTGTGCTCTTTGGTAGATTTGGCCCCAAAATTGTTTTGTTTTGTTTTTTTGTTTTGTTTTTGTTTGTTTGTTTGCTTTTTTGCTGAGGCAATTGGGGTTAAATGACTTGCCGAGGGTCACACAGCTAGGAAGTGTTAAGTATCTGAGGTCACATTTGAACTCAGGTCTTCCTGACTTCAGGGCTGGTGCTCTATCCATTGCGCCACCTCGCTGCCTCTTTGCCCCAAATTCTTTATGAATTCTGTAGTAATTTTGAATGGGATTTCCTTTCTATTATTTCATTTCATGATTTTATAGAATTACTGCTAAATTTTGTGGTTTTATTTTCTAGGCCAAAACTTTAATAATGTTATTAATTATTTAAATTAATGTCTTTACTGATTTTCTTGGATTTTCTAAGTAAACCATCATGTCATCAACAAATATGGAAGATGCTCTTTACCTGTTTTTACACCTTTAGTTTCTTTAGTGTTATTGCTATTGTTAGCATTTTTTAGAACTATATTAAATACTGGTGGGGAGATTTGGCATCCTTGTTTTACTCATGAAATTATTGGGGCCGTTTCTAGTATAATCCCATGGTAGACATTTTCTTCTGAAATTCATCTATCTTGCTTTAGTATCTGAATTGGATATTTGTGCTAAGACCTTCTCCTTCCCATGTCTTTGATAGAGTATTTTCTTTTGTCTGATTTTGTTCCCTCAATAGTCTGGATGGTGGATTCTTTAACTTTCTGTTAGGTGACTATGACTAGAGCCCACTTTCTAGTGGATTTCCATGCCGCTGAGTTATTAGTCCAAGACTGGTTCTGACTACTTTGTCCCTCCCTCCCTCCCTTCCTTCCCTTCCCTCCCTCCGTTCCCTCCCTTCCCTTCCTTTCTTCCTCTTTCCTTTTCCTTCTCCCTTCAGAAAAATAAACAGTTGGTGTTTGGAATTTGGATTTATTTTACACCACGTCTCAAATATGCTCCAGAAGTATGTCATAGATTGTACTGGTCTCACCTTGCCCCAAGTGCTGGGGCTACTTGAATACTGTGTTAGCACTTGAGCTCTGCTATGACTCAGGTCCCAGTCACCTAAGTGTTTTGCTAATTTGTTTAGTGTTTTGCCATTGTAGAGGGCTTCCTGAGTGCTGTTGTGGTACTTTTCCTTGCTGTAATTCTAGTTCATGTTACTAGTATAATGACTAAAGTCTTAGAAGGCCCTAGACAAATACAAGTTTCCCAGATCTCTCTCTTTGTGCGCTTAGCTGGGGGAATTCTGAATTCTACTATTTTGACAGACTGGGACTGGCTTTCAGCCCTAGCTTAGGGCACTGGCTTTTTCTTCTCCTGCCTTATCTTTACTCATAATTCCTCCAGGCTTTTGGCAATTTTCTTGGGCAGTTTTGGACTTAGAAGAGAAGTTTATTGCTTCAGTCTCTTTTGGTTTTTTTTTATCATTCTTCTTTTCTGGTACATTATTAGAATTTTGCTGTAATGATTATGGGAGAACTAGGCTGCTCTTAGACCTTTTCTTTACCAGAAATCGCATTCTAAGAGATCTTAAAGATATAATGTGTAAGTGGCTCTAGCCTTCTCTGAAATTTTCTTGAATTTAAAATTAAAGTCTTACAATTTTCAGATGATGAAATTAAAACTATCTCTAGTCATATGAAAAGTTGCTCCAAATCACTATTGATCAGAGAAATGCAAATTAAGACAACTCTGAGGTACCACTACACATCTGTCAGATTAGCTAAAATGACAGGAAAAGATAATGATGAATGCTGGAGGGGATGTGGGAAAGCTGGGACACTAATACATTGTTGGTGGAACTGTGAACGGATCCAACCATTCTGGAGAGCAATTTGGAGCTATGTTCAAAAAGTTATCAAACTGTGCATACCTTTTGACCCAGCAGTGTTTCTATTGGACCTGTATCCCAAAGAGATCTTAGAGGAGGGAAAGGGACCCACATGTGCAAGAATGTTTGTGGCAGCCCTTTTTGTAGTGGCTAGAAACTGGAAACTTAATGGATGCCCATCAATTGGAGAGTGGCTGAATAAATTATGGTATATGAATGTTATGGAATATTATTGCTCTGTAAGAAACAATCAGCAGGACGATTTCAGAGAGGCCTGGAGAGACTTGCATGGACTGATGCTGAGTGAGGTGAGCAGAACCAGGAGATAATTATACACAGCAACAACAATATTACATGATGATCAATTCTGATGGACATGGCTCTCTGCAACAAAGAATTGTCTCAAACCAGTTCCAGTTGTTCAGTGAAGAAAACCATATACACCCAGAGAGAGGGATATGAAATATGGACCACAACATAACATTTTCATGCTCTCTATTGATGTTTGCTTGCATTGTGTTTCCTTTCTCTGATTTTCTTTTTTTTCTTGTAGATAGGATTTTTCTTATACAACTTGTCAACTATTATTACATTATTAACATGTAGTGGACTTCCTGCCATCTAGAGGAGGGGAGGAGACTAGGGGGGAAAATTTGTAATGGATAGCTTTGTAAAGATCAATGCTGGGGAACTACCCATACATATGTTATACAAATAAAAAGCTTTAATAAAAAAAATAAAAATAAGGTCTTAGTCCAGACTTTAGTAAACCCAAATTCACTCCATGCATTGTGCCAATGTTCCCGCTTCCTTCCCTCAAGATGTGTGGTGACTATGCAACAAAATATGAGTGATAGGGTACCCTATTACAGTAATCACCTGCCTCCTTCCTCACATGCATACTTGTTCCTCTATCAGGGAGAGGAAGATATTTCATTTCATTTGCTTTTTTTTTTCCTTTTCTAAAATTATTCATCTGGTGGCCATATGAGGACTCAGTTGCATTAAGACCATGGCCCTCATCTGTTCCCGAGGAAGACCTTTCAGTTCCACATGGAAGAGTAAACATGAATAAATCCTGGAATTAGATGGAAATGAGATGTGGTATTGAGCTCTTTCTGATATGAGTGACATTGGCCAGCAGAGGCGGGAAAGGCCATGGGGCTTTTAGGAACAGGGCCCAGCCACCCTACCCTGGAATCCCAATCACGGTCTGTTAAGGAGCACGCAATGCATAGTTGGCTAAATTTGGTTGTTGGAATTTTTTTTTTGATCCTGACACAAATACCAAAGTATAACCTAAAATGATTTGTTACCTTCCAGCATCTCTGAAGCAAGTACTTTTATTTTTAACTCCAACACTAATGTAGTACTTCTAACACATGAAACTTCTTTTTTTCCTATCACTTTAGGAGCCCTGTAGCAGATCAGAGTTTGCAAACACGATTGCTGTCTGAATGATAGTCATAAATGGTATTAATTATAATTGTAGCCAGTGTCACTGTGCAGTTGTTAAGAGTTCACTCAGCCCCAGGTCTTATACCAGCCTTCAAGGACCTTCATGATTATCACTAGAGAATTTTCTTTATGAGGTGGGCTGTTGTTCTGCCGGTCATGTCCCTCCAGTTGAAAAATCATCCACAGAGGAACAACTCACTGTCTCTCAAGATAGTTATAATGAAAACATTTGTCATACTCCATCTATGTGTCTGTTAGTTTGTCTCTTTGGTACTAGACGTTATGGTATATAAAGTACTCAATAAAAGCCCTAAGTGAATGGCAGCCATAACTTATTTCCTGAACTCACAGATCAAGTTTAGAGATTTGAGAGTTGAGTTGTTATTTCTTTAGACTATGGACAAATATAATGTAATGAATGAATAAGTGAAGCATTTGTTAAATGCTTATTATGTGTAGAGCACTGTCCCAAGTCCTGTAGAAACAAATAGAAAAAGCAAAAAGACAGTCCTTGCTCTCAATGATCTGTCATTCTAATGATGAAATCCACACAGATGGAAGGTTTTAAATGCAAGTCAGATGAAAAAATTCTATGGTCCTTCATACAGCAACAAAGCACATATGGATTTTTTTTCTTTAATATCTATAATCTTTAATGCTTTTTACTACTCTTGCAAATTTCAGGATGTGGAATGAGCTAGATCCTACCCCCATTAATTTTTCTGGAAATGTACTGATTAAAAATGTCCCATAGATTACAAGTTTGCTATCAGAGAAAGCCTGTAGGTCTATGTGATGCGTAATATATTTGAAAGTTTGGCCATACAATTAGCCAGATTCTTCCTCCTTCCCTTCCCAGTTTCCTCCCCCTCCCCCATTTACCTTTTTGACCAACTATTTCTCAGAGATCCCAAAATATAGATCTGGGGATGAAGGCAACAGATAGTACTAGCTACAATATATTTCCTGGCCATCTTAGTCAGGAGAGCAGCAGATTCTTAAGACCAGAGTCATAGATTTATGACAGATATTGAGTATTTGGAGCAATGGGAAAAACACAGGCTTTGGTATTGGACCTAGACTCAGATCCTGCTCCTGATACTCCATGTATGACCCTGGCTTAGTCATTAAACTCTCCTGGGACCTATTTTCTTCATTTATAAAATGAGGGGTTGCATTAATTTTCCAGCTCTTGTTCTGTGATCTAATGACCTTGTTTGTTCACTAACTAAAAATACTGGAGTAAGATGGAGAAGTTAACAAACCATTAAAATACTGTAGTTCATATCAGATATGGGACTTTTTTGATATGTAAGAAGAAAGCTTAGAAGCCATTCTATGCTTCTCTATCTTATGAACCGATCTGAGGAATTTGTATGACATAGGTGGTTATCATGAGACACTATTTGGAAAAAAGATATTTTCTTCTCTCCAGAAATACCTAAGAAAACTTTGAATTATAGTACCTGTTCTTAATTCTTATCTGACATACAGTTATTGTAATTTATGTTCTTTAATAAATATAGCTATGATATATGTTGTATTCATAGGATGTCTTATATTTGGTATGTTGGTAGACATATAAGCCATTCATTTAGAAAGTATAAACTACTCCATATTGGGGAGCCACACAGGAAAGATTGCAACCTTTGAAAATAAAGCTCATGAACTCAGTAACGTGGTTCATTCATTTTGTGTAGCTCTAATTGCTATTTTTCCCCCTTTATATCAATCCAAAATCTTCTTCTCTTTAACTTCTACCCACCATTCCCACTTCTTCCCTCTGTATCCAAGAACAAATCTCTCTCTTCCAAGTGATAGCTCTTTAGACACTTAAAAAGCAGTCTCATACATCCCTTCAACCTTTTGTCCTCCAGGCTAAACATTTCTAGTTCATTTAAAAGACCCTAATATGGCATGATCTTGAGGTCTTTAACCTTCTAGTCAACTTCTTCTAAATGCTCTCCAGATTATTAATGCCCTTCCTAAAACCTAGTTCCTGACCACAGTGTTCAGATGTGGGCTTCTAGTGCAGAATATGACAAGACTATGACTTACTCAATGCCAAATACTCTGCCTCTTTGAAGATAGCCTAATATATTTTTTCTTTCTTGGCTACCACAACTTACTTTTGATTTAATTAAATTTCAGGCCTCTAAAATTTCCTAGATCATCTTCAGAGGAGCTCTTAAGCTATTTCCATCCTATACTTGTGAGGTTGATTATTTCAGTATAAAGTTAAGACTTTCTAATTTATCACAATTAAATTTCCATCTTCCTTTATTTTCCAGGTTTCATAGCCTAACAAAAAAAATTAATCCTGACTGTCTTTTGGGTACAAGCTATTCTTCCAAGATTAATGTTGTCCACATATTTACTAAATATACTATCTCTTTATGTAAGCCACTGATAAAAGGGACAAATAATGCTGGGCCAAATACTAATTCCTGGCTTCCATATTCATCCAAATGAATGAATTATTAATGAATACATTTTCTTTTAAGTCTTTTCAGTAATTTCTAACACCATCAAACAGTATTGTCTAACCTGCTTTCTCCATTCTCTCTCACAAGAATCAAAATTTTGTCAAATGCTTTGTTAATATATAGGTAAGTAGAAATAAAAGAAAGCTTAAATAATTAAAGGATAATTATTGTTCATGGTTATGCCATGCCATTACACTAAAAAAAACTTCTTACCCAATCAAGCTATTAAGTAGTTACCTTAAAGAACTAGCACGATAATAAATTTCATTTGGAGGAATGAAAAATATATCTTGGAATTTTTTTAGTTACTGAAGGAAACCTAGCATTTGCATATCCTAAACAGTTTCATAGGGTAATATTTATCACAATTATTTGCTTTCTCTTTTAAAAAAGTAGATCATTGCAGTATATAAACATAACAGAGAAATTGACACAGAAGCCCAATATTGGATGAATCCAGGAATGCAAACTACTGGAAGAAAAGCTATTAACAAGAATGAATGGAAAAGTTGAAAAGCAGTTGCTAGTAAACAAATTTGTCAGTTTTTTGGAAGTAAAATATTACATCATAAAAAATGGAAGAGAATGTGAAGGAGGTTCCTTTCAGACTTCATAACTAAGTGAAGCAGAGATGAGAAAAAATGAGACAATTTTGATTATGTAAAATTCAAGAACTTTTTCCCAAACAAAATCAATACAGCTAGAATCAAAAAAGAAACTGGGCAGGAGGAGAGAGAAGGAACAATTTTTCCATCAGGTATCTCTGATACTATCTGATGCCCAAGATATTTAGGCAGTTGGAACACTTGCTATTTAATGATATGAATCATCTTTGAAAGAAGAAATATTTGCAAGCATGGAGAAAGGCTATTAAGAGAAATATAGATTAAAACAACTCTGAAGTTTCACCTCAAACCCAGAATATTGGGGAAAATGATAAAAATCCCAATTAGTCAATGTTAAGGGGACTGCAGGAAAACTTGGCACATTATGGCATATAAACACATATATAAACATCAGCTAGAAACAAAGTAGTAGTCCATATACTTGAAAAGGATGAACAAATATCTCTAGATGGATATAAGGGAATAATATCATGTCTCAAAAGATGACAAATGTAACTTTAGAAAAAGATTGGAAAATATATATTAAATGATGCATAGCAGAGAAAATAACTTAGCAGAAACATATATACAATGAATGCAGCATTATAAACAAAAGCATTAGAAGGCTGCTAAACTATGATCAATTGCAATGAATCATCTTGTTCCTGGGGAATTAATGGTGAAACTCATTTCCATCCTTTCAAGAGAGAGATGAAAGTATTATGGGTACAGAATGTGACATGTGCTGTCAAAAATGGTTATTTTGTTGGTTACTTTTCTAGAGTTGCTTTTCTTTGCTAGAAGCCAAGGTTCACTTGTATGTGGCAGTGGGGAATACATTAGGAAATAAGTTTGGCACAAAAATGATAGTTACATTCCAATACTTCAAAAATAAAATTAAGCTGTAACATTGCCCTAATCTAATAGTTTATTAACCCTATCAATAAAATAAAATTGGATAGTCTGGCAGAGCCTCTTTTTGATGAAAACATGCCAGTTTTTTGTAATGATTTATTCCTTTTCTAGATATTCACTAACCATACATTTAACAAGACATCCTTGAATTTTGCCAAAATTTAAAGAAATGCTCACCAGACCATGGCTTGCAGACTCCATTCTTTTCCATTTTTTGAAAACCAGGACAAAATTGCTGTTCTCTAATTTTGCCATACCTTTCTGCTTGCCAAAATCTTTTTTTTAAAAAGCTTAATAGTATTTTATTTTTTCCAATTACATGTAAAGATAGTTTTCAACATCTATTTTTGTAAGATTTCTAATTCCAAATTTTTTCCCTTCCTCCCTTTCCTCTCTTCTTCCTAATATAGCAAGCAATCCAGTAAGGCTTATACATCTACAATCATTTTAAGCATATTTCCACATTACTCATGTTGTGAAAGAAAACATAAAAATTAATGGAAAAAACAAGAAAAAAAACAAACAAAAAGCAAAATTAAGTTCTTTCTCTGGATGTGAATACCATTTTCCATCACAAGTCTATTAGAGTTGTCATGAATCACTGTATTAATTAAAAGATCTAAGTCTATCATAGCTGATCATCACATAATGTTGCTATTAATGCGTGTAATGTTCTCCTAGTCTTATTCACTATCAGTTCATGTAGGTCTTTCAAGATTTTTTCTTATTGTGCAATAGTATTTCCATTACATTCATTTACAACTTACTCAGCTATTTCCCCAGTTAAGAGGTATTCCCTTAATTTCTGACTCCTTGCCACCACAAAAAGAGCTTCTACAAATGCTTTTACACATATGGTTCTTTTTCCATTTTTGTAACCTTTTGGGGATACAAAGTAGTCATATACCAAAATTTTAAAGTTCATTTAAAGTTGCTCAAGAATCATATCTGTCAGTTTTAGAGTCCTCTGTTACCTAGTTTACCTGAATTTTTTTTCTCAAAGACAAATGTATGTTCTTTTTGATCCCTTTATTTATTTTGATTATCAACTTCTTGTAAGCCATTTTTGTTCTTTTTTAAAAAAATAATTCAAAGATTATTATCCTTGGAAGAAAAAAACAGAAGTAACAAAAAGGTGAGCAACCCTGTCTTCTTTGCCATTATTGTCCCGTATTGTCCCAAGTATCAGTCCTGTCTGTTCTTTGATTCTCCTCCTTTACCTAATATAGTTTTTTAAAAAATCCTTTTTCTGCCAAGAAATTACTTTATAGAGTTAGAAAAAATAATAGCAAAATTCATCTGGAAGAACAAGAATTTCAAGGGAATTAATAAAAAAAATTCAAATGAAGGTGACCTAGCCATACCAGACCTAAAACTATTATAAAGTAGCAAGTCATCAAAACCATTTGGATCCTGGCTAAGAAACAGAGTAGTAGATAAGTGGAATAGGTTAGGTTCACATGACAAAATAGTCAATGACTATAAATAATAATCTAGTGTTTGATAAGCCCAAAGACTTCAGCTTCTGGGATGAGTACTCACTATTTTACAAAAATTGCTGGGAATATTGAAAAATAATATTATAAAAAAACTAGGCATTGACTGACACCTAACAGTGTATACCAAGATAAGGTCAAAATGGATTCATGATTTAGATACAAAGAGTGATACTATAAGCAAATTAGGAGAACAAGAGACAGCCTACCTCTCAGATTTGTGGAAAAGGAAGGAATTTATGGCCAAATAAGATCTAGAGAACATTATGAAATGTAAAATGGATAATTTTGATTATATGAAATTTAAGAGGTGTTTTTTTTAAACAGACAAAACTAAGGAAGTCAAGATTAGAAGGAAAATAGAAAACTGGGAAAAATTTTTACATGCAAGTTATTTTTCCTCCCCCACCCCTTTTTTTTTTTGATTAGATTTGCAAAACTCCAGGGAAACACATTTTCATTGGCTCTCATAAGGTATACTCCTCTCATTCAGAGCTTGTCATTTTAATATTATAAGTTGTGGGACAGAGATAGAAATCCTGCTCTCAAATACCAGCCTAAGCAGCTATTCACATACTTTACATGTGACTTTTTTTTCAGAATCCCTTTGATCAGTTGTAGTGATGAAAATACCACCTGTGCTCTTAAAATCTTTAGTTCCTTTTCCTAAATTTCATAATCCTTAGCAATACTTTTTATATTCCTTCTTATGTTATGGTGACCATGTGAATTACCAAAAAATGGGTAGAAATCATCTGCTTTGACAAGTCTTGGGAAGTTTTATGTCATGTCCTAGATTTATGCCTTTAGAAAAGATCGGGCCATTGTATTGTTCATTTCAAGTCAGTAAATAGATATCTCACTATCTCCTTCCCTTAAAAAAATTTAGCAAACCACAATGAACATATCTTCCTCTTACCCTTACAGGATGACTTCTCACTTTATAGAATGTGGAGCTACTATCACTCTTCAGAGAACAGATCAGTATTTCTCTCTCAGTTAACACATTTATTATTTAGCTCCAAATGTTCAGGAGTCATTCCTCCCTTTTTCCTCTGTCATGTTCTGTTACCCTTCCAACTCCTGCCATAAGTCAAGATTTCCTTCTGTTTCATTAGATAAGTTTTCTATTTTATTTTAACATTAAAGACCTTCCTATGGAATATTTCATTGTACATGATAACTGGAATATTGGAGAAGTGGAGTCAGTTTATATTCCCTTTTAAGAAACAGTCCTTCACTTTGTGCATGGAAGAGAATTGTATGGCCATTGCATAATTAAAAACATTGTATGCTTTACCATATTATATTCACTTATAAAAATCTCCTGACTCTCCATAGTGTCAGAAAACAAGAACCTCAGCCCTTTGTCATTCTTACTAATAGGGTTTTTCCTTCCCTATTTTTCTTCATAGTCACCTAGAGATAAGAAAAGTGGTGGGTCTTGATCATCTCCTCATCACATCAATTTAACTAGCAAATTCAGCATTCTTTTCTTTATTTTATTAACTTGTCTCTCCTAAATTTTCTTACCATACTTCCATAATTTTAACCTTTTATTACTGTCCATCTTTCTTTTCCTTCTCCTTTTCTCTCTTCTCAGATTCTTCTCTTTAAGTCCATTTACACCTATTTCTTGGTGCTTTCTCTTTCTTCTAACAACAAGAAGACAAGTACTGATATAATGCTTTAAGATCTAGAGTTCTTTACAAATATCACTTCGTTTATACTCACAACAACCTTGGGAGGCAGGTACTATTATTTTCATCCTCATTTTACAGATGACAAGGCTGAGGCAGCCAGAGGTAGGGACTTGCATTCAGGTCACTTTGCTAGTCAGTGTCTGAGGGTGGATTTTTTTTTTCAGAATTGGTAGGACTTTTAATAATCTCTATCCTGTTCAATGTAGACCCTTTATTTTTTTTTTTCTTTGAGCAATCTTTTTTTTTTTTTTTTTTTTTTTTTTGCAAAACATATGTATGGGTAATTCTTCAACATTAACCCTTACATAGCTTTCTGTTACAGATTTTTCCCCCCAACTCCCCACCCCTCCCCTAAATGGCAGGATACCCACTACATGTTAATTATGTTAAAATATTTGGCAAATCGAATATATGTATACAAACTTATCATTGTTGTGCAAGAAAAATCGTATCTACACAGAAGACATATCAGCTAAAGGAAACACAATGTAAGCAAACATCAATCAACAGTATGAGAATGTTATGTTGTGGTCCACATTTCACATCCCTCTCTCTGGGTGTATATGGTTTTCTTCAGTGAACAATTGGAAGTGGTTTGAAACATTTCATTGTTGAAGAGAGCCATGTCCATCAGAATTGATCGTCATATAGTATTGTTGTTGCCGTGTATAATGATCTCCTGGTTCTGCTCATTTCACTCAGCATCAGTTCATGCAAGTCTCTCCAGGCCTCTCTGAAATCATCCTGCTGGTTGTTTCTTACAGAACAGTAATATTCCATGATATTCATATACCATAATTTGTTCAGCCATTCTCCAATTGAAGGGCATCCATTCAGTTTCCAGTTTCTAGCCACTACAAAAAGGGCTGCCACAAACATTCTTGCACATGTGGGGCCCTTTCCTTCCTTTATGATTTCTTTGGGATATAAGCCCAATAGAAATGCTGCTGGGTCAAAGGGTATGCACAGTTTGATAACTTTTTGAGCATAGTTCCAAATTGCTCTCCAGAATGGCTGTATCCATTCACAGCTCCACCAACAATGCATCAGTGTCCCAGCTTTCCCACATTCTGAGGGTGGATTTTAACTCAAATATTTATGACCTCTCTTTTTTTCTTTAGCTTGAACCTTTTCCATATCATCATAAAGTTAGAACTGAAAAAGGCTTTAGAGGCCATCTTGCCCAAACCCCTCATTTTATCAGTGAAAAACTGATTAAAGGTTAAATAGTTTGTCCATGGTTATCCAGATCGAATGACTTGCCCATGTAAATAGAGCCATGATATGAAAACAGGTTTTCTAACTTCAGTCTAGCTCTCTTTCCATAACATCATGTTTTTATTTGAGCTTGATTCCTTTTCCTCCTTCTCTTTGAATTCTCCAAAAATTCCCATCCTCAAATCTCAATCTTCAGTCTTCTTTAAAATTCAAAAATCTTTTCAATGTCCTTCACAAATCTTGTCTTCCAGTTCCCTTTTGGCTTACAAGAGCCATTTTGAGGCCTAGATCTGTGCCTCCTTCACATTAAATGTTGAAATTAAGGAAATATTCTCCAACACCTATTCCAGCCCTAAAATTCTATAGTTACTAATACTTCTCAAGTATGAAATAGGAAAAAGAAAGTCATTCTCCAAGTAGGTATTAACACTGATCTGAACTAGAATAGTATTAATTGTGTTTATTCCTTCTTTAGGATTTCAGTCTGTTTTATAGGCGGGCTTACCTTTTCTATGTATGTGCCCTGTCTTTCCCCTTTAATCTTAGGCCCTTAACCTTTTTTGTGTATCATGAGTCCCTCCTTGGCTATCTGACAAAATCTTTGGAGCTGTTTACATAATGATATCTATAAATCCATAGAGTAAAATACATAAGGTTATAAAGGAAAGCAGAAGAAAGTAAAAATTGAGATCAATTTTAGTTTTGCCTTTCACGTTCATAGGCCCCTTGAAATTTACCTGTGGGTCCCTTGGATGTCTGTGGATCCCAAATTAAGAACTCTTGACCTAAAATTATATAAAAAACTGTTTTAAATTTGTAAGAATAAGTCATTCACCAGTTATCAAATATTTAAAGAACAGGCAATTTTCTAAGATAGTAATCCAAATTCTAACAATATGAAAATAACATGCTCCAAATAATTAAAAATCAAAGAAATGCAAATTAAAGCAATTCTTAAAGTTCCATCTCAGATCCATCTGGATCTAGCAAAGTTGATGAAATAGGAAAATTACCAATCTTCAAAGGGCTGTGGGAGAACACATTATTATACTATTGTTGGAGCTATGAACGGGTACAACCATTCTGGAAAGCAATTAAGAATTATTCCTCAAAAGTTACTAAACTGTTCATATCCTTGAGTTAGCAACCCCATTGTTAGTCATATATATGAAAGAGATCAAAGCAAAAGGAAAAGATCCCTTAATGTGTACGAAAATATTTATAGCAACTCTTTTTTTTGTAGTGGAAAAGAACTGGAAATTAAGGGTAGGTAATCAATTGGGGAATGATGAACAAATCATGATACAGGAATGTAATGGAATACTATTGCAAGAAATTTTGAAATAGGAGGTTTCAGAGAAACTTGGAAAAACTTGAATGAACTGATACTGAGTGAATTGAGCAGAAGCAGAAGAATAATTTATAATGTAATATCATCATTGTAAATAATTTTTTCCAAAGACTTAAGAACTTTGATCAACACAATGGCCAACTAGTACTAAAGGAATAATGATGAAGCAAGCTACCTATTATGAAGAATAAGAAATCCATTTCTAAACATAGCCATTGTGGGAATTAGTTTTTGTCAGACTATGCTTGTTTTTTTTTTTTTTTGCAAAGGTTTTTTTTCTTCTTTTTTCTTCTTTTTTCATAGTGAGAGAAATGTGAGGAGGGAAATGTTTGACAATTGAAAATCTTAATTTTTTTTAACAGGACCTCTTAATTAGATGGATAGTTAAGTGCTTTGATAGTGCAAATTGTACCTTCTTTCTAAGGAAGAAATTCAAACATTTCCTCCCCAGTACCTATTCAAACTGCTTTATATATAATGTTCAATACGTGTTTGATTGATTTCCAGAAGCAAAGTCTAATGAAGTAGAATAATCCTTAAAAGTATTTAAGGAATGAAAGAAACCCCCACTTTTTTCCTCAAAGTCATGAATGTGCTTCTCTTCTTAACTCCTTACTTGGGACAGGTAACAAATCTTTTATCTTCTGGATTGGGTCTACTTGTAGCCAGTTCCCAAGGGAAACAAACTGTCCTATGCAGATTGTTTTCCTTTCTTTCTACATGCTTCTTAAGCTCTCAATGCAAGCATCAAACACACAACTTCCCTGCTTTCTCACTTGAAGCTACAGGATGCAAGCAAGGGGGAGGCTGGCAGCACTCCCATGGTGCTTGGAAGATTCAATGCTCTTCTCAGCCAACATGCTGATAGTTGGGGGTTGGAGGGGATGAAACAGAGAGACACAGAAAGAGGAGAGGCAGGGAGCCAGAGATAAAAACCAGACACCTTCTGGAAGAGATTCTTGAAAGTGTTGCAGACCCAAGATGGGAGCCACATGACCTGGCTGTGTCTATAAACATTTCTTGGCAGAGAAAGCCCTAGCTAGACTCTGATCTATAGTTTGCCTCTTCTTTCATCATCCACAAGACTGATATGAAGATATCCCAGAGGTAAAACTAACCATCTTGTAAATAATTAAGTGGCCATCAGCATTAAGTATTTGGGACCACAATGCTGAAAGCAGTTGAATTCATAAGAAAAGGCTTACATTGTCTTTCAGAGGAATCAGGGTACCCTCTTATGACATGAATTAATATAAGATTTTAAAAATTGATGTATCATTTATTATAAGGGCTACTCATTGGATACATTATACAGTAACATTTATCATGAGAGTGGGCAGTGTTCCATGGTGAATAGAGAACTGTTCTTGAATTCAGGAAGAAGTAGATTTCAATCCTACCTGTGGTATATATGGGCTTAAATTCCTAGGCAACTCTGTAAGATTATTAATTTCAGAGAAGATGCTAGCCTACAATATTCAAGAGTAGTTCTTTAACTTTCATAGGTCTGATCCAAAATTAAATATATGTGCGCACACACACATACACACACACATATATATATATACATATGTATATATATATATATGTATATATATATATATACATATGTATATATATATGTGTGTACATATATATATACATATGTATATATATATATATATGTGTATATATATATATATATATATTCAGTGTTCAGGTTACTTTTCCATATCCCCCATAATATCCAGAACAGGGTTTTGTATGCTTTTTGTTAATACCTATTGAATTGATGAATTGACTGAGAGATTTCGTAGAGTGGCAGCTATTCTTAGAGGACTATTCTTAGAATCATAAAAAGCCAAATTCAGATCTTGCCTTTAGTATGTGCACTATGGCCATGAGTGAGTCAAAGACACTTTTAGTATTTCAGGCCCCACCTCTTAAGATTATTGATTATAGAAGAGCTGCCACTTTAAATTAAAGGAGTTTCCACACTAGAACTTCCCCCAGACTAATAGAATCATAAGTGTGAGGGGGAAGGAGGGGAAGCAATTAATTGAAATGAGTTTCAGTCAAATAAGCAACTGTCATGGCTGGGGATAGAGGATAGACCCGGCAATATTATATTGTTCCGGGATTGTTATTGACATTAGTGAGTTTGGGAGAGGTATTTTATGAAAAGCAGTTTTTGTTTTTTAAACTACTAGAGTCTAATTCAAATATAAAGGGAAGGAGATGAATATTCTGTACATAAGGTTATCTACAGGCTGCATGTTGACTTACATAAAAATATAATGTTTTATTGTATTTTTATTTTGGCAACTATTTCCCAATTATACTTTAATATGGTGCACTCAATAGTATTGAAAACAGCATTTTTGACACACCTCTGTTTTAAATTTTGTATTTACAGAATCACAGATATTTAGAGTTGGAAGAGACCTTATGTCCTTTACTCCAGTCCATATATAAAAGAAATCCCAATCTAAAACACCTAGCAACAAAGGTATCCCCAATTTAACATACCCAGCAATTATCTTTAAGTCTTTTCTTGAGGACCTCAAAGGAGGGAAGCTTCCCTCCTCCTGTGGGAGCCTGTTCTTAATTGTTAGGAAACTTTCCCCCAACATTGAGACCAAAATGACCTCTTGGCAACTTCTTCCCATTGCTTCTAGTTGTGCCATTTGGGACCAAACAGAACCAGTCTAATCCTGCCTCCACAAGTAGTTAAAGACAGCTGTCATGTTACCCTAAGTCCTCTTTCCAAAACTAAATATGCTTAACATCTTCCATCACTCCCCATATAATGGTCCAAGATCCTTCATCATCTTTGTCTTTATCTGGGAGCTTTCCAGTTCATCAATGTTACTTTTAAACTGTTGGCATCCACAACTGATCATACCTTTCTAGATGTGGTCCAATCAGGGCAGAGGAACTATCACTTCCCTATTTTTTAGAAACCAAATCTTTCTTATTACAGTCCAAGATCTCATTAACTCTAGGTTAAAGTCTAGTTGCGGTAAGAACTGGGGTCATAGTTATTCCTGGAATGTAACCTACACATATAACAGGAGTCCAAGGATATGAGAAGCCACCAATTTAATCTTCTTAAGTATCACTTTCATCATGATGAACAGTGATGATAGATTTCTCAATGGCCCACAGGATAACATCAATTTTATTCTTGCTAAACATCCAAAATCAGAACTTAAAATATCTTTCCAACCTTACATCCAAATACTTTAGCATCATCATTAGCAGAATTCACATTTTACTATGCCTTTGTGAGGTTGATAATATGTTATTACCTCCATTTTCTAAATAAATAAACTAGAACATTCTACTTTAACTAAGGAGGTCTTCTAAATATTGTCTACACTTCCTTTCATCAACCTTTACTACTCAGCCCCAATCCACGAAAACTTCTTGGATTACTCCAGCCCACAGAGATAGTTCCATCTTTTGAATGAATGTAGTATCTATTGTTGGTTCCACTTAAGGAATTATAGGATCTAGACCTAGAAGGAATCTTAGTGAATATCTGAGTCAATATCATCACTTTATAGATGAGAAAGCAAGGCCCACAGATGCTAAGTGACTTTTTTCATGTGGATAACAAATTTTTAATCCCTTGTATATACAAAGTTTGTAGATTGTAAATCCAGTGGTCTTTCTATTACATCATGTTATCTCCTTCATTTGACACTAATAATATATTTCAAATCTGTTGTAAGGCACTTATTAGCTGGGTGTCACAACCTGGACTCCTGGACAAGTTACAACCCTATTGCCTCAGTTTCCTTATCTGTAAAATGAGCTGGAGAAGGAAATGGCAAAGCATTCCAGTATCTTGGCCAAGAAAATCCCAAATGGAGTCATAAAGAATTAGACACAACTGAAATGTCTGAACAATGACAATAACAAAAATATACTTCCTTATGTTGTCATTTATCTTTTTATACTTGTTTTTTATTTCTCCTACTGATTGCAAATTCTTTGTACATGATGATTTTGCCACTCATAAGGTCTAGCTTAGGACTGGGCACATAGGAAGTATTTAATTTTTAATTTTTTTGTTTTTTATTGTTATTATTGATTGATGTGGAATCTATGGTATACAAGATTCCCTTGTCATGGACTTTTCCTTAATGGTTCTTTGTATTTTGTATTTATTTTTTATTTTTTAGGCGTTTGAACAAGAATAAACTACAAGTCCTCCCAGAATTGCTTTTCCAGAACACCCTGAAGTTAACCAGATTGTAAGTAGAGTTTAATTCCTAATATACAGGCTGTGCTTTTATTTACTATAGCTGGTGTGAATAATGCATTTGCCATTGTGTTGGTAGTCTCTTGTGCCATGTGATACTTGGTGGTGGATCTGTTGAATAGAAAAGCCAGACCAATGTTCAGTGAGGTGTTGCCAGTTGAAGGAAATAGAACTAGAGAAAAAATAAAGAAGCCATCAGTCTTTTCTTCTTTTTGCTTCCCTCAGGGTGTAAGAGCTTCAAGAGGCCAATGGAGATAATTTGTTTGTGATGGTGGGATGCTCCTTGCTAATGGGAGAGTTAAGGGACTGGGGGGAGATGGAGGAGGGGGAGGGGCTTTCCAGAAGGACTCAGATGCTTGCAGAGAAATGTCTCATGTTCATGGGATTTATTTCCATTTGTTAACAAAAAAAAGTGTTGGTTTTGAAGAACTCTTGCTTTGAACACATTTTGACTAGAGCCTGGAATCATATAATCATTCTGGTGAGAACAGTGCCTGCTATTTGCAGCATAGATGGGGCATAGACTGCTTTCTAGATCTCCTAGCTGTAGAATGTCTGCAAGAATGGGTGAGCCAGCTAGTCATTTTTCCCCACCAGAACTGATTAGTTACAGCGACATTTGGGCATATTCATTCAAAATGAATTGTTTTGAACAGGAGACTTGTTGGAATTAAAATGAAATATGATTTTGAGGTAGTGAGACTGAGCACTTCCATGATGGGTGTTCTATCAGTGCTTATTGATAGCCAGTGGTTTCTATGATTCTGATATAGATTCTTATAGTGACTTCTTTCATTGATCACAAGGATAGATATTGGATAGAGCATGACAACAATTTTGGAGACTTTTCAGCAGGAGCTGCATACAGATGAATTTTATTCTGCAGTTTTTCTATTAGGGGTACAACAAATAGTTTGTTTAGAAGCCTTGCTAGTGAAATTGTGCAGTTATCATAGGGAGATTAAAAAGTTGTGATATCCATGTACATTTCTACTTGTTTATTTACTTATGCAAGCAAGATAACTGTAAAAATATGTATACACGTATTCGATTTGTCAAGTATTTTAACATAATTAACATGTAGTAGACTTCCTGCCATCTAAGAGAGGGGTGGAGACTGGCGGGGGGGGGGGGGGAATTTGTAATGGAAAGCTTTGTTAGGGTCAATGCTGAAAAATTACCCATACATGTGTTTTGCAAATAAAAAAGCTTTATAAAAATATATATTTAATTGTGCAATAAAATTATACATGAAGAAATGAACACAAATTCGTCTTCCTCAGGAAACATAAAATACATGACAACATATTATATTCATTTAGGAGTCAAATCAATGTTAGGAAAAATACATATATGCATTATTGCACATACAGATACAGTTTTGTTGTCAGTACACCAACTTGAAAGGACTGTTTAGAGCCCTGATTTGGACAGAAGCCTTCTTCTTCCCAAGTAAGAGACACCTGCATCTTGTCAGCCGCCTTTCTTGTGGTGGTCTCTACATCAAGGTACTCTATCATCACTGTCGATACCTTCTTACTGAATATGGCACATCCTTGTGGGCTTCTACTCAGGAACTACCCACACAGCTGGTTTGACATGAGGGTGAATGTATACACACACACACACACACACACACACACACACACACACACACATGCACCCATGCTGTTTGAACACACATGTGAGTCCACCCTACTTGTGTTTCTAACTCAGCTGGAAAAGCTGAATTAAGAGCAAAGCCAAGAAAACAGAGTACAGAGTAAGTTGACCCTGGTCTCCACCTCATCTCTCCGGTATATCCATTTTCTTAAATTATTTCCACACAAGAGCTGGTTTCTCAGCTCAGGATCACATGGCACTTGTTTATCCTGCTTTTATATAATTAGAGCAGATTATATGCTATTTATTTTGTGATTTTAGTATTGGCTTTTCAGTAAACGGAATATGTCTGGTTTTTGCTGCCCAGGTTGACTGAGTAGTTTATAGGATTACAGATTTAGAGCTAGAAGCACTTCTGGGGTCATTTAGCCCAACCCTTCTTTTGCAGATGAGGAAACAGAGACCAAAAGAGGTTGGATGAATTGTTTATTGTCTCATAGATGGTTAAGTGATAGAAGTCGAATTTGAATCCAATTTCTTCTACTCCAAATACAGGATTCATTCCCCTAGCACCATATGATGGTAATCTGTGGTCAGATTTTCACATTTTAAGAAATCCTCAAGTGCATGTGTAAAATTGCTAACTCTTACTCAAATGATCCTTTTATCCAAGAGCAAAAGTGGACTCTTAATTGGTCTTGGTCATTCTGTGATGCTTTTCTAGTATAGGAGCAAGTAGAAAGATTTTTGAGATTCTGTCATTGGGTCCCTAAAGTACAGCTTCCTAGTTTTCCCCAAATCATTCCCTAGTTCCCTGTTTAGTTTGAAAGGAACTAAGATTTCAGTCAGCTCTGGAGCAAACTGCCACTAGACATATGCTGTGGCTTTTATGGTGAGTATAGATGATGTATCTGACTACGTGTCTGACCAAACCTGAGTGTTTCTGTGCACATCCCCCTGCTTCAGTCTTCAGAAATAGCATAACCCTCAGTGGACATGGCTCTGAATTTCAGTGAAGTCACCATAATTGAGATAATTACTGGAATCACAGAGTGTGATCCACAGTGAATGCCTCAGGCCCCCACTTCTCTCTCAAAAAATTAAATTATGTCCATATCTGAAGATTGACTGATGAACGGTGGTTATAGGGTGAGCATAGACTATCTCTGATATATTGACTGGGATATTTAGGTACAATGGAACCTTGTCTTAGGTAGTCATTCAGTGTAAAATTGATTCAATGTAACATGGCAACTCATATTGCTCATGCCCAAAAATATATATGAATTTGGTTTTGCTTGATTATGCATATACCAAGATATTTTTTAAAGTGGTAGATAGTGGGAGACAGAGAAAATAAATGCTTGTTAATTGAAAAAAAAACTAATAAGAAAAAGGAAAGTGGGTTCCTCTTGGATCTGTCAAAGCCTTCATTCTCAGTGAAACCTCCCCTAATAATTCTAACCTTCATTAATGTCTCCTTTTTCTGAACTTTCTCAGCTTTTTCAGCTACATCTCACTCTTCCTCTCTGACATCTACACTCAACTACTCTGGACTGTCCTTTATTCTTCCCCACCCACCATACCTTGTGCACATTTGTCTCTTGTGCTTTTACCGTCATGTCCCCCAATGTCATCCTCCCCACCTCCACCCCTATGTCTGTACTTTAAAGCCACAGTTGCTTCTCCATTATGAACCTTCCCCCTGTCAGTAATGATCTTCCCCATTCAAACCTCTCATTGTTTTGCAACTTTCTGATACTTTTAATGTAAGATTGTGCATTACTTTTATCTGTCTTATCTTTCCACTAGACTGGAATCACCAGAAAAAAGAAAGACTGTGTCTTATCTAAACTTTGTATCTTCCCCCATCCCAGGTCTGCCACAGTAACCCTCACAGAAGTTACTTAATAAATCCTGTCTGAATAGATAGTTGACTTCACCTGAACTGCTGTTGTTAAACTCTGCATGTGAAATTTAGGACTTTATTGTGATTAATTGTGTAGCTCATAGGTTTTTGTAGTTGTTGTTAAACCGGAAGGGACCTTAGAGATTGTGTGTGTGTGTGTGTGTGTGTGTATGTGTGTGTAACATAGTGTTGGAGCTAGAAGGGATCTTGGAAGCTAGCTAACCTAAACCCTTCATTTTACAAATGAAAGTGATCTATCCAGGATCAGAAAGCTAATTTATGTTAGAGGTGAGGTTTGGACCTAAGTCTTCCTGGTTCAAGTTCAGCATCTGTCCACTCTGCCTTCTAGATTAATTAATTAATTAAGGGTCTTCAGGGTAGGAGTGTGTCTTCTATATTCTGCACAATGTGAAGTCTGCAGACTGCAGATACAGTGAAGTCATCAAGCATTTAGTAAGTGCTTACTGTTTGCCAGGCACTGTCCTAAGCACTTCGATTTCTGTTTCAAGAAGTAAGACAATCCCTGCCTCCAAAGTGCTTACCATCTAATGGAGGAAAACAATACATAAAAAACTGAAAAGGAGATGAAAAGAAATGGATGTAGGGTAGAGGTGAAGGTGAAGGTGCTCATTGCTAGATCGTGGTAGACAAAGTCCTATAGAAAATCAGAAGTGTACCTTGGAAAGGCATGAAGAGGAAGAGAAAGTTGGTCTGGACCTTTTCCTTAAAATGGAGGTTCCAGGAAGAACCATATGACATGTGGTAGACAGGAGAAAAAAAGTACTTCCATATATATGTGTGTGTGTGTGTGTGTGTGTGTGTGTGTGTGTGTGTGTATACACTTATTTCATCAAATTTTTCCCAATTACACACAAAAATTTTTTCACATTCATTTCTTAGAATTTTGAGTTCTAAATTCTCTCCCTTCAACCTCTCCCACATCCCTTCAAAAGGCAAGCAAGATGTTATCAATTATATATGTGAAGTCATGCAAAACATTTCCATATTAGCCATATTACAAATAAAATGTACCCTCCAAAATCCCAGGAAAAATATAGAAAATTAAAAAGTCTAAATAAAAAGTAAATTTAAAAATCTTCACTCAGTACAACAATTCTCTCTCTGGAGGTGGACAGCATTTTTCATCATGTGTCAAAGGACACTGTTTTGATCAAAGTTAGCTAAGTTTTTTCACAATCGGTCATCCTTATAATATTACTGTTACTATGTACAGTGTTCTGTTTCTACTCCTCTTTGCATCAGCCAGTATAAGTTTTCCCAGGATTTTCTGAGATCATCCTGCTTGTCAATTCTTTTTTTTTCTTTTTGCTGAGGCAATTGAGGTTAAGTGACTTGCCCAGGATCACACAGCTAGGGAATGTTAAGTGTCTGAGACCAGATTAGAACTCAGATTTGAACTCAAGTCCTTCTGACTTCAGGGCTGGTGCTCTATCCACTGCACCACCTAGCTGCTCCCTGCTTGTCAATTCTTATAACACAATGGTACACTATCATAACTATATACTATAGCTTGTTCAGCCATTCCCTAATTGATGGGCATCCCACAAATTTTAATTCTTTGCCACCACAAAATCTAGTTCTTGATGCCACAAAAGAGTACTTCCAACATGAGAAATAGTATGTTAGTAGAAGGAATTTCCAGAATGAAGAAGTTTTTCTATGGCATAGTAGACAAAGCCCTGTGGAAAGTCAGAAATACAAGCCTGGAGAGGAATGAAAACCGTACTGAATAAAGCCATAATTAGGCCAGAGTACCTGGGCAGCAAAATTTTGAGGATACAAACAAAATTAACACATACATTCTTTCTGTAGCATTAAAGCCTCAATAGCAACTCCTCCTACTAAACTGAATTTTTCTTAATTACCACTTGTTTTATTTTCACATTACAAATTGAAAAGGTGATATGAGGGCACCTTTCCTACTGCTTGGCCCAGGCATGATTCATGATATTTGCCCTAGGATCCAAAATTGCTCATACTGGCTCTTGTGAAAGGCACACATTGGTGGTTATCAAGTGCATGGTACCTAATTGGCTCACACCTGTGCAGGGTGTATGCTGGACATAGTTGGCTGTTATATGATCATTTCAACAGCTGGTTAAAAGACCTATTTCTCAAAAGCACTTGAGATCAGGAAAAAGGAAGCACCTGCTACCTAGGCTTCATGAGGTAGGAGAAAAATCACTGGGTCAGAAATCAAATGACTATCCACTTTATATTGAATTCTGCTCTATGGCAAATAGTTAAAGGGCAGCCAGTGGCACTTAAGTGATCTGCTAGTTGTCCTAGAGCTTTAGTGCAGACACTTTATCAAGCACTCCCTTGATAACTATAGTCTGTTAGTCAGTCCAAAAAAGTTTAATTTTTTTTTAAGAGAGAGAAGGGGCTGGCCAATTTACTGCCTTTTCAGCTAATTAGCCCTATCATCTTGAATTCATTGGGAAAAGATCTCTGGAATATGAGTCAGGGTCAGGAGTTTGCTACTAACCATGTGTTGTCTCAAAAGTCATTTCACTTCTCAAGGCATCGTTGGTAAAATAAAAGGATTAAATAAGATGATCCTGAATTGAATTTTTGAATGAATGATAGAATATATTGAGGCATAAATGATTGTGAATGAACAGATGAATGAATGAAGAAAACTTTTTTTGGAATATTTTCTATGTGCTAGGCAACATTCTACAATCTGGGATATAGATATCAGCAAACAAGGCAGTATCAGGCCTCAAAGTGGCATTGTAGATTTGGGGCAAAGTCAAATAAGGTGAGGCTCACAAATCAGAACCCAAAGTCACAGAAGTGGGTTATGTATAGAGGTAGAGGTTGGAGTTTGGAAAACAATGTGACTGCCTGGAAAGTTTAGGATAAGTTTCTTCAGTACATTCTCTTGCTGGCATTTGTGTCACTTCTCTCTGCAACCAGGAACTCATTTTGGGGTTCAAAACTGGAAGCCCCCAAAAGACAAGTTTTTCATAGTTCTCTAATATGTACAGGTCCCTATGATTAAATTCTTTCCAGCTCTAAAATGTTAAAATTTTATCCTTTTGTTTTGCACGCAGTTTTGGTTCTTCTAATAAAAAAGAGAGCATGGATAATAAGGCTTTTCGGTTATTTGTGGATTAATGGGTTAATATCTCGGAAATTCTTTAGACAATGTTAGGTAAGGTGGAAATAGTGATTAACAGTCCTCTAAAATTCAGTGATTAGAGAGCATTGGAGAGAAAATGGCTCATAGGGTTGGGCTGTGTATGTGTTTTAATTGTCTAACTTCTTAGTAAAGAAGCTATATAGGCATCCAGTGTCCTAATAACACAGCTGTCCTAGAGTTGATTCCAAAGTCCATTAAATGTTTAGTAATTGCTTAGCATTTGTAAATGAATAATAATGTATGCTAATGTCAGAATGTGAGAGTTCAGGTATTCTTAAGTCCTTTCTATGGTCTTTGACAGTCTTAAAAATGTCAATAGGGCAAAAAAAAATCACTTGCTTCAGGTCAGTGGAATTTTGAAGAATTTGAAAGGTGGAATGTTGGCAGGTGAAAGCAATATTCAGAGTAACTACCAGGTTTAGCCTTGGAGCTACTGTATGTAACCTTTATCTTTGCAAACCACATTTCCCAGCGAAAAAATTAAAGACCATTACTTTCAAGTTTCAGGGAAGCTTCATATTAGTGTATGATTTGGCTTAGTTCTGAGCCAATGACCCTCTTGTATTCTAATCTTTAAAAATATATATATATGTATGTACACACACACACACACACACACACACACACACACACACACTTAGAGTGTTCCTTTGTGGCCATCTTAGTCTTTTCTTTAAATTTTTGAACTAAACTTGAAGATAGATGGACACACAATCAATGTTTCCATAGAACTTATTTACAATACTATTAGACAAATGTAAATACTCAGCAAGGAAAACAATTGTATGTTAAAATTTTTCATGATATTTCCTATCTGATGTGTGATGATGATGGTATGGAATTAGCCTTCTGAAGTATTTAGATTTTATGGAAGAGATAGAGGCACCTGATGATGTGGTCTAGGCATTCTGAAAAGTATTGAGAGGTTTCACTTTTTCCTAAGGGTTTCACCCTGTCCTGCTATTGTCCAATTGTGCCTAGTCAATACCTGGCACAGTAGGAACTATTCACTGCCTTGTAGATGTTGGGTAGTCTTTACCAAAGTTGAGTTTTTTATTTGTTGCTGTTGTTCAGTCATTTTCAGTCATATCTGACTTTTCTTTTTCTAGCTTATTTAACACATGAGGAAACTGAGGCAAATAGAGTGAAGTGACTTGCCTCAGGTCTCACAGCTAGTAAATATCTGAGGCCAGGTCTTTTAGACCCATACACTCTATCCACTGTGTCCCTAACTGCCCCGGTTTTTTTAAATACACCAAATTATTCCTTATTGTTTTTAGGGTGCCTAACTCTTCTCTCCCCTTCCCCCATGTTGATGCAGCAAACTTCTCTGTCAGGAACCTCTTCTGTCTGCTTTTGTGTTGTGCTTCACGAGTTACAAGTTTCATCATGTACTTGAAGGCTGATTTAACTTTAATCTTTGTGTGGATAGATAATGGGTTACGCTGGGCATAGTATCTATTTTGGTATTTATCCTTCAGATTCTCTTGTACTATCACCATGGCACCTCACACCCTGGCACATGTAATGTAACCAAAACAAAGTATTAGGGAAGAAAGGTGTGGAGAATGCTGAAGATTGCATTTCCAGCTCTTCTTATTTACTTGTGTGTGAGTTTGGGTTAGTCACTTTCTCATTTTTGTTGTTATTCAATTTTTTTCAGTCATATCTGACCCCTTGTGACCTCCATTTGGGGTTTTTCTTGACCAAAATACTAGCGTGGCTTGCAATTTCCTTCCCCAGACCATTTTTATAAATGATGTAACCAAGGCAAACATGGTAAAGTGACTTGCCCAGGATCTACCCAGTAAGTATCTGAGGCCAGATTTGAACTCAGGAAGATGAATCTTCTTGACTCTAAGTCTAACCCTCTATCCTCATTTTCTCCATATGTAAAAACAAGGGGGTTAAACTACACAAGACCTCTTTCTAGTTTAAGTCATTATAAGCCACTTCTTCATTGGGATTCTACCCCAACAAACATTTGTATTCAGCTAGGTGGTTTTTTTTCTTTATATACTGATTTCTTGCTAAGTTGATTTAAAAGGCCAAAGGCTTTCATGTATGTATCAATACAATCCAATTAAACAGATATATATTTTTTTTAATTTCGATTATGGGCTAGTCCCTGTGCTAGGTTTTGCCCAGTGAATTTCTTCCTTTCTTTGGGCACAAGTTTCCTTTTCTGTTGGTTGGACTAAATAATCCACAGTCTCTTCAGCTACTATACCATATGCTCACAGAGCTGGAGCTGGAAGGAATTCCAGAGTTCATCTAGTACAGTCTTCCTCACCTCCTTAATTGAGAATGTTAAGTGTTTTTGCTTAAGTTCACACAGATAGTCAGCATCAGAACTATATCTGAGCCCATGACCTTCCACTTCAGAACTAGTGGTCTTTTCTCTGTAACTATCTGCTACCTTTCTCAATATGACTATGAAGTCAGCTGAATGTACTCTGGGCAAGATGAGTTTTTTGTTGTTGTTTCAATTTCCCAAGTGGAGCTTTGTGAGTATGTCCATTTTTCAATCAATCTTCTCTTGGATCTTTAAGACATCAAGACTCAGGATTTTGTATTTATCCCTGTCTCATATCCAGAACTAAAATCTGGAGTATTAAAGGTGGAAACATTTTCTTTTTTTTTTTT
>JAJPUD010002254.1:257894-337616 GCA_023553655.1 Myrmecobius fasciatus
TTTTGATTAGTACTTCTGGACATGAGGCTTGGCTTGGCTTGTTGAGGAGGAGGAGGTTTGGGAGAGAAAGTGAAGATTGGGAGGGGATAGAAAATCCCCTTCTGGTTCCAGGAAACACAGAAGAAATGACCAAACTCTTGGAAGTTTGTCTCACTGGAATGTTGTGCTTCTGAAGATTGCATGAGTTCTCTCCTTTCTGTGTGGTTAAAAGTCTCCAGTTGCCAAGTTTGATGTCAAAAGGAAAGGAGATGGCATGAAATCCTAAGAAGGTAAATAGTAGTAGGGCATGGCAGTGGTGGCAACTGCTACAAGTGATGCACACACACACACACAAAAAGTATGCCTTTTTTTTGACAGTTCTGCTTAGCAGTGTGCAGCAAACTGTAGATAAAACAGCCTTGAAACTTACTGAGAAAGCTACCAGCCCACAGATTTATTTCACTAGCCTGCCCCCTAGGGGTCAGAATGAGTTACATCAGTAACTTCAACATTCTCCACTCCTGGCTTCCTCCTCATCATAAACTCATTCAGTTTTAGAGCTGGCAGGGCCTTAAGAAATACTCTAGTCTAACTCTCTCATTTTACAGATGAGGAAACTGAGACTCAGGAAGGTCGGTTAGTCAATCAACTGGTATTTATAAAGCACCTATTATGTTCCACACACGTGATAGGCACTTTCCCAGCTAGTTACACAGTTAGTAAATAATAATCATGTATGAACCTAGATCCCTCTTATCCAAATCCAGTATTCGTTCTTTTATGCTCACACACTTATCCTCTACAATATATTAAAGTCATGGGAGAGGATTAGATTATCAAGGGAGTTGTGAGAGAGAGAGAGACAGAGATAGACAGAGACAGAGAAAAAGAGACAGAGAGACAGAGAGAGATACAGAAACACAGAGGTAGAGATAAAGATACAGAGACAGAGGAAGGGAGAGAAAGATGGGAGACAGGGGGAAGGGAGAGAGAAAAGAAATAAGAACAGAACCTTGGGGGACACAAATTATGGAAGAAGGGGGAAGGAAGAATGAGAGGAGTAGTCAGAGATGGAGAGTAGATAGAAAAGAAATAGACTGGCCTTGGCAACCTTGATAAACGATGTTGTTCTCATCTGCCAGTCCACTATATTAGGCAGTCAGAACAGGAAAAGACTGTTGACAAGACTGATCAGGTCGCTTGTCAAATTAACCATTAGTGGTGGGGAGGGGGATCAATTAGGACTCCTTAGAGAGGGAGAACGCTTGCTGGTTCTTAAGTTACAGATAAACACTTGGCAGGCAGATGATTGGCTCCATGCACGTGTCGTGTTTTCCTGTAAAGCATTCTCTTTAAAAACCTAATATTTTTGTAGGTCATCTCTTCACTGTCACCGCTGCCTCTACTTGTCCTGGAATGTGTATGTGACAGCAGGGAACTGGGGCTAGTGGGAAGTGATTGTGTTTTTGCTTCAGTTGCAAGCAAAAAAGTAGGTTTGGATAAGTCGGAACCCGCAGGGTCTAAAGAGAAGGTGACATTATGGACCTCCTGGCATATAGCTAGAGTGGCAGCCAATGCCTTGACCCCCACCAAAGGCAGTTCCTATCTCTTTGTGATTCTAAAAGAGTTAAAGAATAATAATGATGTCTTGAGCAGAGCTATGTCTATATGGCACCCTAATTTAAAAGATGGTGATATTAATTGTAGATTACCTTGGACATTCTCATAAGAGATAAAAGCACAGATAGCCCTCTAATATATATACATAAGATTACAGATTCTTGTATCCATTTCAAAGACAAAGGAACAAATTTTCTTTGTAGGATACTAACAACGAAACTATATTTAGAACAAAGTTTCTTGGTTGTCCAACAAACACTCCATGTTTCCTCTGTGTGGAAACATTATGATTAATTTGTTTGGGTGATTGATTTTTGCTCACAACAAAAGACACATGCATTTAGAAGTCTTTACAATGCACTGGAGTTATTAATAAATTAAGCTTCGACAAAAACCTCTTTAAACATGACTTAAGGGACAAGATTGAGATCTGACCTGTATTAGTTGCAGACAGTGTGGTGTTGACAGTGTTTGGAACAGTTCAACTTTGTCTGAGTAGTAATGCAACCTATGAAAGCTGACTGTTGGTAGTGAAGACTTGAATACATTGTCTTTTTGTCCTAGCAAATATATGACTTTGCTTCACAAGTTAAGCCTTTGATCACACTCACAGTCCATACTAAACTAGAGCAAACACCAACCTAAGAAACCAAGATATTAAAAAACTGCAACTAGATATGTGTTTTGTAGATAATTTATAAGTGTACTTTAGAAGCACATAGACCATAACTCTCTAGCTTTTGTTACTCTACTTTTATTAATTTTGGAGAAGGAGTATTCCATGTAGTTTTCTATTAAAAAATCAAAGCAGAGAAGATGACATAGCAAAGTCAGCCCTGCAAGTTGATTTGGAAAAAAGCTCAAGGATCACAGGAATCTAGTTACTAGGAGTTAAAATAGTGCCCTGCAGGTCATGTTCAACATGAAATTCCTTGTAGTTTTGGTATTCTTCATCACCAATTTCTATATCCCCAGATGCCACATTGGAGATGTGGCACTCCTTGAAATATCTAGTCCATTGAATTGTAAAATAAATCTTTTATTCCCAAGCTTGGAATTATTTCAGTTAATATCTCTGGGGAACTTACAGGCTTGGATGACTATATAGCACCTTACTCAAGAAATTTGAGAGTTTACACTATTTGCAAAGTATATTAATCAAGAAAGGAAAAGACAGAAAAGAATGGCTTAATGTGGAAAATATTGAACTTCAGAGTCAGAAGTCCTGAAATCATGCCATGGATCTCTCCCATTCTCACTGTGATCCTGAGAAATTTCATCCCATTGCTCAGTATCCTCTTCTATAAAGGAGGAGCAATTCACCCACCAGCCTTGTTTGCCTCTTAGTGTTGTCTTCAAACCCAACTTAAAGATTGTATATGAAAGCAGTTTGCAGATTTAAAGTACTCTACAAATAAAAGGATTATTATTAAAAAGGGGTTTCTACTCTGCCATTTCTGAGCAGTATTCATCATTTTGTGAAATCTACAAGTTAGATTGTAAAGTTATCAGGTGTCAAGCAATTGCGTGGAGAGGGTAGGAATGGGAAGGGGTAGAATATGGCAAAGAGAGGATTAGGGTTAGGATTGCATTTGCCAATCTGCAAAATACTGGTGACACTCACTAGAGTCAAACTATCAGCATCCTTCTGGATCTGAAATAACTTAATTTGAGACAACCTGACATTATCCGGCTACTTGAATCCCTATCTCTGCAAGCATCAGAAAGTGATCTATTATCCAGATTCATACCACAGGAAATGTGAAACAGTTTGAAATCAGTGCAGGGAATTTGACAGGAGAGTCAGAGTTTGAGAGTATTTTTGGAATGGTTTTAATGGGGAGAAAAAAAATTGTTCCACAGTTTTAGAGATCTTCAGTCTGTGAACATGTCAGAATTAAACAAAGTAATAGCTCATTTGGGTAGGACACACTGGTTTCTGTCCTTGTGTTGCCATTACCAAGTCATGTGGAGTTACTATGCAAAAGGAATGGCTAGACTTATAAATTATCTTCGGTTTACCCCTTGCCCGTTATTTTCCATTTTCTTACCACTACCATTACGAACCCCACTAATCATGAACACTGGCTTATTAAGCCCCTAAATTGCAAGACCACTTGGTTTCCAAGTACTCTGGGAGGCCTCTGTTCTCCCTTCCCTACACCTTTCCATAAACATACCCACACAACCCTGCCCATGTACATTTTTTTCTCTCCAATTGTGTCTCAACCTAATTTGAGTTGCAGAAGTCACCAAGCTTTAGGTCTCACAATAGAGAGAGAAGGATGAGACATGAGAACCCAGACTCTGGTTCCTTAAGAACCAACAAATTCAGTAGCTGAAATTTCCGGCACTTGACCAATAAACTGCCAAGGAAAGAAACCATTGACATCACATAAAACAAGGCAAATGGGGCCATCATCAGGCAGTATTTATTAAGTGCTCCAAGGTCCTTGACACTATATTTGGAGGAATGTATGGAATCCCTGATAGGAAATCTGTCCCAGCATTGATTTTCCTTGTACCTCTACTATTATTGTAGATTAGTTTTTAAACCAAGTTGGTTCTTCAGAGTAATGTGCCTTCTGTGTAATGAGGCTATTAAAGTCCAATTCCTTGACAAAGTATTGGGTTGTACTCAGGGAAACATTAGGGATAAGAGCAGGAGGCCTTATCCCAGTGCAAGGAAAAATAGGACAGAGTGGGGGTGGAGTGCATTTCCTGCCTTGGTGGCCTGCTGGGGAGGGTTGATAGATATGTCAGAGATGGAAAATAAGCCATTTGTAAATGGGAAAGCACTAAGTTTTTATTTGTTTGTTTGTTTAAACCATAGCACCTGACTCACCTTCTCCTACTAAGCCATTTCCCCTGTGTCCTGGTTCCTAATTTTCCACCTGGATTAGGAGTCACATTGTTTATGCCACTGAGAATTTTACCCATTGTTGAGTGGTTATCTCTCTAGACAGGATTGCTAGATAGTTAATGACTGAAAAGTCCTGTCGGTTCCATAATGTGTGTAAAAATTCCAGGTTCTCAAACACAACTGTGTAAAGGAATATCCCCTTCAATCTACTCTATAAAAAAAAGGAATTCTCCCTCCCCCCCCAAAAAAACTTCTTGTACTTGGGAATTCTCTAATAATTAGAGATCTTATATTAAAAACTAGGATCCTTATTTTCCAGCCGAGGACATGACATCCAAAACAGGTTTAGAGACCTGCTCAATGTCAAAATACTTGAGTCAAGGGACTCAAACTCAGCTCTTGAGATTCCCAGTCTAGGCTTTTTTTTTAGCATAAGATTCTGGGGCTGGTTGATAAAGGCAACAGAGCTTCTTCTAAGTGAAACATCTCATCTTCATCATAGCTTGAAATAAGAATGCAGGCAATAGGTCAAACAAAAAATATTTTCTAAGGATGTATTATGTTCTAGGCACATAATAGACAAAGAATAAAATAATAGTTGCTGCCTTCAAATAATGTGGATATATGTAAGTAAATTAAAGTATGCACTTATGTATATATATGATGTGTGTAGACACACTCATGTGTGTAATATTCTTATATATAACTGATAGACTTCTGCTTTCTTCAGCTGCATTGGCCTCCCTCCAAGTTATTTAGTTGTATGTGCATATGTGCTTATATACGTGGAGTCTTTTGACTTCAACTTGTAATATTTTGATAACTATTTCCTGTATTTTAATATGATAATTGGTTTCCTTTTGTAATCTCATATATAGACAAATACATGCACGTATATAGGATAAATACAAAGTAATTTGGAGGGAGGACCTAGCAGCTGGGGGAAACAGGAAAGATCTCTCATGTACAAAAGTGGCATTTGAGCTGAGTTTTGAAGGAAGCAAAGAAATCTGCAATGACCTTATTATCTTTGCGTTGATGCAGGAAATACTTGGCTGTCCCCTCAGAGCTCACCTATAGATATAACTGAGGACTTAGCTTGGTCTCTGTTTAAATTCACTGAATATTTGTCGCATCTGCCTTGCCTAACCTAGATTAGGACTTCTGTCTGGGAAAGTACTTCACCTACTTCACAGAAGTGCTCTAGGGAGCATTTTGTGTGTGTGTGTGTGTGTGTGTGTGTGTGTGTGTGTGTGCGCGCGCACGCGAGAGAGCCTCTGTAAGCCTTACAGCCCTAGAGAATAAGAGCTGATGCTTATATTAATACTATTATGGTTCTATCCACAATCCAGAATTCAAGAAATAAATTGGTGATTGAATCCAGAAAGCCACAAACCCAAACCAGAATAAACTGCACCAGTTTCTAGTCCCCAAACAGACAAGGGTGCTATCATGATGTAGAGCAGAGGACTCAAACTCAAGGTGTCCTGGGCACATAGGGCCCCACAAAGCTCCAGAGTCCATCCAGAAGCAGATTTTAAAAATAAATAAAATTATAATAGAATGTATTATTGTTCAGTCATTTCATTTGTATCTGATTCTTTTTGACCCTATTTGGGGTTTTCTTGATAAAAATACTACAGTAGTTGGCCATTTCCTTCTCTGACACATTTTACAGATGAGGAAACTGAGGCAAACAGGGTTAAGTGACTTGCCCAGGGTCACATTGCTAGTAAGTGTCTGAGGCCACATTTGAACTCAGGTCTTTCTGACTCCAGGCCTGGCCCTATCCATTGTGGTTGCCCCATATAATAGAACATAATGTTATTTTGTGGTTTTCTAAGTCATTATTCAGCCAGAAAGGATCACTTTCTATTTGAATTTGACACACCTGATATAGAAGAATAAATTCAGAGTCTAGAGACTTGGTTTCAACTCTTGGATGTGCCACTTAATATTAATGTGATCGAAAGCAAATTTCTTTACTTCCTGGAGTCCCATTGTCCTTACCTGTAACATGAGGGCTCTGATGAAACAATCTTTAAGTCCCCCTTCCAGCCCTGATAATCTAAGAGCTGAATAGCATGTCACTATTGATAACACCCTTTGACTTTTTTATCTAAAAAAGTAAAAAACCAAGAATCCTTAATTATCTTGCTTGAAAAAAACTAACATTTTCTAAACAATATTGAATCAGGAATAAAGATGACATCAGAAATTCTCTTCATCAAATTCAACCCCAACATGGTATTTCATTTGTTTCTAATCTCCAGTTGAATTGTATGGGGTTATAGGTCAGACTTTTAATGGAAACTAGGAAAGCTACACCTTGATTATTCCTGACCCATAGAGAAAACTAGTAAAATTTGTATTACTGAGGAAATGTAATGATCTATCCACATCTCATAACCATTAGCATGGGTCATTGTTGCAGAACAGATTTTTCATTGTTTTGCATTATTCTCTTTCTTGGTCTTACTATTTAGGCAAAAGTTCTTAGGGAAGGATGACCAGCTGTAAGTGACTTTGCTGTTGTCAGTAGTACAATCATCCACAATTACTCCACAGCACTTATGATAAAAAATCCTATCCATACCCAGAAAAGGAACTGACTGTGTCTGAATACAGATGGAGGCTTTCTCTCTCTCTCTTTCTTTCTTTTTAACTTAATTTTTCTTGAGTGTTTTTATTTTCATTAGAGTGGGAGATCTATATTTTCTTTCATAACTTGACTTTTATGGAAATGTTTGTATAACTTCATGTGGTTTCTTAATTGTGGGTGGGGATAAGGGAGAAAACCTAGAACTCGAAAATCTTAAAAATAAATGTAAAAAATTATTTTGAATGTAACTGAGGAAAGATAACAAATAAAAAAGAAATGTTTAAAAAAAGTTCTCAGAGACAACATATATACATAAGCAAATCATTGAATCTGTGTAACTTCAGTTAGGTGATACTGCAGATATAGTGCCAGACCTGATTCCAGGAAGGCTCATCTTCCTGAGTTCAAATCTAGCCTCAGAGGCTTACTAGCTATGTGACCCTTGGAAAGTCATTTAACTCTGCCTTAATTGCCACATCTGTAAAATGAGCTAGAGAAAGAAATGGCAAATCACTCAAGCATTTCTGCCAAAAAAACAAAGTTGAACACAACCGAAAACTACTGAACATCCAAAAAAACCTCAATGGCCACTAGAGGGAGCACCAATGAGCTGTAGTGTCACAGGAACCTAACATATGTATTCTAATAAGAAATGATTCAGGGAAAGAGGAGGGATTTCAATGGCATTCAATAAAGAAAGAGTACCACATGGCTCCCAAAATTCAAGCAAATAATAAATTCCATTTTACAGTTACAAGCTAGAGCATACCTTGTAAAGGAAAATCTTTAAACTATATTTCCAAAAGGAATCATTGAGTACAAAATGACTCTCTTACTACATTAAAAGAAGAATAATACTCCATTTCTTCTTCATTATCATTGACTATAATCAGTGTCCTTCTAATTTGTCACTTTCTTAGGTGCAAATGATGTTTTTGACTCTATTTTTTCATATTTAAAAAAGTCATCATTTGACATGAGTGCACATGTATATCCTATATCAGATTGCTTACTGTATCAAAAAGGAGAAAGGGAAGAGAGATACGTATAAAATTAAAAATTCAAAACTTTAAAATAAAAACACACAAATTTTAAAAATTACTTTTACATTTAATTGGGTGGGAATTTTTTTTTAAAGGAACAGTGGGAAAAAAATTTCTTAACTATACTCTTAATGAATGCCTTTGGCTTAAAGGATAATACCGTTTCAATTCATCCTTATTTCTTTTTCTTCATTTCTTTTCTTCAGTTATTAGTTTTAAGAAACTGCCATTTTATATAGACAATTAACATGAATTCAAAATTTGATGTCTCAACATAGCACAGGAGTCACATAAAATCTTAGCACTGGAAAGAACCATAGGGATCTACTGTTTGAAACTGAAAAGTCCTTCAGAGTCCAAATAGGCAACTTCCCCCTTCCTCCTCATCTTACAAATGAGGAAATACAACTCTGGGGAGATTATATGATTTGTCCAAGATCACAAAGGCAGTAAAAGTCACAAAAGTAGGATTTTAGCCCAGACTATGCAGAAATCATAGTTAATTCATTTTCTGCTCTCTCAGCTCATCTAGGCTGACCCTCTGACCCCTTCCCCCATTTTGCAGATAAGGAAACTGAGGTCAGAAGAGAAAATTTCAGTTCACTGATTATAAACTTTTTACAAAAGATGGATAATAATAACAAGATCTATTTGTGAAGAAATTAGCCACTGGTGACATCTAAAGTCAAGATGTTCTGCTTAATTAGCTTCTAGAGGGTCAAATCTCAGACTTATTAAGAGTGTTATTTTGTAAAGACAAACAAACAGGGATATGCTAGAAGCACTGAGTGTTTTTTATTTCAAATTATTAATTAGATTGTGTCAGTTCCTGCCTGGGAGCTTTCCTGTAGTTCTATTCTGCTCCAGGGCTATGGACCTTTTTTTCTTTTTTTTTTTTTTGTGATCATCTGATTTTGCTTTCTCTAAGGCCTTGAAAAGGACTGCTGAGAAGTTTTTGGAGCATTTCACACATTTAAAATGGTAAACTCCTGTACCCCATAAGTTTCTGGGTTGACTGTCATTTTCAAGGCTTGTTGGGGTTTCTTGATTACTTAGGAACAAGCCTGACCAAATCTGGGATTGTAACATGGATGTGAATGGTGGCATGCTCTTGTCTAAATAGTGGAAGAAAATTAAGCTCGAAATTTTCATGAAGGAAGGGGTGTGAATTGTCATCAAACTTCAGCTAGGAAATTGGCTATTTGGCTTCTAGCTCAGCACTTTTGACTGATGGTTAATAGCAATGGAGTCTTCTGTTTGCTGGATGCCTCAGTCTAATGCATCTCTTCTTTGGTTTGTGGCTCTAGATTAGGAATTTTTAGCTTGAAATCCATGAATTTGTCTTGTAATAGTGTGATAACTATTTCCTATATTCAATATTCGATTGATTTCCTTTATAACATACATACACACATACAAATCCAACCTCAACCACTCACTGTCTCCATTTGGGATTTTCTTGGTAGTGATACTGGAGAGTTTGTCCTTTCCTTCTCCAGTTCATTTACAAATTAGGAAGTAGGACAAACAGAATCAAGTGATTTGTCTAGGGTATGTGGTTGAGGCTGATTTGAACTCAGAAAAGATGAGTCTTCTGGACTCCAGGCCTATTATCTACTGAGCTTCTTTGATGCCCTGGGGCAGGTTGTGAAGGATTTTAAATGCCAAATGGATTAGTTTGTATTTGACCCTAGAAGCAATACAAAACCATTTATTGAGTAGGGGAATGACAGACTTGTGTCTTAAGAATATCATTTTGGCAGCTATATAAAAGATGAATTAAGGGAGAAACTTGAAGCAAGAAGACCAATTAAAAGACCATTAATATCAATCTAGGTAAGAGGTAATAAAAGCTTCAATGAAGTTGGTGATTGTGTGAAAGAAAGACACAGATGTGAGAGATGTTGTAGAGATAAAATCAATAAGACAATAAGACCTGGAAACCATTTAATTATGTGGGTTGAAAGGAAGAGGGAAGAGTTGAGGGCAATAGAAACCTGGGTGATAGAAAGATCATTATGCTCTTAATGAAAATAGTCAAGTTTGAAAGAGTAGTGAGATCAGAGAGAAAGAGGTATAAACACATCTGTATGACTTTGACTAGGAGTATATCCCTCCTAGATATCCAGTTTGAAATATGTAAAGGGAAATTCATGATAAAGCACTGAAGTTTAAGAATGAGACTATGAAATTTATTTAGAATGAATGTCATGTTCTGCAGTTGAGTTAGTAAAATCAACAGTGTATGTATGGAATGGCAACAATTTGTGTGAAAAAGGCCTCAGGTTTTGTTTCATGTGTCAAGACCAGAAAGCACTTAATGTCTTAGACTGCCTCAGAAGAATCATTTCCATAAATAAGGACAAATCCATATCACTTATCCTAATTGAGCCATATCTAATAAATTGTATTCTAGGTTTTGGGTTTTTTTTTGTTTGTTTTTGTTTTTTGAAGCAATTGGGTTGTGATTTACCCAGGATCATACAGCTAGGAAGTATAGGAGATGAGATTTGAACTCAGCTCCTTCTGACTCGAGACCTTGTGTTCTATTCACTGTGCCCCTTGTTCTCTATTCTACACATCATTTTTATTTCTATTTATTTATTTATTTTTAAATAATAGTTTTTTTAAAAAATATATATACAAAGATAGTTTTCAACATTCACCCTTGCAAAACTTTGTATTCCAAATTTTTTCTTCCCTCTCTCCAACCTTATCCTAGAGGTAATCACCATTAGACACAAACAGGTATGTTTTCTATATATACTTCTATTTATCACTTCTTTCTCTAGATACAGAGAGTACCTTTTTCATATGTCCATTATAATTAATATGGATATTTGTAATAGTCAAAATGACTTATTTGCTCAATGTTTTTTTTTTAAATATTGTTACCATATACAGTTTTCTCTTGGTTCTGCTCATTTCACTCTTCATTATTTTGTGCAAACCCATCAAAGTTTTTCTAAGATCATCGAGTTAATAATTTCTTATAGCACAGTAGTATTTGGTCACAATCATAGACCAAAACTTATTCAGACATTCCTGCTTGATGTCATCTGTCTCAGACTGTAGCATCTTTCTGTTCGCCACTAATACTTTTTCCCTTTCATCTGAGGGCTTACATACAGTAGGTGCTTAATAAATCCCAAGTGACTAATAAATGCCAAAGTTGAGAATTTGGTATGTAGAGAAGTCACAATGGAAGCTGCACTTTCCCAGAGGCCCTTTGCTAGGATGAAGTAAGAAATTCATGCTTCCTCTCTGGTGAGATAGGAGGAAGCTGCTTCTTTCACTCACCAAATTGGACTCTAATCAGTTTCTAAGAAACAGCAGGTTTCTGGAGCAGTTCTGATCATGTCTAAGGAGGTGTCACGCATCCAAAGAAAATAATTATAGTTATAATGACAGAGCCTTGAAAGTGCACCTTCTAACAACCGTTTTTACAAATGCGTGTTTCCCCTTTCTCATTTGTTAGGTTCACTGCACTTAATTGTCACAGTAATTCATTAAGGGGCAATTAATTCTGTAATTCAGAGTGGGACAATGATAATTATAAACCAGAGACAAAAAAGCCCATGGTTAAACATAATCATGTTGCATGTAAAGTTTGCAGGCCTGCAGATTAAGGTGAACCAGCATGGACCTGACAGCGAAGGATGGAAGAGGCGACATTTTCTTTTTTAATCTTCCTGCTCTCTAATCAGGGCATGGTATTGTTAATATGACTGGCTTGTTCCTTCAGTCCTATTAGAACACATAACTTGGCAGCTGTCAGACTTGTTTTTCGAGAAGCTAATTCACAATTTGTGGAAGAGATGGCCCTGACTTCTTAGGCTTTGCTCTTGTTCTAGAAGAGAGGGGTTGGGGAAAAAGCTAGAGAGTTAGTTCTCAGTGATATTTTTGGCTTTTGTTATTTATCTGACCTTATGAAAAGACTGGCACTTTCACTAGGACTCCAAGTGGGAAAGTTATTTTAGATTCCAGTGGTCCAATGAAGAAAGGTCTCTGGATCCCAGTTTTCCATTCACAAATTGGGGATATTCATTCCTTTCTCAAACTACTTCACAGAGTTGTCATGAAGAGAAAATGCAATCCTAAAAGTGAACAGGCTTTTTAATGTAAAGTCTAATGGAAATTCAAGACTCAACTCATTTTTAGAAACAACAATCTGTACTTGGATGGATCTATGAACTTACTTGTATGGATATTCCCTCCATTTGTGCAGATCACAGCCTTTCCATGCCTTCTCATCCTGTCCTACTCTCACCATCATCTTTCTATATATCCTCCATATGCCTTTTAGAATCATTGACTTCCCTCAGATTTTTCTTTAATTCTTATCTTTCACAAAAGGCTCTTTGTTTCTCTGGCTTCTAGTGCCTTCCTCTTTAAGGTTACCTCCCATTTGGTCTTTATATTTCTTATATGCTATTTATGTCTTCTTCATCAAAACATAAACTCCTTAAAAGCAGGGACTATATTTGCTTTTTTGTATACCCCAGGTTAATTAGTACAATATTTAAGAAATGCTTTTTAAATTAATCAATTGATTCATACTTTCCTAAGCATTTTCATATCTTACTTCATCTCATTCTAATTTCATGGCAACAATTGTAGGTGTTTTATCATAGATAAGAAAACTGAGGCACAGGAACTAGCAGCTGGATCTATACAGATTCTCAGGAGGAAGGGGATGGTAGAGCCATGACAAACATGGTAAGCATTTTGGAAGACTGAGGCACATGAGCTTCTCTATAGAGATTTGTAGGAGAAAGGGGTGATTGGGAATAGGGAGAAAAGGGTTACAGAAATCTTATGATTTCTGAGCTGGAAAGCCATAGGAGATCAAGTCTAGTTCTCTCATCAAATAAAGGAAGACTCAGAAGTCACCAAAAGAGAAATGATTTGCCCAGTGTTGCAGGTGAGTGATAAAGAAGCAGCACCATTGGCCAAAGTGCTTCATGCAGCAGTGACTGATGTTCCACCTCTTCAGGTCAGCCCAGGTGGGGCACTAGCATTTGTCCTTTTATAAATTCTTTTTATTAAATTTCATTTAGATGCAGATATTTTAAGGAGTATTTTTTATAATGGCAATTTACTCCAGAATTCTATACATTTCCAAGAACCAGAGCTTAATAAAGGAAAGGAAAGGCCTTGTTTCTCCTTGGCCTGGAATCTAAGAAATCAGTTTGCTGTTTCTCCTTGACTCTGGGATGGACTATGAAGCTGGCACGAAGGAGCCTTATTTGTGAGCTTGCAGGAAGAAAAGAGAAACTGATTATGAAGTCAGCAATTACTCTGCCCAGGTCCATGCTTGGCAAGAGCCTTATCATTATTTATGGCTGTTTAAGCTGTCCAGAACCCAATTCCTGCCCTTGAGTGACTAGCACGATGCAGTTTTAGTTCATAAAACATTGTGTTTGTTTATAAGCCTTAACGGATTCAGTTTTATTAAAAGAGAGGGCTCCGTCCAGGCTGTAAATAAAGTTAACAGGCTAAGTTCTAGTTTGTATTCATAGTGAATGTCAAATGGATGGGAAGTTCTCTCCGGAATTATGTACATTCATGACTTAGCTTAATAAAAAAAAAATCTTGTAGATCTCTCTGGGTGTTGGGAACAACCTTTACAACTAGGAAAAAATTAAAAAGGGAAAAGTAGAAATCCTGAAACATTTTTTGTAAAATCCATATGACTGTATGGTAAGAAGTGGCCTCCCATGAATCTCTTATCATGGAAGATGGGGATTAGGAGATGGGACTCTGCTTGCTTATTCATCAGAAAGGAAGGAGCATTCGTCTTGTGGAAAATGTTTCATCTGCCACTTTCTCTTTTACCCTATAGTAGAGATATTAAATACTGGTCATTGCTGCCTGCAAGGGTAAGCCTGAACAGAATTAAAGTGTAATTGGAAATATATATAAAATAAATAAAATACAGTAGAACTTAAGTAATATTAATATATGGTTTTCTGTGTCAATATATGGCTGTCAGGTATTTTTATGTACAATTTAGTAGCCCCCATTTCTTTTTTAGTTTGACATCACAGCTTTCAATAATGAAAAGTTATAAGTAAGTCTGATTCTTTTAAAGCATTTAAGTTAGGAACACCTGACTACAGCAGATGCCAAATGCCTGCTACCTTCCCCTGACCCATCCTGAGGCAACTTTGAAAGGTCCAATATGATAAAGGAAATGCTTGTTAAGGATCCCACTATGTGGAAGACCCTGCTGTAGGCAATGAAGAAATACAAAATTAAGATAATTCTTGCCCTCAAAGAAGCTTATAATCTACTAGCCTATTTGCCTGTGTGTGTGTGTGTGTGTGTGTGTGTGTGTGTGTGTGTGTGTGTGTTTTCTACTGCTTCATTTCTTTGCCTTTGGGGGATCAGGTAGTTCCCATATTCCCTACTTTCCCTTAATCTTTCACTGTGCATGGCTCAGTTCATGTCTCCTCAGACAATCTGTTTCTCACCAGGATAGATGTCTTTTGTAAGGACCCCAAAAGGCGATAGAAAGAAACATTTTGGATGTAAGGCTGTTGTCTGTCTCAAGAAAGAGAGTAAAAGACAGCATGAAGGACATACATGACTGAAAATGATTTCCCCTCTAACTCTTACCTATTTTCTTAAGGAAAATCTTACCCCCTGTTGTTTTTTCTCTCTCTCCTTTTCCATTTCTCTATTCATCTCCTTCCTCCCCATTTCATTTGTGAGCCAAAAAACTTGGCTGTTAAATGAAAAAAGTAGTGCTGTTAAAACATTTTTATCAAAGAAAAGAAAGCTCAAATTCTTGAACCAAAAATAGACACAGCAAAGAAGCAATTTTATTGATACCTTTTGTTTTCACACTGGCCAATTTTCCCCTCTCTCTTCACCTGCCCCATCTTCAAGAGCATTCATTTCTTTAGTCATTGAAAGTGCCTAGAAGTTCTTTCAAGAATGTTTTATTTACCTCCACATATGTCTTTTTTAAATTAAGCCTATTTTCCTTCAAGTACAAACAATCAATAGTTATTTTGAATAGATTTCCTATTCATCGCTATTGTTTTCTGCTTTGCTAAAAGTTGGTTAGTATCATGTTTCTGACCTTCTTATATCATGAATGTATGTTTTGTTGGGTAATGAAGACTAATTTTGACATATCTTAATAAATAGGTCATATTTATAACCACACCATGTATTTTAGCTTTTCTAAGGATTAGTTTGGGAACTAAACGCTATTTATATCATTGTCTCAATGGAAAAATGTGTTCTCATTTCCTCCCAAAACAGCTGACAGATGAACTTTTGATGACCAGTTCATCTATAAATTGGGGATCACACAATATTTTGGAAAAGGGATATTGGATAGGCAATTTCATTTTATTTTATTTTCTGATTTTTTTATTAATACTTTTTATTTGCAAAACATATGTATGGGTTAACATTCAACATTAACCCTTACAAAGCTTTCTGTTACAAATTTTCCCCCCTACTCCCCACCCCTTCCCTAGATTGCAGGATATCCACTACATGTTAATTATGTTAAAATACTTGACAAATCAAATATATGTATATATATTTCCACACATCATTTTTGTGCAGGAAACATCGTATCTACAAGAAAGAATAATCAGATAAAGGAAATACAATGCAAGCAAACATCAATAGAGAGCATGAAAATGATATGTTGTGATCCACATTTCACATCCCTCTCTCTGGGTGTATATATATGGCTTTCTTCACTGAACAATTGGAACTGGTTTGAAGCATTTCATTGTTGAAGAGAGTCATGTCCATCAGAATTGATCATCATATAGTATTGTTGTTGCCGTGAATAATGATCTCCTGATTCTGCTCACTTCACTCAGCATCTGTTCATGCAAGTCTCTCCAGGCCTCTCTGAAATCATCCAGCTGGTCGTTTCTCAACAGAACAATAATATTCCATAACATTCATTTACCATAATTTATTCAGCCATTCTCCAATTGATGGGCATCCATTCAGTTTCCAGTTTCTAGCCACTACAAAAAGGGCTGCCACAAACATTCTTGTACATGTGGGGCCCTTTCCTTCCTTTATGATTTCTTTGGGATATAAGCCCAATAGAAACACTGCTGAGTCAAAGGGTATGCACAGTTTGATAACTTTTTGAGCATAGTTCCAAATTGCTCTCCAGAATGGCTGTGTATCCATTCACAGCTCCTCCAACAATGCATGAGTGTCCCAGTCTTCCCACATCCCCTCCAACACCTGTCATTATCTTTTCCTGTCATTTTAGCCAATCTGACAGGTATGTAGTGGTACCTCAGAGTTATCTTAATTTGCATTTCTCTGACCAATAGTGATTTGGAGCACCTTTTCATATGACTATAAATAGTTTTAATTTCATCATCTGAAAATTGTCTGTTCATATCCTTTGACCATTTGTCAATTGGAGAATGGCTTGAATTCTTATAAATATGAGCTAATTCTCTATATATCTTAGAGATGAGACCTTTATCAGAACCCTTAAATGTAAAGATGATTTCCCAATTTGATGCTTCCCTCCTAATCTTGTCTGCATTAGTTTTGTTTGTACAGAAACTTTTTAACTTAATGTAATCAAAATTATCTATCTGGTGTTCAATTAAGAGCTCCAGATCTTCTTTGGACATAAATTTATTCCATCTCCACAGGTCTGAGAGGTAAACTATCCTATGTTCTTCTAATTTGATTATAATATCACTCTTTATATCTAGATCATGAACCCATTTAGATCTTATCTTGGTATTCAGTGTTAAGTGTGGGTCCAGCCCTAATTTCTTCCACACTAGTTTCCAATTTTCCCAGCAGTTTTTGCCGAATAGTGAGTACTTATCCCAAAAGCTGGGGTCTTTGGGTTTATCAAACACTAAATTGCTATAGTTATTGCCTAGATTGTCCTGATATCCTATCCTATGCCACTGATCGACTGCTCTATTTCTCAGCCAGTACCAAATGGTTTTGATGACCGCTGCTTTATAATATAGTTTTACATCTGGTACAGCAAGGCCACCTTCATCTGCCTTTTTTTTCCATTAATTCCCTTGAAATTCTTGACCTTTTGTTCTTCCAAATGAACTTTGCTACTATTTTTTCTAGATCTGTAAAATAATTTCTTGGCAGTTTGATTGGTATGGCACTAAATAAGTAGATTACTTTGAGTAGTATTGTCATTTTTATTATATTAGCTCAGCCTACCCATGAGCACTTAATGTTTTTCCAATTGACTAGGTCTGATTTTATTTGTGTGGAAAGTGTTTTGTAGTTTAGTTCTTATACTTTCTGACTTTTTCTTGGCAGATAGATTCCCAAATATTTTATGCTATCATCCATTATTTTGAATGGAATTTCTTTTTGTATCTCTTGCTGCTGAACTTTGTTGGTAATATATAAAAATGCTGATGATTTATGTGGATTTATTTTAAATCCTGCAACTTTGCTAAAGTTGTGAATTGTTTCTATTAGTTTTTTAGTTGAGTCTCTAGGGTTTTCTAAGTATACCATCATGTCATCTGCAAAGAGTGATAATTTAGTTTCTTCATTACCTACTCTGATTCCTTTTATCTCTTTTTCTTCTCTTATTGCCAAAGCTAACATTTCTAATACAATATTAAATAGTAATGGTGACAGTGGGCAGCCTTGTTTCACTCCTGATCTTATTGGGAATGGTTCTAGTTTGTCTCCATTACATACGATGCATGCTGATGGTTTTAAGTAGATGCTACTAATCATTTTAAGGAAAAGCCCATTTATTCCTATACTCTCTAGTGTTTTTAATAGGAATGGGTGTTGGATTTTATCAAAGGCTTTTTTTTATCTATTGAGATAATCATATGGTTTTTTTAGTTTGGTTATTAATATAATTGATTATGCTGATAGTTTTCCTGATATTGAACCAGCCCTGCATTCCTGGTATAAATCCTACTTGGTCATGGTGTATTATCCTGGGGATAACTTTCTGTAATCTCGTTGCTAAAATCTTATTTAAAATTTTTGCATCAATATTCATTAAGGAAATGGGTCTATAGTTTTCTTTCTCTATTTTCACCCTACCTGGTTTAGCTATCAGCACCATATTGGTATCATAGAAGGAATTTGGTAGTATACCTTCTGTCCCTATTTTTTTCAAATAGTTTGTATAGTATTGGAATTAATTGTTCTTTGAATGTTTGGTAGAATTCACATGTAAAACCATCTGGCCCTGGAGATTTTTTTCTTAGGGAATTGATTAATAGCTTGTTTTATGTCTTTTTCTAAAATGGGGATATTCCTCTTCTGTTAACCTGGGCAATCTATATTTTTGTAGATATTCCTCCATTTCATTTAGATTATCAAATTTATTGGCATAAAGTTGGGCAAAGTAACTCCCAATTATTACTCTAATTTCCTCTTCATTGGAGGAAAGTTCTCCCTTATCATTTTTGATACTAACAATTTGATTTTCCTCTTTCCTTTTTCTGATCAAGTTAACTAAAGGCTTATCTATTTTGTTGGTTTTTTCATAAAACCAACTCTTAGTTTTATTTATTAATTCAATAGTTTTCTTATTTTGAATTTTATTAATCTCACCTTTTATTTTCAGAATTTCCAATTTGGTGTTTAATTGAGGGTTTTTAATTTGCTCTTTTTCTAGTTTTTTTAACTGTAAGCCCAATTCATTGATCTTCTCTTTCTCTATTTTCTGCAAGTAAGCATCTAGAGATATAAAGCTACCCCTTATAACCGCTTTGGCCATATCCCACAAATTTTGGTATGGTGTCTCATTATTGTCATTCTCCTGGATGAAATTATCGATTGTGTCTATAATTTGCTCTTTCACCCATTCATTCTTCAGGATTAGATTATTTAATTTCCAATTAACTTTTGGTCTATTTTCTCCTGGCCTTATATTACATGTGAGTTTTATTGCATCATGATCTGAAAAAGATGCTTTTACTATTTCTACTTTTCTTATAGTTGTATTGTCTATTTCTCCTTGTATCTCTTTTAGTTTCTTCTCTAGGAATTTGGATGCTATACCACTTGGTGCATATATGTTTAGTATTGATACTGCTTCATTGTCTATGGTACCCTTTAGTAAAATATAGTTTCCTTCCTTATCTCTTTTAATTAGATCTATTTTTGTTTTTACTTGATCTGAGATAAGGATTGCTACCCCTGCTTTTTTTTGTTCACCTGAAGCATAAAAGATTCTGCTCCAGCCCTTTACCTTCACTCTGTATGTATCTCTATGTTTTATATGTGTTTCTTGTAAACAACATATTGTAGGATTCTGGCTTTTAATCCAGTCTGCTACCTGCTTCTGTTTTATGGGAGAGTTCATCCCATTCACATTCACAGTTAAAATAACTATATCTATATTTCCTGCCATCTTATTTACCCAAAGTTACATTTTTCTCTTCCCTTTCCCCTTATTCCCTTCCCCCTTCCCCAGTATTTTGTTTTTGATGACCACCTCCCTCTAACAGTCCTGCCCCCTTTAGAACCCTCCCTCTTCTTTACACCTTTCCCCTAATCCTTCTATTAGTTTATCCCTTTCTTTTCCTCCTTTCCCTCCTACTTCCCTATAAGGAGGGCCAAGTTTTTCTTTGAAACCAAATGTGTCTGATATACTCTTTTAGAACCCAATCTAATGAGAGTAAGATTTACACAATACTCATCACCCTCCCTTCTTTCCCTCATTTATATTAGATCTTCTATGTCTCTTCATGAGACTTTGCCTTATTTTACCTCCTTTTTTCATTTTATTTTACCTCCTTCCCCCCCTTTTTTTTATAGTATGATATTCTTTCCATCTCTAATTTCTTTTCCATTATTATCAAAGTAAAATCAAATTATACCCCCATTCTTTAAGGATACCCATAGTAGAGATATAGTTCTCAAGACTTCTTTCCTTTTTACCTTTTTATACTTCTCTGGAGTTCTGTGTTTGGAGGTCAAATTTTTTGTTCAGATCTTGTCTTTTCATTAGAAATAGGTGAAATTCTCCTGTATCACTGAATGACCATCTTCTTCCCTGGAAGATGATGCTCATTCTAGCTGGATAGCTTATTCTTGGCTGTAATCCAAGTTCTTTTGCCTTTCGGAATATCTGATTCCAGGCCTTCGATCCTTTTATGTGGAAGCTGACAGATCTTGTGTAATTCTAATGACAGTTCCTTGGTATTTGAACTGTTTTTTTCTAGCTGCTTGCAATATCTTTTCCTTGGTGCGATAGTCCTGAAATTTGGCCATGATATTCCTTGGGGTTTAAATTTTGGGGTCTCTTTCAGGATATGATCAGTGAATTCTTTCAATGGCAATTTTGCCGTCTGATTCTAAAACATCAGGACAATTCTCTTTCATGATTTCCTGGAAGATAGCATCAAGGTGCTTGTTTTCATCATGGCTTTCAGGGAGTCCAATAATCCTTAGATTGTCTCTCCTGGATCTGTTTTCCAAGTCAGTTGTTTTTCCTAGGAGATATTTCATATTTTCTTCTATTTTTTCATTTTTTTGTTTTTGCTTGACTGATTTTTGAAGTCTTATTGAGTCATTCATTTCTATTTGTTGAGTTTAATTTTTAATCTATTATTTCCTTCACTTATCTTTTTTAGCTCCTTTTGTAACTGGCCAATTGAATTTTTTGGTTCATTGCATTCTTTTTTCCATTTTGCCAGTTTTGTTTTTCAGTGAATTGTTGTCTTTTTCCAATTCACTAATTTTGTTTTTCAGTGAATTGTTATCTTTTCCCAATTTACTATTTTTATTTTCCAGTGAGTTAGTGACTTTTTCCAATTCACCAATTTTGTTTTTCAGTGAATAATTGTCTTTTTCCAATTCACCAGACTTGTTTTCCATTTTTTCACATCTCTGTTGTAGGGCGATATTTTCTTCTTGCACTAATCTCAATTTATTTCCCCATTCTTCTTCTAACTCTCTTTTGAGATTCTTTATGCAGTCTTCCAGGAAAGCCTTCTGAAAAGGTGACCAGCTCATGTCTGCCTTTGTGACTTCCTCTGGGATTGTTTTCAGAATCTCAGGATCTGGGGGCTGCCCTACTTTCTGTCTGTAAAAGCTGTCAATGATGAGAGCTCTCTTCTGCTTCTTGCTCATGTTTTTGAGCTGAGGCATCCGTTACCAGAAGGGAATTCTGCCACTGTTTCAATTTGCCCTGGGGCAGTTTGCCGAGTTGACTTCCAGTCTGGGGCTGGTCTGCTAGATCCACACTAGGACCAAGCTTTCAGCTGCTCTCAATCCACCCTTTACCAAAGGCAGATCTGCCAAAGCACCTGCCCGCAAGCAGAGCAAAGTGGCCCAAGCGTCTCCCGGGGACTTCCGGCAGCCTAAAATCCTCTGCTCCGTCCCAGCCCCAGACTTGCACCCCGGCTGCGGGCTGGCGTCTGAGTGCTGGGAGTTGCTCAATCCCCTGCCCGTCTAAAACTGACCTTCTCCGGAGTTCTTTCAAAGTAGATTTTTGATAGAAGTGCATTGTACTCCAAGTGTTTGGTGGAGCCCTCACTCCAGAACCAGTTCGGAGGCTCAATTTGTCTGGGTCTGAGGGAAAGTCTCAGGAGCTCACAGAGGACGCTGTCTGCAGTTCGTCATCTTGGCTCCGCCTCTGGATAGGCAATTTTAGCTAGTATATGTGGGAATATGTGGGTCTTCTGTCTATTATCTGTTCAGTGGGTACAGAGTTAGTGTGCAGAAACTTGTATATCTTTAGGCAGAGTGAATGGTCTCCCTAAGTTTTCCCTTGCTGTGACCTGCTAATCCCTTCAGTGATTTCTGAGTAAACTTTGGCTTACATTGTCTAGAGCAGCTGTTTGGGGTTTCCCTTCAGCAGCATTCTTGAAGGCTTACGACAGACTGGGCGGTGCTGGGATTAGAACTCAAAAAGGGAATGAAGATGGTATTTAAAATTCTCCAAGTTTCCAGAGGATCTGGGAGATATATTCCTTCCTATTGTGCCTGGTATATCTCCTTCTTCCCCTTTGGAAAGGTGTCTAAAATCAGCACTGTAGAGCTAGCTTTTGGTCCATTGTACCATGTTGCCTGTCTCTGACATTGCCTCTCTGTCTCATTTTTCTCATCTGTAAAGCAGGTATTGATACCTGTAGTATTTACTTCATGTGGTTGTTGGAAGATAGAATGAGATAATGAATTTAGGTGCTTTGCCAACAAAACAATAATTGTGTTAGCTGTGATTTGTATCTGTTGATTGAGAAAATTTATAATAATGAAAAATCAGTGATTTCCAATAACCCTTTTAAATGAATTTGCATTTTTGTTCATCCTAACACAATGTTATTTACATACTTTTGAAAAATTGTTTATATACACAAATTATATTTATGTCACCATCAACAGACTTGGATGGGGTATTTCCTATGAGCAATGCATCATGCAGAAAGCTGGATTAAATTGACCTTTGAGGCGCCTTCTAATTTGAAGTTTCTGTAAATGTATTGGACTAATCTAGTTTCTGACTTTGGAATCACCTATGTATTTCCAGGCTTGTTCTCATGTCCTGCTAGTCATACTGTGGGCTTACCCTTCTCTTCTACCAGTTCTTGAGTCTCTTTCCAACTCTATCTTAGCACTTTCCATATGTGCCAGAGGTGGAGTGACAAGGAGCCCAGTAATTGGGTGGAATGTGTAGGGGTCATTGGAAGTTGTATTGCAGGGAGGGTTATAAGGGCTGAGTGAATGTTAAAAAGGACAGTGATCATCATTTTGGGAATCAGGGAGCTGGGGTTCTAGCTCTAGTTCTGACATTAATTAAAAAGTCACTAAGCATTTTTAAGCACCTACTATGGACCAAGCATTGTGCTAAACTCTGGGGAGACAAAGAAAAGTAAAAGGTAGTTCCTGCCTGAGGAGCTCACAGTAGCTTTTAAGATAGTGGGCAAGTCATTTAACCCCTTTAGGTCTCAATTTCTTCTTGTTAAAAATAAGAGGATTGGGCCAAATGACTTTTGAAATATCTTTCAGCTTAATGATGCTATGAGAGAAAATGAATTCAGAGCTCTTTTAAGAAAAATGAAGATTCAAGGTTTGTTTATTTGGGTTTGTTTTTTTAAGTTTCTCCAGTGGAGAGAGCAAAGAGGAGACAAAACAGGTTTTCCTGTGTTTTTAAGAGTTCTATTACCTCTAATTGAGTAATCTTTTAACTGTGGGTCTTCATTTAAGCTGTCACTGTAACTCTCACTTCTCCAGAGAGAATTATGTCCTGAGTAAGTCCTAGTCCTTTTCTTAGCGTGCTGGACCTGGAGTTAGGAAAATTTTAATTCAAATCCTGCCTCAGGCACCTCCTATCTGTGTGACTTTGAGAACATTACTCAACTTCTGTTTGACTCAATGTCCTCATCTATGATAATAGAACCTACTCTCCCCTTCCAGACCCTGTTATAAGGGTAAAGGAAATAATAAGTTTTGAATATTTGTAATTTTCAAAAATATTTGCAAATATTTGAAAGCCTTGAAACTTTATATAAATGCTAGCCATTTAGTATTATCATCAACAACAATAATAATTTCACATTTCTCTGAAATAGAGATATAGTGTTTGTGGAATTGTTTATAAGGCAATGTTTATTCTAGCTTAGTCTAGTTTATTCTAGCTTCTCCATTCCCCATATCCAGCATATCCATCTTGTTTCCTGCTCTAGAGAAGCCAGTCAATTTCATGATTGACTCTCAAGGAAGATAACCCCCAGAGGGGGGAAAAAACCCAACTTTATACCACTAAAGGTTGATAAATGTAGAGGTTTCAGCCCAGGAAATCCCCACTTTATCTCTATATCTACTATACAGTATATCTGCCGTACTTGGAGTACGTGACCTATCATTAAAATATCAATAATTGCCCAGAACAGTGCTTGACAAAGAGCCAGAATCTGGCATATATCTCTCATTTGCATATGGTTATTAGATATTTTGATATTTCCCCACAAGGTTCCATGTTTTTTTTCTATTATTACAATATCATGTGCTTTAATTATACGTGCCTTCCAATTTAGTACTTTTTTTCATGTTAATGCAAAATATATGGCCGCTCATTGTTTATAAGTCTCCCAGCTACAGATGCCTGCCATCTAAGACTAGGTATCTTAGATATTAGTCTTAGATATCTGTGTCCCCCATAGCATAATGATAGACATACAGTAAATGACTTTGAGTGTCTTTATTCACGAGAGACAGAAAGACTGGGGCATAACCATGGTAATTGTTTAGCTAAGGACAATATTCTGGGTTCTTTCATTAACATTTTGTGTCTCTAGGCAAATCATTTCATCTCTTTTATTCTATTTCTTCAACATAAATTGAGAATATTGGACTAGAATAGGGTTTCTTAGACTAGACTGGTGAAACATAAGGACTCCTCAAAATCATGATGCTTACCTCCATTTGTAGGAAATGCTAGTGAAAGTAAAAATGTAGTTTTTTTCCCACTATTAAATATATAAATCTCCTGAAATCTGTCTATGAGGAAGATCTGTGGACCTCAGATTAACAACCCCTGCACTGGAAGATCTCTAAGATCCCTTCCAGCTCTGTTCAGTGAGTTAATATTTGTATCATCTTCTCTCTGGAAGAATGTGCCCTTTTTAAGAAGAAGAATAAAATAGGAGTAGAGGTACAATGGCCAGAATCAGCAGCCTTTGTGGCATTTCCCATGATCAGAGCAGCCAGACTTACCACTTCCATGGGCTGTTTTTAGGAGAACATGAGTTTTGCCAGGAACACCCCCTTCCAAGCTCCCAGCATAATGGTTTCATGGCCAAGATTTGAACAAAGAGGGTGGTCTGACTGCTGTGGTGGACCTACCTAGAACCAAGGGCTGGAGTGATCTAAGGTGAGGAGAATGAATTACCAGTCCCCAGAGGATCCTGTAAGGACCTTACCAGAAATAAATACCCTTTCTCTACCTTAGAGTTCCAAAAACTTATCAATTTACATCCTAAGCATATGAGGGGGAAGGGGAAAGAGAGAGGAGTGCTTACATTCAAAACAATGAGTTTAAAAGCTAAATGTCATTGTTTAAATCTATGTAAACAAATATCTAATCTTTACAAGACAGAGAGAGCAATTTATTGGCAATGAAATATCTATAAGTTGGAAAGCAATAGATAAGATAAAATAAATTTTTGTATTTTTAAATGTTTTAATATACAGAATAGAATCATTCTCTGAGAACTTGACAAATCAAATGGTAATACAGCTATAGTGGAAATAAAAATAGGGTCACTGGCCAGGCCAGAGTATCCTCCTTCAGTCCTCACCCCCTTTAAAGTCATTAAACTCTAGCTAAATAAGAGACATAGGAAAGAACTCTAGTCAGTGAAGCTTGAACTGGCTTTGTTTGATTCCTTAATGCCCCTAATTTGTATCCACCATTTCTCACATGCACTCATCTATAAGATTGGGAATTTGAGATAAAGTGTAAGTAATCAGGAAATTAGAATTTTTTTATGTTGAAAAAAAGGACTTTGGAAGATGATTTATCATAGATTGAAAAGTTTTTTGGAGCTAGAAAGCTTAGAGATTATCCAAGTAAACTCAATGAAAGATAGTGTTCCTAATACAATGAGACAGTATGAAACTGAGTGGCTGCCCATCAGTTGGAGAATGGCTGAATAAGTTATGGTACACGAATGTCATGGAATATTGTTGTTCTGTAAGAAACGACCAGCAGGACGATTTCAGAGAGGCCTGGAGAGACTTACATGAACTGATGCTGAGTGAAATGAGCAGAACCAGGAGATCATTATACATAGCAACGAGATTATACAATGATCAATTCTGATGGCTGTGGTTCTTTTCAACAATGAGATGATTCAGGTTAAATCCAATAATCTTGTGATGAAGAGAGCCATCTACACCCAGAGAGAGGACTGTGGGAACTGAGTGTGGACCACAACATAGCATTTTCACTCTTTCTGTTGTTTGCTTGCATTTTGTTTTCTTTCTCAGGTTTTTTTTCCTTCTTGATCCAATTTTTCTTGTACAGCAAGTTAACTGTATAAATATGTATAAATATATTGGATTTAACATAAATTGGATTACCTACCATCTAGGAGAGGGGAGAGGGGGAAGGAGGGGAAAATTTGGAACACAAGGTTTCGCAAGGGTCAGTGTTGAAAAATTACCCATACGTATGTTTTGTAAATAAAAATTTAAAAAAAGAACTGGTGAATTTCCCCATTATGTCCTTTAAAAAAAAACCACTGAGACAATATGTAGTAGATATATACTAGAGAGATAGAGAGATGTGATAGTAAATATCTATTAAGTGGTGTCAGGTAACATGCTACATTAAGTGCCAGGGATGCAAAAACAGGAAAAATAAAGACAGTCTCTTGTCTCAAGGGCTTATATTATGATAGGGAAAGACCAAAAATAGGGAAGCTAGTGGGGAGGGGAGCAGAGGTGAAGGGAAGGAGGATACCCACTCTAGAGACCAAGAAGGCACCATGGAGGTGGAACAGATCAGAAAATGAAGTGAGCAGTGTGGCTGGGACTACTTAAGATAAAATAGTCCAGGATAGTGATTTAAGCTCAGAGTAAAGTCCAACTTAAAGTAGCCAGACAGTTGATGTGAAGGTGGAAGTAGAGAAAACCAAAGTGAAGAGTACAGGGACTTTGAGTCAGAAATCTTAGAGTCGAGTATTTCCTCTGCTGCTTTTTGGGTTTTTAATTTGGTTTTGATCTTGAGTGAATAACTTTTTCTCTTTGAACTCGGTTGCTTCCTCTGTAAATGAGGGATTAAACTATATGATCACTAAGGTTCCCTCTAGTTATGATGTCCTTTAATTCTCATATTTGTCCTGTATACTTTACCAGGCAAAGAAAGTCTAAATCTAAGAAAGTACTTTGCAAGTTGTAAAGTTCTTTATAAATGAAAGTATGATAGTAAGGATGAAGAGGAGGAAGTAGAAGAAAAGGAGAAGGGAGAGAAAAAAGATATGGCTATTCAACTCTACTTGAACACTTCAAGTGTTGAGGAGTTAACTTCTTTTTAAAAGGGATTCCATTATGTTGCTAGGCTACTTTCATTGCTATTTAATTTAATCTTTTCATTTTGTAGATCAGAAAGGCCTGAGGAAATTACATCTCTTATTTAGTCAAATATCTAGTTTGGAGGGATGCTCTATGCCTAGGGGTCTATTATTATACCACACCTCCTTCCATTGGCCTATTACTTCCTCTACTTAAGACAGTTAAGAATCAATTATATTCCCAATTCTTTCTACTTCTGATTCCAGTTTCCTTGATTATGTATAAGCAATTTTCTAAAAAGGTAGCTTTGTATTCTGGAGGTATTAATCTCACCCCATGGGCAACAAATTATTGCTTTATATATAATTACAATAAGATACTGCCTTCTGATACTTTCTTAACAGGTTCCTGTGAATTTTTCTTGCTCTTTTTGGAGCAGGAAGGGTTCATGACAACACTCAGGAGTTCAGTATTCCTATGGACTGACTCTTCTCTCACTCTAAATGCTGGATATCCCCACCATTACAGTCCTCCTTTGGGTGATAGTACTTACCTGCTGAGGTTCCTTTTGAAAGATAATGTGTCATTTGAAAATAAGTGGTGCAAATGCTGAGCCTGGAATCAGGAAAACTCATCTTCCTGAGTTCAAATCTGACCTCAGATGCTCCCTTGCTGTATGACTCTGAACCTTGCTTGCCTCAGTTTCCTCATCTGTAAAATGAGCTAGAGAAGGCAATGGCAAAACAGTCTAGTTTCTTTGCCAAGAAAACTCCAAATGGGGTCCCAAAGAGTCAGATGCAACTGAAAAATGACTCAACAACAACAGCAACAACATCATTAGCTTCCATGATCCTGTTACTGGGCCTAGTTGATCAGGTTAACTCGATGCCACTTAGCGGTTTCTGAAAGGGGAGGAGACATAGGATGGAGGGAGAGTTAAGGATGTGTAGGCCTGAAGCCCTGGACGTGATAGTGTGAGGGCATTCCCTTTTCCACATTGGGAGGAAGGCAGGGCCAGACCAAAGGAAAGCTACAAAATGGGAAATTAGGAAGAGTTTTCTGAAGAATCACTTCAACTGCTTCACAATTTGGCCTCAGCCTGTTCCTGATGAGTGTCTGGCTGATTACAGGGACTCCACAGAGCTTTCTCAGGAAGCTGAACTTGGCCAGGATGGATCCCTGTGCCTGATAACTCGAGATTCTCTTCCAGGTCAGAAGGAATGAGTGGCTCTTGGGAGAGCAGCGCTTGATCCTGGTCTCCCTTGGGATTCAGGGAAGTCGGCCAATAGCAGCCTGGGTCAGTGAAGGACTAGCAAAGGAATTCTGCCTTTCTCTTGGTGTGGAGTTGTGCATTTGAGGAGAGGCTGACTGCATTATTAATGAAACATTTGCATCTTAGGAAATGATAAAACAGGCTGCTACATGTAAAAATTAAGTAACTCAATTTGTTTTAACAGCTTGTGCTCTACTGGTGCAATTTGCTTGGCATATACGCAGGACTCCATCTGAACAGTAATTATGCCACGCTAATTATTTTACTGTATTGTGTACATCTGACATTTAATTACAGGAAAATGGGTGCATGTGGGTTTTCCTTTCTCCCTCTGTCTGCCTGTCAGGTAGTTTTGTCTCCTCTAGCTCTTGTTCACCTGCATTGTCTTTATGCCAGCTTGTCATTCACAATAAAACTGTGTCTCCATGACAGCTTTCTTTGAGATGTGCTTGCAAGTCGCAGACAATCACCAAAATAAACAATTGACACAGATGTCATTCTCCCTGCTTTTCATTGCTCTTCCTCCCTGTACACTCCTTACCATAAAGTGCTTTTCTCCCCTCCACCTCTCTATCGAAGAAGATGTTTCCTATTGACCTTGGGCTGTCTTTGGCTGAAACGTTCTTTAGTCATTTCTGAGATGGCCTTTGCCCTTCTCCATGGCAACTGCTGTGGTGATGACTCTACAGTGCCTGGTAGTGACCGGGTCCTAATCAATGTGCAGGCCTACATCAGGGCCAGTGTTGCCAACTCAGAGCCTCCAAATGTTGTGGGGAGTGGGGAGAAACAAGAGGAGGGGGGTCATGTCCCAAAAAGGAGAGGTGAGAGAGCCTCAGTGGATGGTCACCTGGGGGAATTGTCAGAGGCACAGACTTCATGAGCACCTGTGGCAGAGTGCTGGCTCTAATAAGTTAGAGGGAGGAGCCAGGAGGTCCCAATGAGGTATTTCCGAACGTTTGTGCAATCTTCCCATAGAGATGGGAGGGTCAGGAAAAAGTCTGATGATGTTCAGAAACTTCAGCTGCAGAAGTACAAAGTCCTCTCTCCTAGCAGGTGCTGTCTCTGAGAAGGATGATTGATGAGAGAGAGAGAGAGACAGAGACAAAGACAGAGAGAGACACAGAGAGAGACAGAGAAACAGAGAAGGAACCAGAAAAAGAGACAGAAACAGAAAGAAACAAAGAGAGACAGATGGACAAAGACAGACAGAGACAGACAGAAAGAGACAGAGACACAGAAAGAGAGAGGGAGGGAAAGGGAGAGGAAGAGAAAGGGTGGGTGGATGAAATATTGTATAAGAGTCTCAGAGAACCACTGCCAAGCTACCAAGCTTGGCATTATCACTATCAACAACAATGTGTCTCTCCATATAGAGAAGAGGAAATAGAGTAGAAAGGATTCCTTGCTGCCTTGTGTTTCTTTCTGTGAAGGAGGAAACATTTAAAAAGATGGAAGAAGACAGGGGATCAGAAATGAACTAATTAATAGCCAGGAATGACTTTGAAGATTAAAACCGTCCAGGCAATGATAAGAATTTTTTAATTTTTTTGAACCAAGATCAGGATATTTCTGTACAAAAATAGCAAGCAAAGTAAATATATAGATTTACAATCTGGTTGAAAGTGTAAAAGGGCCAGGAGGATTGAAGGTGGTAGAAGGAGACGACACTGATGTTCTAAAGTGGGTACAGTCAGTACCATTAAGATAGAAAAGGTCATCCTCACTTTTGTGTCATGCTTTCTGGACTTTCATTTTGATTTTGCCAGAAATAACTACATCTAATGAGCAGATTAAAAAGAGATTTTCAGGTGTTTTGTATGCCTTATTTGAGAAATGTTGGTAGTTATGCTGACCTCAAGAGATCTTTCTTGTGATTTTCTAATTTGTATCTTTATGTCCTTTGTTGCTTCATACATCATAGAATATGTAAATGATTTGACTTAGGAATTTATTCAGTCACCCACACCTTCTATCTATCCATTAGAACACCTGCCTAGAATGATCTTCTTCAGTTTTACATGTACTTCAAAACTGCTCGGTGCTAAAATCTTGTTGAAAACTTCTTACTAGGTTGTCAGCTCTGTGATCTACCAATGATTGGTTCTCTGCATAGAGTAGGCACAAATGGTAAATACTGTCTAATGAAATGGAATGGAATTCTTGATCAATTTAGTATGATTGTGATCACTTCTCTACTCCATTACCAATAACCATTCATTAAATTCTTAAATCCTATACACAGAATCACTACAACACACAGCCTAAGTACAACACACAGTCCATGCTTCCTTCAGTAGTGGACAGACTAGTTGGGGCATTAGGAAATGTTCAAATGAAAAGGTCACTGCTACACAAGGCAAGGAAGGGGAGAAGATGGATGTCACTTCAGATGGTCTTCATTCCTTCGAACAAAATCAGAGATCTTTAACTCTTCCATATGAGAGGAAGGAGGTGTGCAAGAGGTAAGAAGAGAAGGTTTGAAATAGCTTCTGAGGGCAACGAGAGGGAATCATTTAGGGAAAAAATTGCCTTGCTGCAGTGAGGGCCCACCTGAATCTAGATAATATGAATTTAGAATGTATGTAGTGCATTGTCATTTTTTTTCTAGCTTTATTTAGCATCCCATGAGTGGAGCAGAGGAAATAGATGATGAGAATAATCCAGGACTGGGGTTTGGCAAAAGATGAATTATAGGAAAAGAGTACAAATGATCAAATTAATGATGTCTTCTTAATGGTATATGCTTTGTTAATTTGAACATTGTAAATTACCTTATTTCTCTGAGATGCCTTTCACAGTCTAATAATCAGTCAATCAATAAATAAGCACTATGAAGGGCTTCCTATGTGGCTGGCATAGAATTCTCTACACATAGAAGAGTTAATTCAATTTAACATTTATTAAGCAATTACCAGCAAGGCACTGGATTCAGTGCTAGGAAGGAGGGAAAATAGAAATAGAATCTACCCTTAAAGAACTTATATTCTATTGGACACACACATACATAGTCATAAAGTGTATAAAAATACAAAATAAATTTAAAAAGAAGAGAGCATTAACAATCAGTGGAGGCAGGGGAAAGAATCAGAAAAATCTTCATTTGGCAATTGGTCCTGGAGCTTCTGTGTGATTAAATGATCAGAAACTAAGAATTAAAATATTTTAGTTTCTAGGGCTCTTTTTCTCTGGTCATTGTACTCTCCCTTTGGGGGATATTAACTCCTTTTCCCTCCAGTGTTAATATAGTTGTCAATCTACAGGTGCCCTACTTTTGTCATTAGTCACAAGTACTGACAGATCTGAGCTGTCATTTCCTCTGCCAAGGGAGTACCAATACTCCCAGGAGCTCTGTTATCAGGAAGCTTGACTTTGTGACTGCCTCACTCCATTAAGAAAAGCCAGTTAGGAAGGAGAACATTTGGAATCCTTGGTTGCCAGATGTTTTCAGATACCTGGAAAGTCACCAGTGCTTGAAAATGATGCAGGTCAAAATAAGTAGACTCCCACTGGGTTGGAAAACAAAAATTCTCTTATGTTTGTTTACCTCACACTTCTATTTGTAGACAAGGATGTTAGTGAGTATCTTTGGATATGAAGTTCCATTGATAAATTAACACTTTATGATGTATTGTTTTTTGCTCTAAATATTTAATGTATGAAAGGCTTACATCCTCAGATTAAAAGGTCTTTGAGGTCAAAGATCATGTATTAAGAAAGCAGCTAGACATACAGCAGACACTCAATACATATTTGATTGATTTCTTCTGATTAATTCCTTCAAGTAAATCACAGAATCTTAGTTTTAAGGCTCAAATGAACCTTTAGCGATCACCTAGTCCGACCACTTTGTTTTACAGATGACGAATCAAAGACCAGAGGGGTTAAGTAATTTGCACCACTAATAAGTTTTTTTTTAATTTATTTATTAATACTTTTTATTTGCAAAACATATGTATGGGTAATTCCTAAACATTAACCCTTACAAAGCTTTCTGTTACAAATTTTTCCCCCCTACTCCCCACCCCTCCCCTAGATGGCAGGATATCCACTACATGATAATTATGTTAGAATACTTAAGAAATCGAATATATATATAGTTATTGCATCATTTTTTGTGCAGGAGAAATCGTATCTACAAGAAAGAATAATCCGATAAAGGAAATACAATGCAAGCAAACCTCAATAGAGAACATGAAAATGTTATGTTGTGGTCCACATTTCACATCCCTCTCTCTGGGTATATATGGCTTTCTTCACTGAACAATTGGAATTGGTTTGAAGCATTTCATTGTTGAAGAGAATCATGTCCCTTAGAACTGATCCTCATATAATATTGACCACTAATAAGTTTTAAAGGTGAGATTTGAACTAAGGTTTTCTTGACTATATACCTACTCCAAGCTGTTTCTCAATGAAGAATGGGCCATCTAAAATGTACTGCAGAGGGAGTTTTAGATCCTGCTTACAAGAGAAGGCCTTTGAGGTTCTTTCCAACTCTGAAGTTCTATAATTCCATGTTAGGTAGGTGGGAAAGCCCTCTCATGAAAAGAATAAAATCATCACCAAAAATTTGCTCTCTTTCAATTTACCATCATTTTTCCATGGCTATTACCGGCTGCAAGAACCTAGATCCTCAGATAAGGAAAAGAAAATAGTAATTCAGTGGTAGTGATGATGTGCTTATTTTTTTCTGTATCAGGTAGGTGGAAGGGAGAGGTATGGCCTCTGTATGCCTGTGACCACAGGATGTGGTAAATTACAGGTTTAGGTGAACATGGGGCTTGTGAGGAATTACAGCTCATCCTCAAGTACGTGGCGTGTGCCTGACCTCCCCACAGCCAGCCCCAAGGGAAGTGATGACTTATGACCAAAGTCAGATGTGGGTCCCTTGTTTCCCTTTTACTGAGTGCTCCATTTTCCTTCCCTACTAAATGTCAATTCCCACTTCTGGTGACTCCAAGTAATGGCCTTTCTTTGGTCACAAAAGGGATAGTGTGTGTCTCTGTGGATAGGTCTCTTTGATGCTGTCACTTGAGATAATTTTATAATTCCTGTGGTAGAGCTGCTGTCTGGTGATTCTGAGGAGTGGAGAGGGTCCCACAGGAGAGTGAGACAGTGTCCCACAGTGGGTGACATTTCAGTCCTCCCATGCTGAGAAAGTGAAGATTTCTCCCAACCTGGGCTTAATTTGAGTTGTCGGAGGAGCAGGAGGCAGGGATGAGGAAGGAAGCACTGTCATAGTAAAGTGAGCTCTGAGAATGAAACTAATGAAAGAGGAGGAAGGCCTTTTGGCTGTATCAGCAAACAGCACAGAATGCCCCTGGTCTTATGTTGATGAAAGATAATGTGAAATAATGGAGAATGCTTTTCACTCCAAGTAAGATCTTTTTCAAGGAGGTTTTTCCTCCAGGAGTCTACAGCTTGTGGGGGCCACTGCCACGGCCACCCTGAAGAGTCACCAGCCTGTCCTCTGAGCTCCCCCTGGGTTTCACTGCCAGGAATTGGCCCAAGCAAAGTCCTTGAAGCCTTGATGATGTCTTTGGGCTCCTCTTATTGAATCCTGTTCCCCTTTATTTCCTGTCCTTGGCCAAGAGGGAGAATGAGTTGATAGCTACTCAATAAATATTTGTTGATTTATTTGATTTTGAGTAACTTGTGTATCTTCGTATATACCCTCTTAAGCTAGAAGGACTCTGCCAATAGGGTTTCTCTTCCTTTTCTTGCCATCATCTTTTTATGTTAAAATCATTATGGCTTGTCTTTGGTCTTCTCTGTGAATGTGTCTGTCTGTCTCTGTGGCTCTATGATTTAGTGAGATTTCTCTCTGTCTCTGTCTCTGTGTATTTCTGTCTCTGTATCTCTGTCTTTTCTGTCTATTTCTGTGACTTATGAGATTTTCTTTATATCTCTCTCTGTCTCTCTGTCTCTGTCTCTGTCTCTCTCTCTCTCTACCTCCCCCTTCCCTCTCTTCCCCTTCCCTCCCTCCCTCCCTCCCTCTCTCTATCTCTCTCTCTGTCTCTCTCCCTTTCTATCAATCTCTATGACAGTGAGATTCCTCTCTCTTTCTCTTACTGATTCTGTCTCTTGTCTCACTATTTCTCTTTTTCTCTATATATCTCTCTATCTATTGGCCTCCATGGACTCTAAGTACCCTTTCAGATCTATTTCAAGTCTATTTCTGTTACCCTATGGTCTGGTGATTTGACTGAGAACTGCCTGTTTTCAGAAAATCTTCATCTTCAGGTTTGTCATAGTATTCATTCATCTATTACCAGAGGGATTGGATGTTCCACTTTTTGTAAAGCAGTTGGACCTTAAGGAGTTGGGGGACTGGGACTATTTAGATCCTAACTGGGACAAAGGGAGAAGGACAGAAGGAGAAAAGAGATGGCTCCCTAAGTACATTAAGAGAGCGAAATAAATTTTAGAGCATCACAACATAGGGGATTTTTTTTGCCTGAAGGTGGGTGAATGTTAATAATTAAATTGCCTTCTCAGAAGAAAAACCACTTATATAAGAAAGTACATTGCCTAGGAGAGAATGAGGCTATCAATGTGTGTTTGTGGGAGGTATCTGCCATTACCAGCAAGTTGACTTGAGCTTGGAGCTTATGTCAAATCATTCCCTTGGTGTGTCACCTACTGAATGTCAAATAAAACTGAATCAAATGAAGTATCCAAGTTACACTGAGCTCTGGGGCCATGATTGCAGAAATGAGAAAACATTGTAGTTGTTTTATAGCTGACTGGGGGAGCCACCTGGGAAACTAGTTACCAAATACAGGAAAAAAACTGAATGCCTTAAGATTATAGATTCAGGGTTACAGATTGAGAGCTGAAAGGGATCTTAGAGGTCAAGTTCAATCCCCTTATTTTACAGAAGAAGAAACTGAGAGATCAGAAAATGGAAGCGATTTGACCAGGGATATAGTTAGGAAGCTCCTCAGGCAGGAATCCAACTTAATTTTCTTGACTCCAAGTCAAGTATTCTATCCAGTATATCATGCTGTTACTCAAGAGTCTTTTTAAAGAGCCACCTGCTTGCTAAGATGGGAAGCAATGTTTCAAAAATAGAAAGAATGTAGAATTTTAGTGCTCCAAGAAGGTCAAATGACAGTCCTTTTTCCAAAAGTGGAATGGACCATCTTAGGAAATAATCATTATAATAACAACAGAAATTCCCATAGGTCTTTGAGGTTTGCAAAGCTCCTTTCATGATTATCTATTCATTTGAGGCAGAAGCTATTGTTAACCCTATTTAATAGATGAGGAAACTTGCTTAGAATCATGTATCTGGTATCAGAGACAGAATTGGAACTCAGGTCTTGCTAAAAAAAATTCAACATTCTATCTACTATATTCATTTGTTTTCATTCTTTCATTTGAGTTCAGCTCTTTTTTTTCCTTAATAGTATTTTATATTTCCAATTAAAGATAGTTTCCAACATTCATTTTTATAACATTTTGAGTTCCAATTTTTTTCTCTCTCTACTACTTCCCCCCTTCCTAACAGAACAAACAATCTGATATAGGTTATACATGTATAATCATTTTAAACATATTTCCATTTTAGTCATGTTGTGAAAGAAAAATTAGAACAAAAGGAGGAAACCATGAGAAAGAAAAAACAAGCCAAAAAAAAGGTGAAATAGTATACTTTGGTCTGCAATCAGTCTCCATAGTTCACTCTGAATACAGATGACATTTTCTATCCCTAGTTTATTGTAATTGTCTGGGATCAATGAATTGCTGAGAAAAGCTAAGTCTGCCATAGTTGATCATCATACAATCTTATTGTTACTATGTACAATGTTCTTCTGGTTCTGCTCACTTCATTCAGCATTATTTCATGTTAAGTCTTTCCAGGCTTTTCTGAAAACATCTTCTGTATCATTTCTTATAGAACAATTATTTTTCCATTACATTCATGCACCATAACTAACTTAGCCATTCCCCAGTTGATGGACATCCACGCAATTTCCAGTTCCTTGCCACCGCAAAAATGAGCTCGGTTCTTTTAGACTCAAAATTTGCTCTCTATCCCACTACATTCATTCATTCATTCATACAGTTGCTCTATATAGTCATAGTGACAGAAACAGAAGCCATATTGATAGATTTCAACTTGCTATGAGAAGTTTCCTTATAATATAGGTAATAGAAATGGATGCCTCAGGATTTATGGTAAGTCCTCCATGTTGGGAATCAGAGGAATGGGATCTGAAGTTCAGGTTTTCTTCTTTAGAGACTCCTGGCATGAAAAAAAACTATGGAGAATGTGAGAGACTGGCTAGCTTATACCCATACCTGAATGAGACATCTTTGATAACTTCCCCAACAAGTGACCCCTCCAGACTTTTCTTGAAGACTTCTCCCATATCTGAAATTATTAGAAAGTTGTACCTTACACTAAATCTGTGTCCCTGAACTTTCTGGCCATTATTTCTAGATTAGTGTTAGGGGACTAAGCTGAAAATGAATCTACAAGCTAACTCTTAAAACACCTGGAGAAAGCTGTTCTCGTCATTGTCTTTTCTTCTTTAGAATGAATCATAAAGTGCTTCCCTATATATATTTTTTCTTCAGTGCTCCACAATCTCTTTCTAATAATAGCTAGAATTTTTATAGCACTTTAAGGTTTATCAAGTACTTTACAAGATTATCTCATTTTATTTTCCCAATAACTCTAAGAGATAGGTGCTTATTATTATTGTCCCCATTTTCTGGATCAATATACTGAGGCAGACAAAGGTTAACTGGCTTGCTCAGGTTCACCTAGCATGTTTGAATTCAGGTTTTTTTTTTATTACAGTTCTAATACTGTATCCATTGTATCATCTAAGTGTCTCTATTTGCATTTATGACTTTAAAATTATGACTAGTATGAAAATGTTTTTCATGATTGCACATGTATAATTTATATCTAATTGCTTATCATCTTAGGGAAAGGGGAGGGGAAAGAGGAAGGAATAAAATTTGGAATTCAAAATGTAAAAAAAAAAGTTAAAATTGATTTAACATGTAATTGGGGAAAATAAAACATATGATAAAAATGTTTTGGTCTTTGGTCTGCACTTATAATATTCTTCATTTCTTTTTCTATTTCTATAGATTCTATAACCTCTCCACCAGATTTCTCCTTTATTTCCCAACTTTTATCAGTCATGTAATTTTTATGTATATGCTTATTCCAAACTTTTTTTAAAAAATCATTCTATTTAATTTGAATATGGTATATTTTCCCAGAAAGAAATTCTAATAATTTCTCCTTTTCCTTGAATTTCATTTATATTTAAATATACAGTGTCTCAGAAGTTTTAGTGTTGTTTTAAGGTTTAATGGCTTAAAACTGCACTCAGACTTATGGGACATCCCGTTTAATGTTATTACAAGCTCACCTTTGATCTACTTTACCTATTATGTTTCCTTTCAATAATTTGTACACTTTTAGATCTAAATTCCAGTTCAGGCATCCAAACCAGCAAATCTCTGTGTTATTCATTAGATCAAATTTGCCTTAGGATCTCTAATTTACCATGTTTACTTTCTAGGTTTGGTCCATTTAGTTATGGGCATCTGAAGCCACAGGATACCTTGCTAACTGTTTTCTTGATGTTGTTTTCCCTTGAACTTCTATGATTCTACAATCCAGTGAGCCAAAATGATCTCAGTTCTGCCCTCCCTCAACAGCTTCATCCAACTCAGTCCAGTAAATATTAAATGTCTACTATGTGCCAGTCACTGTGCTAAGCCCCATAACTCCATATAAACTTTGTCATATTTCTGTTCTTTGGAATGACTGGATGGGGGCAGTCATCTGCCACCCTATTAAAATTTTTTATGAAGTGTATTTGGCAGAAGCATAACTGGTAATTTTGGTGCTTGAGGCAAGCAATATGAGACATGCCTTCAAATCATATTTGTTATTCATGATATGGAAATAATACAAATTGAGGAAGTATCAGACACGAGCTTCTGAGAACCTGGAAGAGCTCCTTCTACCATTCTAAGAAGGGACACATTTGCACACTAACTCTACTGAGAAAAGATCCTAGAATTCCACAAAACCACTGGGACGAGTAGAGTAAACTACCACTGGACTGAAGACAGGGAATATAGTGGTAAGAAAAGGGAAGAAAACGTGCCATCTGGCAGCTTCCCACTTTGATTAATTATTCTTGCTAACTAGGTGCTAAACTCAGTTGTTTCCATGTTACAGAAGGAATAAAATACCCCAAATGCAAATGTGGCCAATTTTAAATTGTGCAATATTTCAAGTCATTACTTAACGTTTTATGCCTTCTAAATTTTGATGTTCTGGGACAAAGCACCAGTTACACCATTTATGGCTCTGGTGTGGAATGTAAGCTCCTTGGAGAAATGAATGAAAATGAGTTTATGAGGCACTTCCTTTGGGGCAAGCACTAGGCAAGGAAGACAAACAGAAACAGTTAAACAGTTCTTGATCTTAATGAACTTGTACTCCACTTGGGGAAAATAGCACATAAAAGAAAGTTCAATTTTAGGGTAAATTGAAAAGCCTAGGATTCCTACGGGTGTTGCAGAGGGGCAGATGGCAAGGCCCAGGCATCCTGAAGTTACATCACTAAGTCAGATGACAATAGACAGGGGTTCTAAAGGTTGTGGTAAAGCTTAGTGATCTTCCATCTTATCATATATAGAACTGGAGATTCTTATCCAATGGAAGACATCTCATGACTGCCAAGCCAGCAATGGAGGCCAGAACTAGGAACAGGGAAGGGAGACTCCAAGGGAGGGGAGTGGGCTGTTTTGTCTTAGCATTAAGGCAGCTAAGAAATTCTCATTGATTGATATATTGGTTTCTGATTTTCAACATCTCCCTCCTACAAATATTACTTCTTATTACTTGTAATTAGTAGTAATATTTGTAGGAGGGAGATGCTGAAATTATTGAATGAGATGTTGAAATGAAAGTATTACTGCTGCATCAGAGATAGCAGTTTAATCAGGAATAGTGAAAAGAGTTTGGTATTTAGAATTAGAAGGCCCGTGTTCAAATAGAAGCTTTGTCACTTATAACCTGTGGGGCCTTAGGAAAACCACTTAATCTCTCTGGGCCTTAGATTCCCTCCTCAGTAAAATGAGAGTGTTAGACCAGGTGATGTCTAAGAGATCCCTTCTAGCTCTGAATTCATCACCATTGCCAAAGAATAGGCAATTATTCAGAGAATATATGTCTGTCTTTGTCTAGATGACTTGTATATGAGGCCATAGAAGACCTTTAATTTGGATTATCTGGATTATAACATCCTGATTACCCCTAATACATAGAATTAATTGTCTTGGAAGGTACTGAGTTTCCCTTTAGCGCAAGTCTTCAGATGGAGGCTGGATAACCATTGATCATCTTATTTCAGTACAGCTAGGTTCTAATCAGCAAAAACAAAGAACCCCCTGGGGTAGTTGTATGTTCATATTACTCAAAGTTATAATTATATGAAACATGGTAATTGATTTCAGGCCAATGAAAATGTGAAGTGCAATTTCTAATAACACAACCCCTTGAGGGGGATCATTATTCTCACTAATTTGAATCTAGCTACATTCAGAGATGTGCTAAAGCCAGCTCTAACTTATAAGCTAATTGCTAAATTTTCAGTGTGAGGCTTTATACCTCAGAAATGGACAATTGCTACAAATCAGCATGTGGTTTATTGTTTTATTGATTGTCTAGATTTAAGAGGGGCAGGTAGTTGGTGAAATGGATAGAATACAGGGCCTGGAAGATATCTTCCTGAGTTCAATTCTGCCCTAGCTGCCCAGGCATTTAGGTAGCGCAGTGGAGAGAGCTCTGGCCCTGAAGTCTGGAGGATCTGAGTTCAAATCAGGCCTCAGACACTTAGTAGCTTTGTGAACAGGGGCAAATCACTTAACCCTGTTTGCCTCAGTTCTCTTATCTGTAAAATAAGCTGGAGAAGGAAATGATGAATCACTCTAATATTTCTTCTAAGAAAACCCCAAATGGGACATGAAGAATTGGGAATGACTGAAATGACTCAACAACAATTAGATTAAAGAAAGTATTACTAATGCAGATTAAACTTAAAAGTATGTGCATACATTTTTCCCCAAAGGGCCCAGTAGTTAAACGTTTACTATCATACCCTGTATTGTTCTATAAACAGTGCTTGAGCTCAGTAGGAATGCAGTAGAAGGCTTAGGGAATAAAGTCATAACCATTTAGAAGCCTGAGGATAGTAAGATAATAACAACAGTCGCATTTATATAACTCTTCAAAGTGCTTTGCATCCATGATCTCATTTGAAAATCAAAAATACTTCTGGGTTGTTTTTTTTTTGTGTGTGTGTGTGTGTGTCTTTAATCAAATAAGTCAACAAGTACCAACTGTGTTCCAAGCATTTTGCTAGGCACTGATGACACAGAGTAAAAAAATTCATCAAAGCTCTTGCATTTTATTCAAGGGGAAAACGTGAACATAAAGAAGTTAGAGTGAAGGAAATACAAGATTTAAAAAAAAAACTATGAGAGAAAGACATTAACAGAGCAGGGAAAGATGACCTTTGATACGTTTCAACTCTGAATTTTTATGTTTGGCAATTCCAATCATTTGTTTTATGCCTGGGAGGCAGTTAGAAAGCCTGCATTTTGACTTGCCGGTATTCTAGCATCTGGGACTGTTATCCATCCAGCCTCCTAAGTGTCATCTAGAGAGAAGGTTACTGTCTGACTTCAGAAATTGTCCCCAAGAGTTGAGACCAGCAAAACACTGGAATGATGGGGCACATTCAGACACTGAGAGGCTTGCTCCTCTCCAACACATCCCTCGAGTGGATGATGACCTTTCCATGTCAGGAGCATACTTGGAGAGGAAGATTCATTGTTCGTGGAGGGTATCATTTATGGTGGACTATGATGTCACTGTGGTAGGTGACTGTAGTAGGTCAGCCTGGTGGGACCTCTGTCTTAAGTGATGTCACCAGCAATGGCTTAACTCCAAATCAAAGATGTTTTCTTTTTCTTATACTGCAAATTTACTATTTTCTTTTTATGAGGGTCAGAGGATTAATGAGTTTCATATTTCAGTAGTGTCTTGAGTTTTTCTGTTGAGTTACTGCTATTTCTATGGAGAACTGTTTTGTGCAGTTAGTGACATCATCTCCCTCAATTTACTATCCCTTTTTCCTCATATTATATCTTATTTATGTATTTGTTTAAATGCTATTTCCCCTGCTCCCAGAGGAATGCAATTCGATTTAATGCAACACGAATTTATTAAGTCCATACTATGCCAAACACTATGCTAAGATGTGGGACCACAGATTTTAAAATGATAGTCTATGCTCTCATGTAGTTTCTGTTGTCAAAGGAAACAGCATATACACAGATTTAACAATAAAAATACTAAGTATACCGGTAGCTAGGTGGAACAATAGATAGAATGCTGTCCCTGGATTCAGGAGTACCTAAGTGCTAAAGTCTCAGCCACTTATTAGATATGTGGTCCCAAGCAAGTCACTTAGCCATTGTCTCCCTTCCAAAAAATACAGAAGATAAGTAAAAAAAATAATTTGCACATATAATTAGAGTAACCAGGAAAGGCTTCTTAGAAGAGATGTCACTTGAGCTGAGCCTTCAAGGAATTCCCAGAGGTGGAGCTGAGGAAGGAGAATGCTATGGGAGACAACTAGATATCCTATATGAGGAACTGTTCTTTGTCCTTCATTTGTGTGTGAGTGTGTGTGTGTATTTATTGTTTTTATTTATTTTTTGTTTTTTTGTCCTTCATTCTTAAGGCAAGTGACAGAGTCCTGGGACAAGTCCTAGAGCCTTCGTTTCTTCTGTAAAATGGACATGTTAATAAAACACTTATTTCACTTAGTTGTGAAGTTCAAATGAAATAATATGTATAAAGTGTTTTGCAAATCTTAAACATTATGTAATTATTTGTTATGATTATTACTAAATTTTTGTTGAATTGTATTGTACCCTTTATTGCTAGTGTACCTGTCTATAGTTTATGCCTTTCTATTCCAATTTGTTTGAATTTCTGTACATGAATTTCCCCCTGCTTTCCTCATTCCTTTTGTAGCCTTAAGCCACCTCTATGCTTGTATTGGAAACTCAGTTTAAATTTTTCAGGAAGTCTGTCTAGGAGCAAGTGAAGGAAGGAACGAATAAGTCTTAATTAAACACTTACTTGGGTGCTCAGCTACAAAGAGAAAAACAAGACATCCCTTTTCTTAAGAAGCTCATACTCTAATGGGAAGGAGAGAAAGAGAGAGAGAGAGAGAGACAACACATCTAGGTTTCAACTACAAGTCAGATGAAAAGTCCCATCTGATTTTTAGGGGATGGAAGCAAAGCAGAGAAGTAACCCAGGATGCAGTTCACCCTTCCTTTAGCATTCAACAAAACTCACTTTAAAAAAAAAAAACTTCATTTTTCAAAATATGTGCAAAAAATTTTCAACATTTACTTTTGAAAAACCTTGTGTTTCAAATTTTTCTCCCTCCTTTCCCCCCACTCTTCTCCCCTAACCAGCAAGTAATCCAATATAGGTTAAACACGTGAAATTCTTCTAAATATGTTTCCACATTTATCATGCTATACTAGAAAAATCAGATAAAAAGAGAAAAAATGAGAAAGAAAAAAAGCAAATGAACAACAACAACAAAAGAAATACTATGTTGTGATCCACATTAAGTCTCCATAGTCCTCTCTCTGAATGCAGATGACTCTCTCCATCACAGTTCTATTGGAATTGGCCTGAATCACCTCATTGTTGAAAAGAGCCACATCCATCACAGTTGATCATCGCATAATCTTGTTGTTGCTATGTACAATGTTCTCTTGGTTTTTTTTATTCACTTCACTTAGCATCAGTTCATTTAAATATCTCCAGGCCTTTTTGTAATCATCCTGCTGATCATTTCTTATAGGACCATAATATTTCATTATATTCATGTACCATAATTTTTTTAGCCATTCCCCAATTGATGGGCATCCACTCAGTTTCTGGTTCCTTGCCACTACAAAAAGGGCTACTACAAACATTCTTGCACATGTGAGTTCTTTTCCTTTTTTCATAATCTCTTGGGGATACAGACCCAGTAGAGATATTAACTGGATCAAGGGAATGCACAAAAACTCACACTTTTAAAAGATGAATCAAACTTTTTGTAATCCTTTGCAGTGCGTTGCAATATAATAATTCTTAATCCTCTGTGTCATGCTCTGTGCTAAGCAAATCTACAAAGTTTAATATAAATGAGGTAGTTTATACTCTAGTAGGGGAATACAACGGGAACATAAAAATCTTTTATGTGCAATCTTACATGACAAGTGAATTATAGAAGTTAATAAGAATGGATGACAAATGATTTTCTCAGGGTCACACAGCTAGTAAGAAGCTGAGGCTGAATTAGAATTCAAGTCCTCCTGAATGGATGAAAAAGAATGGGGACATTGAGCTTTATGATCTCATTGTGTTTTCTAGGGATTGAAAGGTAGGTTACATTTGACTGTAGTGTAGCCTCTGTCAAGGCTTCTTAAACTTTTTGCACTCACAACACTTTTTTGGCCAAGCAATTTTTATATGACTCCAGTTATATAGGTATATATAATAGGTATACAAATCAAACATTTACTGATAATAAATCATAATTTCACCAAATCCATGTTCAGTTACAAGACCCCATATGGAGTCATGAGCCACGGTTTAAGAAACTGCAACAAGTGTATGGAAAGCAGTCATATGAGAAGGCTGCAAAAGTAGAATATCACAACATTATTGGAGGGCCTTGAATGCCAGGAGAAGAGACTGACATGTACTTGATTGACAACAGAGCACCACAGAGCTATCTATCAACAGATTAAGGCCAAAGATGGTAGACTTCATGATTTTTTTTAAGATCTACATGTAATTTAGAGGAAAAGTGGGAAGTGAGAAGAGGAAAGATAATTTGCATGATTTTACTGGATTCTAATTAGGAGAATGAAGTAGCTTTGCTCATAAAGTTTTTCTAAAGGGAATGTTTGGAGCTGATTTTTAGTGAATAGGTATCTGGACTTATGTATTGTTTCTCATCTTTTTGATCATGAATATCAATGCCACAATGGAAGTCACTTGGCATCCATTATATATCATTCCATATGTGAAGTTTAATGGGTTCCAATCTGTATCAATGGAGAGAATATTTGAATGGATGAGCTCACAGGTCCATCTGAATATTTAGGTACGTAATGTACCTTCTGCAGCAGCAGAGCAGCCAATCTAGATATGAACAGCAACCCTTCCTAGCTGACTGCAGACCATGGCCAATAGGTATCCATTAAGGCCCTTAGTGCATGAATTATAAGATCAGAAAATTGGCTTGTTTGGTTGGATGTAGTTATGGATAATTCTGTGGCCTAATCCTCTGGAACAAGTTACTCCAGAGCAGCTTTGCTATAAAATATCCCCATGAGTCCGACTGTGAGAGCCAGTCAGAAAGTTGGAAAGTGACCAGTACTGCCAACACTCTTCTCATAGTGAATTCATATCCCTGCATTGAGGACTGATGAGATGCTCCCCCTCTGAGTGTTACAGGGCAAATGGCCTTTCATGCAATGGAACTGAGGAGCGAGGCTTTCCAAAACAAAGTCACCAAGGAGCTGTAACTGTGGGGCATCGATTAATTAGTAACTTCTGCAGCCAGGTTGGAAGCTAAAACTGGCATGTGAATACCTCCTAGGAAGCTGGTTTAATATCTTCAAATGAAAGGAAAGACAATCAAGTTTGATCACTGAATTAAAGACGTGGACCCCAAATCTACTGCCTCCAGCAGATGGATTGATAGGAAAATAATGCATTTACTATAAATGGAGCCCTAGGGGTGGCTATTAGGAAAGAGCAAACTCTGTTATTGTTCCTTAATGGAATCATGCAGGAGAGTTACCATAAATCCTTTGGATCTTTGGATCCCATACATATCCTGCAGATTGGCCTATGGGGAGGAATGCAGTATTTTAGGAATTCTGTAAATTCTGTACACTCAGGTGCAAGTCCCTTCTATGTCTTTAATTAGGGGAAATAAGCAAAGCATGCTCTATGTTTGATACCTTGTATGTTTGTAAGGGGAGCTGATAAGACAGGTCTGGTCTATGGCTTTATCTAGATGGGGGCAGATGAGTTAAAGAGAGAAGTCCTCAAAGTATAACAGGATCTTTCATAACATAATGGGATCTCTGATACAAAGGTTTTAAGCTGAATCCAGCTCTTCCTGATTTATGAAAGTCAGTTGTTAAATTTTCAGAGTGAGCATTTATTTTGCAGAAATTAGCAAACTACAAAATTTTGTTGAATGGTTATGAGAAAGTGATGAAGAAAATAAAATAATGCAAATTAAACTTAAAAGTATGTCCTGCATTTTTGGAGAGCTAGTTGTTAAGCATTTATCTGCAAAATGTGGTTTTGAGAGCATGGACCATAGTCTACGATAGTAAATAAAATACAAGTTAAACTATGTCTGAGAGCTCATTTTCATATCCAGAGAAGCCTTGGCGTACAGGTGGGCCCTGAGAGCATCAGGTATTAAGAAATCATATGCGAAAAGAATCACAATGGACGGGATGTTAGATGTGCAATCAGAAAGACATAAAATCATATTCAATCCCAGGTATCATCTCTGTGATCCTGGGCAATTGCCCATTAATTAAGTGATCACTTAACTTCTCTTTGGATCAGTTTCCTTAACTGTAAAATGAAGAAAATTATAGCATCTACATATAGATTGCTGTGAGGCTCAAATATTTGTTTTAAAAGTGATAAGAACATAGTAGGTACCGTATAAATGCTGATTGAATTTCCTTCCCAAGAGGATTTGAAATCTTTTTTCCTGTCTTATTTTCAAATACATGTAACTTACTACTATTTAACTATTTGTATATCTATTTTACATGAGACCAGAAGTCCCATGAAGGCTTAGTCCTATCATACTGTGCTCTATTATACTCATTGAATATGAACAGAATTGGACGGAGCTGGACAGGGTTTCTTCCCCAAGTCAGAGAAGAGAACCCTGGTCATGGAAGTTCAGGATTTAAAAGCCCTTGTGAAAGCACACTACTGGAATGGGAAGTCTGAGGGTTTCCAAAAATAGTATTCTGGACTCAGAGACTGAGGCAGCCTTGTTTTAATTTCAGAGGTTGTAATAATGACAGCTTCATGAACAACCAAATAGGCACTGGCAATTCAGCTTGGGAGATTGTGGTCTGAGACCTAATCTTGTGTAGTCTAAGCATGTAATAACATCTGATTGTGCTCCCAATTATCCTTTGACAGCCTTCACTTTGCGTTCTATTTCAGAGAGTCTTCCTATCTGGAAACAAGTGACCACAGGCACTAGGATAAGATGGAGTTGAGAAGTAATGTTGTTTGCAAGGCACTTCAGGCCTGAGCTGACCAGATTCCCACTCTGAAAACAGGGGAAAGACATGGGAAGGTCACTGCCCTGGTTTCTGGGGAAAGGAAGGGCCTGTCATTTTTCAAGCACTTTGAGCACTTCAGCCACCGATTCAGCAGCTTTGAGATTCTCTTGAGTTTCTCCAGAGAAATCCAGTAGAATGAAAGGATTGTATGGCAGCCTTCTTTATGGGAAAGAGCTTTAACTGGGAGTCAGAGGGCCGAGGTCTTTTCACTTCCATGTCTGCCACTAACTGGGTGTGAGCTCGTACAAGTTCCCCTAAATTCCTTAGGCCGCTATTTCTTCCTGTATAAAAATAAGGGATTTGGATGAATCAATAAATGATCATTAAGGTTCTTTCAACCCCAAAATTCTATAATTCTTGGAGCACAATTACTAGCTTAGAGCATCTTGAAAGAAGATATTTATTTAAAAGAGAGAAAAAAATCTTCAATTGAGTCAGAGAGTGTTGATTAACTCTTTGTCTTGGAAGATTAGATGCCTTAGCCTCAGGCTTATGCTGGTAGTAGATTTTGTTTTTAATGTTGCTAATAAAGAGATTACTTTCATAACATCATAACTAATTATGGGTACTCAGAAATAAGGAGGGATATGAGGTGAATGATCACAAAAAAGCCCAAAAAACTACAATAAAACAAAGTAGATATCCCTAGATTGAGAACTTGGTAAATAAATGTTACTTTGATACAAGAATTTTTAAACATGAGGAAGACAGAGAGGCATGAGAATACTTCCATGAACTGATATAAATTGACATAAGTAATATATACTATGACTACAACAGGTTAATTGGGGGGGGGATCAATAAAATAATTTAAACTGAGCATTGTGAAATTACAATGACCAAGCTTGGTTCCCCCAAAAGAGACATAAGAATGCAACTCTCTCTCTCTTCTCTCTCTCTCTCTCTCTCTCTCTCTCTCTCTCTCTCTCTCTCTCTGCAAAGATAGAGTACTGTGGATGTGCAACATTGCATGTGCTGCCAGATTGGGTTAATATATTGGTTAGTTTTGCTCAATTGGTTTTTCTCCCTCCTTTTCATTCTTTGTAAAAGGAGATGACTTTCCAACAGAAATAATGGAAAAAGGCATATATTGGGAAATATTGCTGATGTAAAAGACATCATTAAAAATTTTGGAAAACCACAAAAAAAATTGTGTCAAACTGAGATGCTTTTAATTTTAAATGTCCCTCTATCATATGTAACTACTATATTAGTACACTCTGGCATCAACAAATAGATGTGAGATCATGTCACTGGTGCCCTAATAATTCCTCCAGTGCATAACTGTCTAGTTTGTGGTGTACACTGCACATGTCCACTTGTCATCCCTCTGGTTTCTTGTCATTCATAAGATTGTAAGCTCATAAATAAGGGGGTATATGTCTATTGGATTTTGGGGGGTGAGGTCATGTATAGCAGAAGAACCTCACCCACAACACTGCAATTTTATTCTAACACTGCCCTTGACAGATAAAATTCAGAACAAAGCAAGTCTATCTTGGGAGTCCTCCAAGGGATTTGGTTATTGATATACTTAAGGCCATATACCTTTCAGCCATAGTAATTCTTGTGTCAGACATTCATTCCTAATACAAAGGACCCAGATATAACTGGAGGATTTCACATTTTTCTGGCTTTAAGCATCCTCTCATATAAGACCTGAAAACTTTAGTACCTGGTCTTCTCCAAAAATACAGACCCATATAAGCATTCAACTACATAAGAATTCCAAAGAGTGAGCACTTTTATTTACACAGAAAAACCCCACCAAGAGTTAAGAAATCACAAGCCAACTTTGTACAGTCTCCATGACATATAATATTGCCCTGGGTGTGTACTCAGTATGGGGAGGGGAAAGGCTGGGGTTTGCTTTTCTACATCAACCCACAGAATTGCATTATTTTGTGTATGTGTGTCACCAGATTTCCTTTAGTCATAATTCCCTGTAATACCTTTTACTCCCAGCAGTGTTAAACGTTCTCTATCTCACTGTGGCTGATCTCAGGTGTTTCACCCATCTCTAACTTTTCTGCCCTTTTCTAATGTTATTCCTGCTTCCTCACACCATCTCTTGGGCTCCTCTCCTGTGGAGTAATTACTGGAGTCTTTCCTGACAATGTTACAGGCTTTTTTATGGCTCACAAAGGCAGAATGTCTTTAGAGTATTTAAGACTCAAATTCTGAAATCCCATCCTTCAGTGTAGGAATTCCTCATTCTTGAATCACTCAAATATGTCTCATGTGTTTTTTATTCCAAAGTTGGTTCATGGAGAACCTGTAGCTTATATGAAAGTTATAGTTACTCTCCTTCCTTTTTCCATCCATGTGTGCTCAATGTGCCTCCCATTCTCATTATCATCTAATTTTTTTCTTTTAGGGTTTACAGAGTTAACCTTACCTTCTGTTTCTCTATCCTCCCATCTTTCCCTAGGTCACCTGGTCAAAGTTATACAAATGACTGAAGACTAGAACTTCAGTGCTGTTGATATTATTGTGGGAAGAGAGAAAAGCTTATGGGGAGAGAAAAGCTAACTTCTAGCACTCTTGTTTTTCTGCCTCAGAGGGAGAACCCATCTATTAGTCTTACAGTACATCTACTAGTCTGCTGAATGGCCCTTCTCTCTCCACTTTATATTCAACCAATGACATGACTATGGATGACCAGTTATAATTATCCCTTCCACTTCTGGAGGTTGGGGAGTGTAGGGGAATGACACCCCCCTCAATCTAGAAAATCTTTGTAAATTTTTTTTAGTCTTCCTTTCATACCAGAGAAGAAGTCTGAATTCTTTCTTTTTCTTTTATGGGGTGTTAAAGTACATTTATTGTAAAATTTGGTTTGGTATTATACATATATGTTATGTATTTATAAGTTTCTAAACATTTTTTTCTGTGTTGTCTGCATCTTTTGCAAAACTCCCCCAGAATTCCTATATAATTTCTTATGCCAACCTCCAATATGTTGAAACCATGATGAGGAAAGTTGTGAGGTGGAAGGAACAATTGTAATTTCTCTGGATCTTTGTTTTCATATCTGTTAAATGATGGAGATGGATTAAAAATATATTAAAATTTCTCTCAATTCACTCTTATTCTAAAGTTCTATGTTTTGTTGGTGAAAGTGAAGGAGTTGCCTTAGAAGACTTTTGAAAATGAGTCTTTTTCCTTTATCTACTGTTGGACAATGATTCTCCATCTCTTTCAAACCAAGGACTTTCCTTCATCCCAGAGGTTGACTGTGACTTCCAGAAGATAGGTAAAATATTTTTTATGTTCTTTTATGGGCATAGCCTTTTTAGTTTGACCGTGTGTGTGATAGATATTTTACAAATACAATCCAAAATTGGATTAAAATTCTAATGAACATGGCTAGAGAACTTTTTTTTCTTTCTTTTTTTTTCCTCCTCTTCAAGAGAACTATTGCCAAGGAGAATCACATTTCCCCTTCATCTGCTTAAACTGAGTTGACATTTTAAACAAAGTGAGTGTAATATGGAGGATTTTTGAAAGCTAAGGGATCTCTTTGGGTTATAGTTGGTGAGATTTTACACATTCTCTAAAGTTTTGGTCTATTTCCAGAAAATTCATTGGTAAGAAAATCTTCCAAGTATGTTGAACAAGAAAAACACTTAATTAGCAACTCAGGTGAGTGAACACTCTTGGAAAAAATAAGTTGTATAATTTTGGAGGAGCGACAGAAGGCCAGTGGAAACAGTTTGCCATAATTAGTTTTGCAGCCCAAACCAGGTTTCCCCTTTTCTTTTGCTCCTATGTTGTTATTTCCTGATTATTTGTATGAAATCAGTTTTATCTGGGCATTGACTTAGCTGCTGCCCACCTGTCAAGGTAGACTTAAAATGTCAGGGAGAAAAATTATATCTTGAGATCTTAAGAAGTAAATATACAAAAACAATTGTTTTAATTTAAAAAAAGAAGTAAATATACACCCCTTTGGATCGATTAGTCATTATTTTGTTCTCCTCAGTCTTTCCTACTGTGTTAATCATTTTTCTAAACTTTGACAGCCTGAACTGGAATGACTCTAAATGTGTCAGGAAGTCCTGAGTTCAAACTTGGCCTCAGACTGTCCTGGCCAAGTAACAACCTTATCTGTCTTAGTCTCCTCAATTGTAAATTAGGGATAATGATATCATCTAATCCCCAAGGTTGTTGTGAGGGTCAAATGAGATAATATTTATAAAGCACTTAGCACACAGTAGATGCTTAATAAATATTTGCTGGTTCATTAATTAATTGATTAAAACTAGAGGGCAGTGGTGACAGGGAAGTCAGAGACCTAGTATGGAATCAGAACTCCTCTACCTATAGGCTTGATTTCAGAAAATGATTCATTTAAGGCAGTTTTGTAAAGGAGTATCCTTTTTTCAGGCCATGTGTTTAGATTTAGGGTGCAGGAAAATTAGGTCATCTTTTTCATATATACCCATAGAGAACTTTAGAGAGACCTTTGGAATAAAATGAGATTCATTCCAAGGAGCAATGAAATTCATCAATCATTTGATCAACATGCATTTATTAAGCATCTACTGTATCTTGCAAGTCATTTAACTTTTTTCAACCTCAATTTCTTCATAAATAAAATGAGAGAATTGACTTGATGACTTCCAAGGTTCTTCCCAACTCCAAACTTATGATTCTATGATTCCATCTCATCCATTTCCTATACGACAGGCCTTCAAATACTTGAAGAATGCTATCATGATTCCCCTTAAGTCTTCTTCCCCCTGGCTAAATATTGCCTAGTTCCTTCAACTGATTCTCATCTAACTTGATCCCAAGTCTCATTATTAGACTGATTGCCTTCTCCTGGACAATCCCCAGTTTATCAGGGAAACTTAGAAATCATCCAGTCCTTCTTTCCCTACCTTCTTCCTTATTTGACAGAGAAGGAAAGTGAGGGCCAGAGATAGTAAGCAGCAGCAATAATGTAACACAAATGTCTGTCCTCCTACAATATTAGGTTTATAGTAAGTCTGCTGGTTGGGGTGGGGAACATACCTACAAGAGCCAGATGTTCACCTTGGTCTTGTGAATATTGTTCTTTTTCTTAGAGGGGAGAAGCAATTCAAAATGTGCTATAATTGTCCATCCAGACTGAAAGATGGCTTAAGTTCTCTGCAGTCTCAAGCTGTATCCCTGCGATAATTATGTTTTTCCACATATACATAAGTACTTTCATTCACTCACACACCCACCACTTTGTTATAGTGTCAGACTAGAGACTCTCTCTCCATAGTGGGATTTGGCAGGTGAGGGAAAGAACTCTTATTTCCAAGTATAATTTTGGCTAGGGATGTGTATAGTATTTGTGGGTCAGTTTGGGCCAAGAACTTCACATGTGAGCATTGCCATGTAGGAGAGGAGGCCCACGTTTATTTGATTTTGAGTCTGGGTGGCTTAGAATAGTTTGGGTGGGTTTCAGCCATCCCTAGGAAACAGGAGACACTTGAGAAGCTTGTGTTGGCACTTGGACAAGACCGCTCCACTCCAGAGTTTCTTATCACCTCCCACCGTCCCTGGAAGTGCTCCTTTCCTGGTATGAATCTTAAAATGGATTTAGGACTAGCAACATCTTTGGCTTAGGACAGCCAATTCCAATTCCTTTTTTTTTTCTTTACTAGTTCTTTACCGTGTCTGCTTTTTTTGCCAGACTTTAGCTGAGACTCGGAGAAATGCATACATTGCTTTCCAAATTGTAGGCAAAAGGGGTAAGAGTTTAGGGAGGAATGAGGTTTGCTGGGAGAAGCTAAGGGAAACCCCACATGGGAATGGCCCAGTGATGTGGGTTGAGGAAGTAATTTCATGTGATTGCTACTCACTGACATCTAGCCCCACTCCCTGTGCACCCCCTCAGCCTGGGCACAGAGCCTTCATTTTTATAGACTAAAGCCCCATTGTGAAGTTCTGGCTATTTGGAAAGTAGCATTTTCTGGATTTTTATTGATGCTTCAGGACAATGCAAATAGTCAGACTTTTCCAGGTGTGCTCTCCTTAAAGGCTGTTCCTAAGGATAGAGGAGTTGGCATTTCAATGGCTCTCTTCCACACACCCCCAAGATCCCAAATAATTCACCTTTTTCACAAAATTTTTTCTGTGATTCACTTTCCTCAATTATAAAATGATGAAATTGAAATCAGTGGGCTTCCAGATCCCTTCCAGATCTAAATCTACGATTTTATGACTCTGTCTTGGATATATGTTGTTTAATCTGGGAGAATCAGTATACTCCCTAGTATGTGTGTGTGTGTATGTATACATACATATATATGTATGGGTGTATATGTATGTGTATATATATATATATAGTCTGTGTACATATATATATATACATACACACACATATATATATGTATATATATATATGTATTCTTTGAGCCTTTCCCCAGGATGTACTTCTTGTTTGTAAGCTCTTCTGTTGGATGGAAGCCCCTGGATGGCAATCTCTATGTCCTAATTATCTCTGTATCCCAGAGCCAAGACCAGAATCTCATGGAGAACACAGCTAGTGAAAATTTGTTGACTAGAATAAAATGAACAGCATTATGAGGATAAATGAGAGGATAACTATGATATTCTTTTAAGAAATGGATCTTGTATATTTGAAATGATACTCCTTGACAGTCACCTCATTAGGAATGGTCACCTTGATGAGGCGTAAGGCTAAGACTTTGTCCTGCTCTAGGTAGGGAGCATCTGTCCTGGCTCCTAATGAACATTACTGAATCCTGATTTTGTAGGAAGCCTCAGTTACTCATGGTGGCATTGTGATTACAACTTGAGGTAGTAAAGGATGAAGGAAGAATCTTTAGGTTTGTTTATCCTTATCATTGTGGCTTTGTGATTACAACTTGAGGTAGTAAAGGATGAAGGAAGAATCTTAAAGTTCAGAAATGAGTTTAAGAAGCAGCAGAGGAGAAAATGCATTATCAATCCCTGAGAAAATGCACTTATCAATCAATCCTTTTCTCCTCTGCCCCATTCTCAGAACTGACAAAAGTTAGAAAAATTTTGACTCTAGACAAACGCAGCTGCATGTTATTCCCTGAACACAGGCCCTTTGCTATTTCCACTCCTCTGCTGCTTTCTCTACTTTCCTTCACTTGCGGAATTTCTTACCCATTCTTTAACTTCCACTTTAGATGTCACTGTCCCTCGGAAGCCTCATACCCATCTCTTCTACCAACTGTGCCTCGATCCACCCCCCAAAATAGAAACAATTTTTTTACTCTTTTAACCACACAAAGCACTTTGTTTTACACCTTTCATGTATTATTTTGAATTACACTCCATTTCCATTGTATTTCTATTTACTTGTAAGTTTCTTGAGAGCAGGGGGCTATTTTAAATTTTTTTTCCTTAGTGCCTAGCAGTGTGGTCCCTAACAAGTTCCTAAAAATTGCTTGTTGAATTTGATAGATCTGAATGTGTATCTTGCTTTACTGTAAGCTCTATAAGGACAGGAATCCTATCATTATTTAAACTTTTTATTTCTCCCAGCAGCTGCTTAATAAATGTTTATTGAAAAAAACAACAAGACTTTTGCTATCCTTTGCCTCCTTCTCTTCCTTTTTCTTCTTCTTCCTCCCTCTTTCCATTCTAAAAGTATCCAGAGTTCATGGCAGTTGAGCCCCTGTGCATCACCTAGAACTGAAAAGCAGCAGCACTTCCATAAAACACTGTATCTTGATATCTGTGTTTTAAGCTTAGAAATACAAATCCCATATTAACACTCTTAGCACTGCCACTTATTGTGTGACCTAGCCTCTCTGTGTATCGCTTTCCTTACCTGTAAAATGAAGAGTTTGGACCAAATGCTCTCTAAAGTCTCTTCTGCTTCTAAATCTGGCTTTTTTTGCCTAAGGGAGACCCCTCTCATCCTAACCCTCTCATCTTTCTATCACTCATTTTCACCAGCTCTATCCTGAAGGGGATAAAGTTTCACTAATGTCTAATTGGGAGAATTTGGCTGGAAAATTGCCATATTGTTCTCTTTTAAAGAGTGCCAGTACCCAGGAGCTGCCAGTTGTCATGTCACCGGTTTCATCAGAACCTCGCCTGGCTGTCTGGGCAGCCTTGAGCCAACCATAAGTTTTTAGACCCCTCCCCAGGTGGTTTAGGCAGACTCCCAAACTGCTGTGAACAGAAACCTCTCAGAGGGGCACTACACATTGATTTGGTTTTGTTCCCTTTCCTGGGTACCTGGTTTTCAGCTGGAGACTGGAGTTCATCTTTATCACTTGTGTCTGGGACAGATACTTCAATTCCAGACTCGAAGTGTCTTTCATATGTTCCCTTGATCAACTGGCCTTATGCTCTGGCTGAAGTGCTGTGATCATGCCATAATTTCAAGTACATAGATCTGGAGGGAGAAGTGTATTTGAATTTCATGAAGGGATTAGCTTTTAGCCTATGAAGCTGCAGAATGTGGGGTAGATGCCTGCTCTACTGGACAGATGACAGATTCCTGTCCTCTCTGACTCTCAGCATCATGAAGCCACACACTTCATTTGACTTCTTGAATTTACACTGGGTCTCATTCAGGCAGGATATTTATACAGATTTACATCGAAAATAGCCCCATTTATTTGCCCAATTTTATCAAAATGACTCACTAATTAGGGCTCCTTGAGAATACTGGGCTGTGTAAAGCTACAGGGGTAATGTGGGTCTAAGTATATGTGTAATACAGATGTGCACTGAACAGAGGCAGTGTTTGACTGGGGGCTGCTGGGGAGAAGAGGGAAGTTAGTTCAGGACTTGCCCCAGTTGTATTAATGACTCTAGCCCCTCTGGAAAATTGATTATTTCTTCCCAACCCTAGTGACTTTCAACTTTGTGAATTAGTCATTGTCCTTGTCATCATGAAGAAAGCCTTTCCTGAGAACTCTATGGAATCCTCTGCAGCATGCAAACATAATCTCTGGCTCCCAGGAACTTAAGAGTCTGAACAAGCTTTGCCAATTTAGAGATCAGGGACCCCCAAAAGACAGGAACAAGAAAAATGGACGTATTGCAAGGGATCCCTAAATCCGTATGCTCGGGATTCTTAATAGTAGGTCTGTGAATTTAAAAAAAAAAATTGTTAACTATTTCACTATAATAACTTTCTTTGTAAACCTTTGTATTTCATGCATTTAAAATATTATTCTGAAAAGGGGTTTATAGGCTTCATTGACTACCAAAGGCTGTTTCACAAAAAGGTTAAGAAACCTTTGCCATATTCACACTACTATCATTCTTATGTATTTTCTCACTGGAAGGGTATTAATAATAGCATAGCTACTATCTTGTGACAAATCTCAAAACCTTTGGTGCTGAAAAGAATGGGAACTATTGGTTTAAGCACTTTGTTAGTGACTCTATCAGGTACTTGGAGACCCTTGTGTATGTGTACAGGATGGATGTGTATGTGTGAACAAATATCACCTTTTTCTCTTCTCATTTCACATTACTACCTTTCTTCATACATCTCTTGTTCTGGTCAAACTATCAAACAATCTCCCCAGAGATTGTCATTCTGCCCCCTTCCTCCATTTCTCTGCCCAGTCTGTCAAGTAGGAGCTAGAGAAATGCCTTCCTCCCTCACTTTTACCTCTAAAAATCTTTAGCTTCCTTCAATGCCCAACTCAAATGCTACCTCCTATGAGAAGTCTCTTGGGATATATCTAGGTATTTATACTTTGTCACTCCTTAAATTATATTTTAATTTTTGTGATGGGGAACTGAGGGAACTGTCAATTAATCAGAGGGGGGCATTTCCATTGGGGCTGAGTTTGGGCTTTCCTAATGGGTCACTTGATCTGGATGTTTCTTCTAAAAGACATCAGTGTTTAGAGATTTGCCTTCAAAGAGAGAAGAACTTTTTGTCTTATTGCCTTATGTATTCTACTAGGGCTAGTTCAGATCTTGTCACATTATTTTTGATACCGCCTCCAGTCATAGGGACACATTTAGGAGCAGCTGATCATATATGTCTTTTAGCAAAAGACCCACTGGAAGAGGTCAGAGTACAGAATAAACCCCAAAGGAAGTACTACAGTCAAGCAAATCCACGGAGTTATCTCATTATACTTATTTATCTGTTTAAATGCTTTATTCTCTAGTTGAATGTAAATCATTAGAGAACAACAATTATTTTTTATTTTGTCTTTGTAATCCTAGCACTTTGTATAATGCCTTGCACAAAGTAAGCACTTGAGCAATGAATGGGGTACCTGGTTGCTCAGATTTTATGAGCAGACACTATTTTGAGCAGTGGAGATTTCCATTTTGATAACACGGTCTGCTTAAGTTCTTTCCCTTCTGACTTTCACGAGTTATAGCATAACATCAGAAATATATCACTGAATAAGCTTGATCTAGGAGAATATATGAAAAAATGCATTTTTCTCCCTTAATTGAAGAGATAAGGGATTATTGATATCAAACATTACGTATACTTTTAGACTTGATTGAGAAGTTATTTAGTTTTATTGGACTTTCCCCCTCTTTCTTTTTTATAATTTGTTACAAGAAATGGTTCAATGAATGGGGAAAGGAAGAGATATATTTGGAAATTAAAGTAATCTAGAGAGAGAGGGAGAAGGAAAGTTAGAGGAAGAGGGAGAAGGAGATGGAAAAGGAGGGAGGAGAAGAAAGGAGAGAGAGTGTGTGTATAAAAGAGGCAGAGACAGAGAAATAGATAAATAGACAGACTGAGAAAAAGAGACAAGAGATGAGTAAGAAAGGAATAGAAAGAAAAAATATGAAAAAATGAGAATTATTAAATACTTAAACATTGCATCAAATTTAGGGGATGCCAAAACAAGATATTCCTTGACAAAAAAGAACTTTCATACTAATTGGGGGAAACAACACATAAAGGAGTTCTAGAAAGGGGAGAAGAGGAAGAAAGTGAGGGAAGGAGGAGGGTACTTGCCCTGGGAAATGGTAAAAAGAGAGTCAAGAAATATTGTAGAGTCCACGACCTTAGAAAGCTAAAGCTATCAGAGCTGGAGGACTTAGGGATAAAGTCCAAGTTTTGAGTGGGGTAGATTTTGTTGGAGAATAGAGTAATTATTATAATTTTAAAAAAAACATTTTAAATATAAATGTATAATTAAGTCTGTCTATCTATCCATTCTGGTTCCTATAAAGAATGTTGAAGTCAATTGGTTTTTCTAAAAGACCACACAATGTTAGAATTGGAAGGAAGACACTTTAAAAATCATTTATTCAAACCCTGTCATTTTACAGATAGGGAAACTGAGACTCAGAGAAGTGATCTGACCTGCCCAAAGTCACATAGATAGTTTAGTAGTTGAGTCAGGACCAGAACACAAAACTTCTGAATCCAAGACCAGTATTAATTTTTTTTTACGGAAGTATTATGCTAAATTTTTCAAAGACTATAGATAATCCTAAAACAGTACCAGTTGTTCTTAATAACCCATTTTGGCTCCCTCATTTGGAAATTTATCCAAATCCTGCTTGGGAGTTGTTGGTTTGTTTTACTGCCACCCTTCCTCCTTTGGCTTTATCTTTCCTATCCCCTCCAATAAGATTTGTCCTGGAATAGACCCCCAAATACTGTGGACTCTGCTGCCAGCAATACACCACCCTCCTCTAAACTCTTACTTGCTTTGTAACCAGGAATAGTAGTACCCTGACTGTACTAGTATCTGTTCCTGGATGAAGTTTATTGATTGCAACTTGAATGCAGACAGAGCAACAAGGACAATAGAGATAAGCAGAAGAAGTGATTTCTACCAAAGCATTGTCCCAGAAACCATAGAAGAGACCTTGCTCAAAGCCCTGGAGGGGAAGAGAGAAGACCAAAAAAGCTTGGGTCCTCTAGGAGGAAATAGAAATAATATTGTCCCTGAAATGCAGTTGCTTCTGTTATGTGGCTTGCACATTGCACTCTACCCAGGTGTTACTCCTATGGTGCCATAGATCCCCATAATCTACTAATAGAGATTCATTTGCAGGGTACTGCTGGGTTTTTTTATCTTTGATTGTTCCCCATTAAATATGCAAATATATCCCTTACAGGGAAGGCTTAGTAGACTAAAAAGAACAGTTGAATATGGAATGAACCACTTGTTATCGATATGACCTGAGGCAGGTACGTTTCCCTCTCTGGGTCTCATTTTCCTAAACTTTAAAATTAAGGGAATTGGAATACATCACCTCTAGAATCTCTTTCAGTTCTACCTCTATAAATTTTGACTTATGCTATCTGTTCTGTCCAGACATGGTTTCACTTATGTCAGGCACTCTCTGGTGAGGGAACTCCCTTTACCAGTGCAGGTCAGCATTTTTTCTGCAACTTAATGGCCTTAGAGAGTGGTCTAGGGCATTAAGAGGTAAAGTTATTTGTCCAGAGTCACATAGCCACATAGACAGTGTATATCAGTAGTAGAATTTGAGCTAAAGTCTTTCTGATTCTAAAACTAGCTCTCTAGCTTCTATGCCTCACTCATGGTCTCATGGTCTTTGATCAGTAACTTGATCTTTCATTATATAATAAATATTATGGGGAGATTGTGACAACTAAGGAGGAGCCCTTGTGATGAATCAAGAAAGGTAGTTTCTAGGGGCATTCAGGGAGCAAAATGGAGGAAGAAGGCCATAAAAGAATGTAGAAAAGGACAAAAGGAAACTTGTCAGCTTCATCAAATTTTCCTCTTTTACTTTTGGGAAGAACAGACAGAAAAAATAAGTGTCAGAGGTGAGTTGAAGGATTGATCCTAATTGAGGAGACATCTAGGTCTTTTCTTTGGAAGCTATGATTCTCACAGGGATGAAATTTTCCATTCAGCATTCAAGGCAGATCTACCCAATCTCTCTCTCTCTTAGGCAGCTGCCTTCAAGGACTGGTTATCACTGTGGTGGGATTCAAACAGTCCTTTCACTATGTTTAAGGCACATGGCTTAGAATTTTTTTAAGCTTTCAAAAATGTTCAAACCCACATCCTCTTGGACCAAAAGAATAATTTCACAGTTATTAGGACTAAAGGAGTTTGCAGGCCCCAGCCCTTATGACATTAATAAAGTCAGTAATCATTTCTTTGTGTCTGAAAACATAGGAGGACCACTTCTTCATTATCTGCCTTCTCCTTTTGCTGCATGATTTTTTTTCTTTTTCTGGAATAAGGAAGTGTTGTGAACTAGAGGGAGGGAGTGTGTGTGTTTGTGTCTAAAAGCCATACAGTTAGACATATACAGTCTTTTGTTCTTAAAGTTGAGGGGATGGACCTCAGACACATGGGTAGCCAGAAATGGGAAGGAAAAATGGGCTATTAACTTTCAAAGTATGGTGACTCTAAACTGACTTGTAAGAGACATAAGAAAGAGCATGGCTCCTAAGAATAGTTAAAGAAAGGTTTGCAATTTGTTTTTCCTTGGAGTCTTGGTAATATTTTGTGTACTTAGCAACTAAAAGTATTTCTTCTTCTTGGAACTAGATAGAAATGGAAGGGAAAGCATTTGCTTCACAGAAGTCAGGTAGCTTTTAAGTTTTTTTTACCTTTAAAAAATTCAGACAGACTACTGAATTCCATTTCTGGGAAAAATCAGAATCTTTAAATCTTAACTAGACTTCAGAATAATATTGTGTGCCAGTATCTAAATAGAAGTGTACAAGGCTATGTAAGCATGTCGAAGTGTGAGCATATACGTTTATGTAAGTTGATGTGTTTCTGTTCAATCAGAATATAGCAGTTTTTTTCTGACCTTTCTGGATTCCCATCTTAACTGTATGAGTACTTTTAGAACATATTCACAGTTCTGTGTGCAAATAGAGCTCTTTGGGAATTTGAGAGGTCCAACTTTAGCAGATGGTAGAAAAGGACAACCTGAATGTGCAAATAGAATACTTCTGCTACTGTTTCAGGAAGCTAGAGTAACAGGATATCAAAGTAAGGAAGAACCTCAGAAGTATCTATTCTAAATCATACCTGAATAATCACACCATTTACAACAGACCCACAAAGTCATTCAGATTGTCTTGGAAGACATTTATTCAGGAAGAAACTACTCCCTTTCAAGGCAGTCTATCCCCCTTTCAGATTGTTTTGTTAGGATTTTTTTTCTTAAATCAAGCTTAAATATGTTTCATTTCAACTTCTAAGAAACATGACCCATTCCTCTTCTTGATAGCTTTTCAGATAACACATGGTATCTCTCATGCCCCTCGCAGAAAGTAATTTTTTTTCTCTAAGCTAAACATTTCTCAGCTGATCCTCATATGGTATCATCTCAGATTCATTTGCCTTCCTTCGCATGTTTCAGAGACTCTCCAGTGCCCTTCCCAAAATGTGAGTCCCAGAATTGAACATGATATTGCAGAGTACTATATAATAATTAACTTCCTAGTTTTGGACATTATTCCATATCTTAATTCAATTTAAGTTGCACTAGTTAGTTTGGTTGGTTAGTTGCTGTTAACACTATTAGCTAACATTGAGCTTATCATTTACTAAAGTCCCTAGATCTTTTTTTCAGTGAACTGTTGTCTGATTGCCTCCATCTTTCATGTGAAATTGATTTTTTTTGAATCCATGAAAGACTTTACATTTATCCTTATTAAATTACCTCTTCTTAGATTCATTCCAATGTTCTAACCTGTCAAGATATTTTTGGATTCTCATGAATTCATCCTGTGAGGGTATTACTTCTACTTTTGAATTTTTAGTGCAATGGTAGATGGTAGGGAATCCTGGGTGTGTTTCAATGCCCCCTTGCCATCTCAAAGTAACTGAGTGTGCATGTGTGCATGCCTGCAGGTGTTTGTGCTTGCAGGTGTGTGTGGGGGGGTGTAGAGAGAGAGTGGAACTATTTAAAATTTTTTAATATTTTCATCAGAGAAAAATTATAAATATGGGTTAAGTTTGTCAACATTATATGTCCCAGGAATGGGGGAAATTGTATAGAAAAACATGCATAATGTAGGTGAGGAATTATCTCTGAAATCTCTGCATCTGAGAAAAGAAAAGAAAAATAGAGATTGTGAATGTGCCAGAAAATTGCCACTCACAAAGACTGCCAATCACTGGAAACAATGGGAAACGAGATCATCTGGTGCTAAAACTCCTTTACTGAGTCTCTGCCAGCATCTTTAAAACAATTGCATCTGATTATTCTTGAGGCTTTTCTGAAACATGATTTCTTCATTTTGGCATTCAAACATTGTGCATGTTCATGAAAAAATTTTACTCCCCATTGAAGAGGGACATTGTTTAATAAGCAAGGAGGAGTGTTCTTTGAGAATCCTAAGCAGAATTAAAATGATTATTAGAAACAGAGAAAATCATACATCACAAAATCCTAGAATGCAAGAATTGGTAAGGACTTTAGAAAGGATCTATTATAATTCCCTCAAATAGATGAGGAAACTGAGGCCTACAGATTTATTTAGTTTTAGCATCCAAGTTAGGATTAAAATTTAGGTTTCCTTACTCTTGATGCATTGTTTCCCCAATTCTCCTACACTGGCCCTTAAAGATAGTTCCAGAGCTGGAAAAGGTCTTAGAAACCATCTAGGTCAGAGTTCATAAGATTCTGTATCCTGGGTCTCTTTGGCAATTTGGTAAGCTTATGAATCTTTTCTCAGAATAATGTGTTTACATGAATAAAATAAAATTTATAGAATTACCAATTACATTTAAATTCAGTTATCAAAATTTTTTTCATGCTTCCCTCATTTGCTTATGATATCATTCTTAATGTCTTAATCATGTTTTCATTTTGACCTTATTTTGGTATATGGTGTGAGATCTTGCTCAGTGCCTAGTTTCTGCCATACGCTTTCCAGTTTTCCCATCAGTTCTTGCAGAATAGTGAGTTCTTCTTTGGGTTTATCAAACACTAGATTACTACAGTCATTTGTGTGTGTGTGTGTGTGTGTGTGTGTGTGTGTGTGTGTGTGTGTTGTATACTTAATCTATTCTGATCCACCACTCTATTTCTTAGCTAGTTCACAGATTGTTTTGATGATCACTACTGTGTGATTTGATGATTACTGCTCTGAGTACTGGTACTGCTAAGTCACCTTTATTCATTGTTTTTCTCTGAATTCTTTGATATTATTGACTTTTTGTTATTTCAGATAAATTTTGTCTTTTTCTAGACTATAAGTAATTCTTTGGTAGTTTGATGTAGCAGTAAATAAGTAAATTAATTTAGGTAGAATTGTTCTTTTTATTACATTGGCTCAGCTTACCTTTGAGCAATTAATATTTCTCCAATGGTTTATATCAGTTTTTCTTTGTGTGAAAAGTGTTTTGTAATTATGTTCATCAATTTATACATTTCTTAAAAAGTTCACAAAACCCAGGATAAGAACCCCTGATTTAGACTAATCCTCCTTTTAGAGAAGAAAAAAATGAGATCCAGCCAGGTTATATGACTTGGGCTAGACTGAACAAGTAGTGAACAAAAGAAACAGAAACCCTGGCCATCTGATGTCAAATACTGAATTATTTCTATTATACCACAATCGTTTTTTTGATTCATCCAATATGACCCAATTCAATTTAACCAACATTTATAAAATGTGCCCACTATGATTTGGGCACTGCATTGGGTCCTGGCAATACAAAAGCAAAAATGAAAAAGTAACTCTGTTCTCAAGGATCTTATTTTCTATTGGGGGTGGGGGTGGAGTGAAGAGGAGGAGATATAATATACAGCCATAGATGAGTAAATACAAATATGTATATCAAACACATGTGTTCAAATACAAGTATATATTTATATGTTTATAAATGTACGCATATATATATATACACAAATACATATACACATATACATGTTTATATAAAATTGTGTCCAAATACAAGTATATTTTATAAATGTATAAATATATGCACAAATATGAATACCTACAATCAAATATAGTATATACACATATATATATACATATATATTTATATGTGCATGTGTATATGATTATATATATATATATATATATATACAAACACACACATAAAGTAATTTTGGGTCAAGGGAAAGAATGCTAATAACCATGAAGATCATGAAACAGTACCTGTAAGAGGTAGCAGTAGAGTGGAGATTTGAATAGCAGTAAGGACTCGGGTAAAGAGCATTCCAGGTCTAGAAGTGAGCCTGTGCAAAGGTACAAACACAGGCTACCTGTAGTACTAGGGAATACTTTTCTCTTTGTAACCTAGACTTTTTGACACTGAAAACAATGGAATGCAAGATCTTAATTGGGGCTGATCATCCCATAAGTAGCATGTCCTTGATCTCCAGGGGAACTTGCCTTACTGTATGGGTGGCTCAATGCTTCCAATTCTGACCCCTCTTTCCACGAATTTTCATTGATAAAGAAAAAAAACTGCCATAATGGAACCATTTGTTGGATGAAAGCCTATTGACATTTTCTTCAATGGGTCCTTGATAAAAGATTCAGTAGGTTTCCTGTGTGAAGTTTGCTCATTAGTTTAGAAAGACTTTCCATTTTGATGGGTAAAAACCTCAGCAGAATTGCCATATGTAAAGATGTCAAGGAAAATATACAAGAGGAAATTGGAAAATGTAATTGAGGTAGAAATCACACTTCCTCTTCCTTTTCCCTGACAGTCATAGACAGACTCACTTTTTATTGAGTTTGGTAGTCCCGTATTTCTCCCCAACTGAAGTTAAAATGGGAAAGTGTGCAAAGGGCAGGTGATTCTTCACTTTTTCCCTCTTGCTGCCTCATTGTTGGTGTGGTCATGTTAGTGAGCATCTCTGTAGGGGACCTTAGGATCAAATGAGTCATTTCCAAATGTGCCTGAAAGGGCATATATAGTGCAGAGAGTTTGAAAGGCAAGAAGAAAAATAGGTGAATTAAGTGAAATGCATGTTGTGGGCCAATTTAATCAGGAATAATATATCAGGGCTGGTATTGTTTTTGGAACTGGATTCTGGAGTAACAGGATACTTGACAAGTTGTAGCCAGCTTCAGTAACACTGTCTCTCCAGAGTTCACAGACTAGGCTTTAGGAAACTTGAACAAAGACCAGCCAAGTACAAGTCCCATTCTGTGGCAGGGATGGAAGACAGAGCCAACAATAACTAGTTCATTCTGTGGTCCTATTGCAGTTCCCAGCCATGAGAAACATAGGCAGAGAGCAAACACAAAATGGGGTGGCACCCTCCAGGCCTGTAGGGGCCTGCCCTAGGGCGACATGGATTATTTCTCCCTACTCCCGTCCCCCAAAAGGGAAAGCAGGAAGGAAAAAGGGAATGTGTGGGGGATACTCCCAGAATGTTCCTACTAAGTCCAGCCTGTGATGGGAGACAGGAGGTTATTTGATCTAAGCTAAGGAGATGGACACATCAGCCCCCTTGTCTCCACACACCTCCTAGGCCACAGGTAGGTGGTAGGAGAGGATGTTACTTTAGAATCTTTCCCAGGGTGTAGAAATTACTGCCCAGAGAGGCTGCATAGGCAAATTGCCAAGACAGAACAGACTGGGGGGATGGGTATTCGCAGAACTATAACTGGGATAGAGTTACTGAGACCCTACTCTAGGAGACCAACATTCTTGGGAGGGGAGAAGATTAGAAGGGAATCCCACACTTTGTTCTTGAAATGGACTTTCAGTCATCTGATCCTATACCATTTCCTTACCTAATGGAAGGAAGGAAAGAAGGAAGGAAGGAAAGAGGGAAGGAAGGAAGGAAGAAAGAGAAAGAAAGAAAGAAAGAAAGAAAGAAAGAAAGAAAGAAAGAAAGAAAGAAAGAAAGAAAGAAAGAAAGAAAGAAAGAAAGAAAGAAAGAAAGAAAGAAAGAGGGAAAAAGCATGCATTAATCACCTACTATGTGCTACTAGGATCACTTCCATGCTGAGTGCTTTATAAATATCTCATTTATAAATATCTCATTTGATTCTCACAACAACACTGGGAGGTAGGTGCTACTAGTATTCTCTTTTTATATTTGAGGAAACTGAGATAGGCAGAGATTAAGTGGCTTGTCCAAGGTTATGCAGCTGAGAAATCTCCGAGACCATATTTGAACTTAGGCCTTTTAACTGCAGGCCTAGAACTTAAATCACCTTGCCACCTAAAGTCTTAGTGTACCATCTTAAGGGTCCTGTAACCAAAGCACCCCTCTTCCAAAGCTTACCTTAGATCAGGAAGTATAAAATATAGCCCTTGCCCTCAAGGAGCTGAAAGTTTAGTAGTGGAGAAAAGACAGAAAAATGTAAAATACAGTATAATCTAAAAGGAGTACTAAGTGTGTTGGTAATTTAGAGGAAAGAAAAGGTATTTCAAACTGGAAAGAGATCAAGCAAGGTTGCTTGGAGGAGGTATAATTTAAAAAGATTTTGAAGGACAGGTGAGAATTAAAGAGCTTCAGTAAAGGATACGGGCTTCCCAGGAAGAAGGAACAATATGAACAAAAGCAAAAGAGGATGCAAAGCTGTAGGAGAACTACATCTTTGGCTTGAAATGGGGCATATGAAAGACAAGTGACAGAACTGGAAATATTGGTTGAAGCCAAATCATGGAGTATCTAGGAATATTTTTCAAACTATATTCAATAGGCAGTAAAGAGTCACTGAAGTTTTTAAGCATAGAAGATGGGTGATGAGACTTGTGCATGAGGAAATTTGATCTCGAAATCAGTGTTAAATGGAATATTGGAAATTAAGGAATTTAATTTTAGAAATTTTTGGAAATTTGGAAAGTAAGGAAAATTTATGATGTCATTTTAAACAAAAGATGCAATGATCATGTTTATCCTATATCTTCTTCTGGATATAATTGTAATTTATAAAAGACCCATTTGCCTTTGTCACTTAAAAAATTAATTCTATTCAGTTAGTTATTTTTGTTAGTTTTTATTCTTGTGATTTTTGTGTTCCATCTTTTGACATAGGTTTTTCCATGTCTCTTTATAATCATTAAATGTCATTTGGTCATCTTTTATGGTGCCACGGTGACAGCATCAGATTCAAATATGGAAGGGAGGGCCTCAGAGATTAGTGAATCTGGCCATTTTATTTCACAGAAAAGGAAATGAGCTCATGGGATGTTAAATGGCTTGTCCAAAGTCACACAGGTAGAAGAAAGTAACAAAGTTGAGTTTTGAATACAAGTTCTCTAATTGCAAATATAATGCTTTATTATTTGAGTGAGTCATTGATATTCACTTAAAACAGTGTGAATATATTTCAGTGTCTTTCCTAAGAGTTCCCTAGGGAATAGGGAGCATAGGGAGGCTAGAGACGCTGAAATTAATTTTCTCCTGCTTAACTACTTTGCTAGATCACGTCTATTTAGGAGAGAAGATCACACAAGCCCTAGTAATACTTCTCCCTGGCATGTTTCAGGGCTGCTGTGGGGTGGGATGCGTATAGGAGAAAGAAAGGAAAGTTAAAAACAGTCATATTCATTATTTCTTCTGGGAAGGTTCCCAGCAGTATTTCTTTACTTCTGAAGTCTATTAAACTTCATGGAGCAATTTCAGGAGAACAGGGGACCAAGGCAGAGGGAGATGCAATACTTTCCATTCACTTTTCCTATATAAAAATAAATAAAGAAAAAATCTACCCAGCCAGGATGAGAGCTGATTGATAACTTTCACTCTGGATTCTATTTCTTGTTATTTATTGGAAAACAGCAACAACAAAAAACCAACCAAACAGAACCCATGAAGGCAAGCTTTTTGCCTCTGGCAGACCATACAGGATAGGTTTAGTGTTCAGTGGGATTCCCCAGTGTCAAATTGCCCATCCAATGATGAGAGTAGGGAATGAGTCTGTGTTGTTCTCTGGGCATCCAAACCTCTCTGCATCCTAGCCCTATTGGTGATGACAGAGAATGTCAGAGATTAACCACAACATAAATGTAAGATGTAATTCAGTTCTTGGAACCAAATTAGTGTCTGTTCCCAGCTTGAACTAGCCAGAACTAAGATAGGAACCCTCAGGGAAATGTTGCAATTAGGGGTAGTAAAGATTTAGTCAGTTGTTTGAAAGGGGAAAAGTAGAATTTTTATTATTATTATCCTTGTATAACTCAGTTTCTACCCTTTTGGGTTTTCACTTTATGGAAGTCAGTTATGGAATTGAATATTATTATTTCACATGATTTATTTTATGCAGAAACACAGAACTTCCAATTTCAAGAAAGAACAGACTGATTCTTTCCTGAGCATGGTTATATGCAGCTTTCTGTCAGTAGATCCAGGGGCATGGATTAGCTAATTTTCTGAAACCTTTCCTCACTTTAATATATTTCATGGAATATGATTATGATTATGATTATTTCATTGATTCTATGTGGTTTGCATATTTACCCAAATGCTCAAATGAACCTCAGTATACTGGATTTTTCCTCCATTCTTGGAGATCCCCAGTGTAGTCACTGCCTAGTCTTTTAAGAGTAACAACAGCTAAATTGAAGTTTATAGATGCTCTAAAAATTGTGGTTTCTAGCATGCTAAGTGAGAGATCACCTAATCCAACCCCATCATTCTATAGCATAAGAAACCAGGACTCAGATATGCACAGTGACTTAGGGACTTGCTGAATGTTAGAACCTAGAACTTGTTATGGAAGTAGCAAGTGGCAAAATTGGGACTCCCATTTTCTGATTCCTACTCTGTCACTGTTCTCAGCAGAAGCCATTATCCTGTCTGAGTACAAGTTCCAGAAAAACTCTTTTGTGCTACGGGGTCATTTTGCCCTGGCCTCATGTATTCTTGCTTATAGGGCTGTTACTGTTGGTGAATTATTTATTTGGATATCTAAAAGCAGGACCTTTGCTAAGGTAGCCTAATAGTCCAGATACAGAGATACAATATGGTGTTTTGTTTTGTTTCTGTATAATTGCAGAATACATAAAAGAGCCCAGTGCTGGCCCTGATGGGCCTGCATAAACCAATCTGAAAATGTAGCAGCATGCTGCCAAGAAGGCTGGTTTCAGACTCAGCTCCCAATTTAGTTATGTATCATCAGGGAGAAGTTTATGTTACATTGAGGGGTCTACCACCAGTGGTAAATGGACTCATTTCGTTAGGGCAGCCGTTCTAGTTTGGCACACAGCTCTAAATGGATGTCTCTGGTGAGGGGATTACTGCCTTATTTGACTTTAAAGTTTTAAGGGGAACAGAAAGGATAATGTCCCCAGTAGGGGACCAATCCATCCCCACTTCTCCACTGCCAAACCCATCTCTAGTTTAGGAAGCCTCGTTCCATTGATTAAGTTTTCCTGACTCTGAATGTTCCACTAATTCCAGATTCCCTTAACTCTTGATAGCCATTTTGCACTTGGTTTGCAACTGTTTGCATATTGTATTTTCAGTTTCCAAATCTTTATTCCACATGGGGAGTCTGAATCCCCTGTAAGATCATGAACTCAGAGAATGTGTCTTTCTTTGGTACTCTGCCACAGCACTTCTTTCACAGAGCTACAGTTAGTGGGCATCCTATGCAAAGATATAAACAGGAATTATGGCTGAGATCAGTTAAGTCGAACAGGGGCAGGGAGGTATGACAGGTTGCTATGGTGCAGAGGACAGTCTAATCCATCCCCTTTGGGAATTGGGAGAAGGAGAGTTGGAACCACATCCTGTGGGAAGGCTGCTAGGTTGAGAAAAATCCGATATAGCCGCACAGGACAGGAAAGAATCATGAAAAGTATGCCCCACCACTGTGGAAAGGACTTGTATTCTCCCTTCCCATGTCAGCACTTGATATCCAGGCTCTAGTCACTGAGGGCTGGTTGCAAGTCTATCAGGGCATGGTGTATGGCATGGGTCCCAGAAAGAGCCCCTGAGTTGTTATTCATCCCTTGACCATCCCAGCTTTGGAATGAAGCAGGAATTCTGTCTGGATGTGCCTGGAGTATTAAATAGCCTGTTTACATGGGCCAGCACACTCTGCTTTATTTCACTGCTGAATCCCAAACATTAGACGTGCCGAAGGAGCACTTGACAGGTTGATTAGATAAATGGAGATGAAGCTGAGCCATGCGTTTATCTCCTCTGGTAATATCAGCTAAAGGTCAGTCATATCTCTGACAATCACTCTCCAGTAGAGAACCAGCTTTTGTTATAATGGTCAGTCTGTTTCTGTTCTGTGGCTTAAATCCAATGAGTTTCTATCATTGACATGCAGGTGCCCGTGGCAAGAAGACAAATCAAAAACCCTTTTGGATCTCTGAAGTCCTTTTAAGCTGTCTTAGGGAGGGAGAACCTTAGATGCTGTGTTTGGGTACCTTTATACTTATAAATCACCTATTGTGTATAAAAACAAATTGTAGCCTGAGAGGCACACATCCTTTGCAGAATAAAACTTTTTCCAAGAGCATTTTGATCCTCCAGGGAAAGGATATAACAGAAAGGAAGAGGGTGAATGTTTAAAAAAAACCAACTAGTGAGAGGAGTTGCTTGCTTTGATTTTTGAAGCAAATTCTGGAAAAGGGTAAAACAGATAATGAATTTATGAAACTCCGCCAAGACACTAGTAAAAGGCCCTAAGCTTTCATGTTGATGGGAGGGGTTGGATGTCAAAGTTCTGACCTCTGACCTTTGTTCTCTGGCTTTCTAGTCCATCCAGGCAAAGTGCAGGTGTACGACTCCTATCCTGGAATGTGACTATGCTGGAGATGTAATCAGCAGAATTCCTTTGGCTTCACAAGGAATGTTCCTTTGGGAGTGAAAAGCATGACTTGGTTTGGAACATGTGAATCCTGCTCTTTGTGATGGAACAATTGTCTCATTGTCATGACCACGTCCAGTAATGTAGAAAACTGATATCTTCATCAAAAAGTCTTCATGTTGCAAGGGTGCCCACTCAGCAAAATAATAGGTTGTATTACATGTTTTTCAGTATGAATGCCAAAACTGCCCAATAATCCTCTTGCTCAGTAGGATTTTTCATATCTAACTCAAATGAAGCGAAGAATTTGTGAGACTGCCGTTTTGCAACTGGTTATAATAGTTCATTAGTAACTGAAGCCACATAAAGAACTGATTTCATTGATAAACCAATCTTCTAAAAAATGAATTCATAGTATGCCTGATAGGTTGGAGAATGCTGAGCTCAGCTATTAATTATCGGGGTAGTGAGAATAACAATAATAATGTGAGGTTCTTTGGGTGTTGAAGGAAAGTCAGTCAGCTGAGTGAAAGAAAGTTCTTACTGGTGTTATTTGTGATTGAATAATCAACTCCAAGTCACACATTCCCATGTGTGAGAAGTAGCAAGCTTTCCAAAAGAAATAAAACTACATCAGACCAAAGATAATTATCAGGAAGGCATGGGCAGTTTGCCCTGAGCACAAAACATTCTCTCACTCTTTGGTCATCTTTTTTGACATGTTTTCCACAACCGAAGAGAAACTACTTGTCAAATTAAGAAGCTCCTAAGGAGGAAGTTCTGAGTGGCCTAGAGGGAGATGGACAGGACATTTGGGGCTGTCTTGACTTTGCCTCTTTGAAGGCAAAAAGCCTTGGCTGGTCTCAGCTTTTCATTTGGCATGAAACAGAGTGGAAAATACACTTGATTCCTTAGGTTGTGCCCTGGAGACCTCAGTTTAGGACTTGATGCTGGGCAGGATGAGGTGTTGATTTTTAGTCATTGTTGAGGGTTAGATTGGAAGCAACAAATGACATTCTGTCAGACTGGCAGTGCTCTGCCAGGTGAGGAATTGAGCTTCACACCCCACCCCCAATAATTCCCCTAGTCCCAGAACTGTCTGTAGTGGCTAAACTCACCAATTATCCCAAGCTGCTCTTTTCCAGGAATGAACATTGCCCTCCTTGACTTTTATTTCTTGGGCTTGTTCACAGTTCCTTAGAAACATGCATTGTAATAAATAGCCAAAGGAACTCAGGCAAATAAAGCAAAAGGTTGTAGTCCTCTAAGGGGCTTTAGAATGAGGAACACCTGAAAGTCTTAAGATAATTTTTTTAAGTATTTCCTTTGAGTGGGTGTAATGTGTAAAGGAATAATTTTATTTAAACTTACCACCTAAAAACTTTAGTTGAACTCCCCTACTAAGATAATCAGTCAATAAACATTCATTAAGAGCCTCAGTATACCAAACACTATGCTAAGCACTGAGAATATAAAAAGAGGCAAAAGCAAGTCTTGATCCTTAAGGAACTTAAAATCTAATAGGGGAACCAATATGCAAACAAACATAAACAAAGCAAGCTATATATGGAATGAATAGGAAATAATTAGCAGAAGGAAGGTACAGGAATTAAGTGGGTTTGCACATGGCTTTCTCTAGAAGATGGGATTTTAATTGAGACTTGAAGCCAAGGAGTTCAGTGTGGTAGACAGCCAGAAAGAATATCCAGAGCTAAGATATGGACTATCTTTTTTGTAAACCAACTAGGATGTCATTGTCACTTGGATCATATAGTAGTACATGTCTACCATGGGATAAGGTATTAAAAGCCTGAAAAGCTAGATTATGAAGGATTTTGAATGCCAAACAAGAGTTTTGTACTTAATTCTGGAAGCAATTGGGAGCTACTGGATTTTATTGAGTAGGGTGGGGGGACATAATGAGATCTGTACTTTAGGAAGATCCCTTTAGTGGCTAAATAGAGAATGGATTGGAGTGGGGAGAGAACTGAGGCAGACAGACCTACCAGCCTGATATTATAATAATCCAGATAATAACTGATCTAAGTGCCTTCTTTCTAGCTAGAGGATATCCAACTTGTCTGTGAGAGTCTTCAGGGTTCATTTTGGCCACCAGTTTACTAATGAAAGAAATTTTGACCAGTACAAGAAATAAGGAACTTAGGATCATGGACATAAAGGAGAGAGGCAGTCAACTGCTTTATTACAAGTGTGGGCAGGTAAGGAGCTGAGATGGAAACTTAAGTATCATACTCCTGGCCCTTGATGGAACAGACCTAAGGATGAGATCTAGATATGTAAGTCACCTTAGTTCAACCTCCTCCTTTTAAAGATATGGAAGCTAATGCTCAGAAAAGTTAAGTGATATGTCCAGAGACACACAGGTAATGTCAGAAGCGGGACTTTAACCCAGGTCTTCTGCTGTTAAATTCATTTTTAGTCCCTTATATGATACTTCAGATTCATTCTTTAGGACTTCCCTATAATAATAAAATCTGTGACTCGTGCTCCCCCTAAGGAAACTTCTCTGTGAGCATTAGAATCTGTCCAAATGGGACCAAGAAAAGGGAACTTATATCTGAGCACTTGATTAGCAGTGGTATCAGCTTCTCTCTCTGACCTCTACTTCCTTCTCAAGTGATTCAGTGGACAAATTTTCTGAAACTCACATCTTCCATTAGTAAAATCCTTGCCACTCAAACGAAATTATAGATCTACTTACTATTAGTTCAATTTCATGGTATCATAGGAGTACTCGAAAATTGGAAAGACCTCAAAGGTTATCTAGTCTAACCTGATCATTGTACAGAAAAGGAAATGGAAATCAAGGCTAAATGGTTAAATGACTTATCCAAGACCACATTGGTAGTCAATTTCAGAATTAGGATAGAATATTTTTTACTCTTGAATCTAATTTTATCTCGTAAGGAATGGATTGTCAGCCTCAGAGGGCCTTTTTTGATTCAATAGATAATAGCAAAACTTCTTGGTGTAGCCTATCATCCTTTTCCTTATCTGAATCCCTCCTCCCAATACAGATATTGCCTCAGGAATGGGGATTGGATAGACTATCTGAAGCCTTTTGGAATGTTTACCCATTTTTATATATGAAAGGTTGCATTTTTTCCACAAAAGAACAATATTAATAAACAAGTTGAATAGCCATTATCTTTATCTCTCAGGCTTACATTAATTAGTTGGGTTTTTTTTTTTCCACAGCTCAAAATGGGAACAGCATTGAATTTAGTCTCAGAAAACCTTCTTATTGAGATTTTGCTGCATATTAGCTATGTGGCCATGGGCCAATCACTGATCCTGTCCTTAGTTTTCTCATCTATCCAATAAGAGGTTTGGACTTAATGGTCTGAAGTGTCAGTTCTAGTTTTAAATCTTATAAGTCAACATAGGTCAGTAGTTTTCCCTTTTATCCCTTTCCCTACTTCTCTCTCTTTCCTTGTCATTTTTCTTAACTAGCTATAATATAGAACTGGAACAGATAGTTTTGAATTATTTGCTGCATTTAGCATCTTATATTCTCTGTTCTTAATTTAGAGGTTGTATTATATTTCATGCTCTCTTGAAAAAAACAAAAAAACAATGGATTCCAGTTGATTTTACTCATTTCCTCCCTATCCTTCTCCTCTCCCTGTACCCCAGGTAAGTGACCCTTATCAGAGCAAATGTTTCCTGATATAAATGACTGCCAATGCACAAGGTCATCTTATCTCTATCCCTTCTGATATAATGGACTTTGCCACATTTTCCTTTAACCTTCCTTTTCCAAAAAATTAATCAACCAATGTAGCATATGGATCTGCATCAAATAGATGAATTTGTGGTAGCCTCTGAAAGACAGAGCAGCCAGGAAACTGAAGAGTTATCAGCCTTGTTGGAGGGGGTTTGACAGCACTAAATGGGAATGGTCTTGATAAGTCTGTAAATATAGAGTTAAGTGAATGCAAGGGGAAGGAGTGGAGAATCAGGGAAGTAGAGAAGTAAAATCTTAAGCTATATGGCACTGAGAGCTGCCACAAAAGTGACAGAAATCAAGTTGGAAGGAGATGAACAATTAGCATTAGGCTGGACTAAGCCCTGGGGACTGTCTGGGACTGGCTCCAAGGGATGTATCCTCCCCAACTTCTTTCTTCTTTATTTCTTTAGATTTGTGCTGTAGCAACAAATGACTAGAAATATTGTGAACTTGTTCTGCTAACCCAGCTCTGCATAAAAGTGACTGGATAATTGGATTTGGTTTCTAACATCAGGCAAATTTTTTAAAAATAAAGCCTATTTTGAAAACAGTTGTTGTAACATGTAAAATTGCCAGTCAGATGTGGTTTGGAAGCGAGGGGGTAGGGGAAGAGATTAGCACACATTCATATTTTTAACATTAGAATATCCACTGAGTTGGAGGGGAGCTTGAGTGTACTTCCCAGGATGAGCAGTATTTATACTATAAACAGGGCAAATGATTCTAGTGGGAATAAATGGAATAAATTTCCAGATTCAGGGATACAATCAGAACCAGAAACATGCACAGGAAATGGACATCTGGCAGAATTTATTTGGCAGGGAAAAGGGGGGAGTTTGGGGGGGAAGGGTGGAGGACACATCAGTTTTCAAAGGTAATTGAACCCTTCATTTTAAACCTCATCTCTAGAGAGAGATGTAATTCTATGATCCTATATGCCCAGGTAAAGCAACTGCCCGAAGGGCTCATTCCATTCTCCTGCTAATCTCTTTACTTCTCTGTAGGGCAGGATGAGGCTGATGGGCCAAGTTCCTCACCCCTACTTCCCGCTTCATTACTTTTTTGGAATGATCATTGGTGCTGAAGTTATAAGGCCTATTTTGCAACCTTAGCTCTTAGAGACTTATTCCTTGTATGACTTTGGGCAAATAATCCTGTCCATTCTAAATAAAAATTACAATTAACATTTTACATAGCACTTACTATATGTCAAGTACTGTGCTAGGTAGGTACTTTAAAAATATTATCTCATTTGATCTTCACAATAACCATGGAAGATAAATGCTTTATTACCCCCATTTTATATTGAGGAAACTGAGGCAAACAGAAGTTAAATAACTTGCTTCTGATCACACAGCTTGTAAATGTCTGAGGCTGGATTTGAACACAGGTCTTCCAGGTTCCACACCCAGTGCTCAGTCCACTTTGCCACCTAGTAGCCTAAATACACTCATACTTTTATAGTAGCTAGTGAATACTCCCCTTCTCTCCTCTGCCAAGGTCACTATCCTGGTATAGTTCCTCATCATTTCAAGCCTGGATTACTATAGTGGCCTGCTGATTGGTCTCCTTAAGTCTCTCCAGCCCATCCCCAACTCAACTGTTCAAATGATCTTCGTAAAGTATAGATCTGACCTAATCTCCCTATTCAATAAATTCCAGCAAATTCATATGACTGCCAGAACCAAATATAATATACTTTAGCATTCCCTGCCCTATTCCTGCCTTTTCAGTCTTCTTCCTTACTCTCTCTTCCCCTTTCCCTACAGACCTACAGTTCTGTGACAGTGGCCTCCTTGCAGCTCTTCACGTGAGACATTCCCTCTTCAGACTCTGAGTATTTTCCCCTGATTGTGTCCTTTGTCTCTTCTTTGCCTCTTGGCTCCTCTGGCTTTCTTCAAGTCCCACCTAAATATCTCATCTTTCATAAAAAGCCTTTCCCAGTCTACCTTAACACTAATACCTTTCCTTTGAGATTATTTCCAATTGATCCTTTATACAACTTTCTTATGTATGGCTATTTTCATGTTGTTCCCCTCCACTCCCAGACTTTGAGCTCCTTGACAACAAGGACAATTTTTTGTCTTTCATTTTATCCCTAGCACACTCAGCACAGTGCCTAATACATAGTAGGCACTTAATAAATTGCTTATTTATTTACCTTGATTTAAATTCTGTTCTTAGAGTCTCAGTTTACTTACCTATATAATGAGTGGGTTGCACTAGATGACCTTGGAAGTCACTTACAACTCTAAGCATTCTGAATGGTTTACTGCGAAAAATAAAACAAAACAAAAAACAACCCATGAGATTTTGGAATCTGAGAACCAAGCTGTAATACCTCCTTCTGCTCCTGACTATCTGTGTTACCTCTAAGGTCCTTTCTTGTTCTAAATCCTCTAAGCTTGAACTGACCAACAGAGACCAGACTGAGAATGAATACTCTCCAGCTCTGATCCATCATTTGACCATGACCCTCTTTCTTCCTATTGTTGCTTTCATCTACCATGTGTCTCTTACCCCAACCCCTGGCCACAGTTCATCTTCCTTCCAAGGATTATTCCTTGAAATAATTGGTCAGTTTCTTGTGTCACTCAAGATCATTGGTGTCTCCAGTGGTATGTACTACTTTCCCAAGCTGTCAGCCTTGGGGAGCATGAATTACATAAGGTCCACTGGCTTGTGCTACCTGCAAAAGGTTTCTAAATATGTACAAGCATAGATAATAACTAATTATCTGGCTGACACAGCACGCATTGCAAGATTCTACTACATACACACTGCATTATGAGGATAAGGAGAAGTCAGAATGGTGAGTGGAGAAGAGAAAGCCACAGGTCCTATCAAAACCTGCCCTTTTGTTCCCGAGTTTCCATTTTCCTATTGTTTCCCTGGAAACTAATCCACTCCCCCTTGACGACTGCACAGTGATGCTTCTTGCTTCAGTGACTGTCAAGGTAGCTTATCCCCTGTGTTAATTAACTGCTCTGAGAAATGCTGGATAGGCAGTGGTTTGCTTGACTTTCAGTTTGTTAATGCAGGTGACTCCAGAGAAACTTTGCTCTGGCACATGACAATGATGTTTGCTTAGACAGGATACAAGCAAGGTAGGATAGGTCCCTTTTCCTTCTCCTTCTCCTCCTCCTCTACACACACACACACACACACACACACACACACACACCACATTGCATACCCAGCTGATAGATAAATTTAAGGATTAGGAGATTAAAGACCATCGTGCCATCCAGAGGGAAAAACTTCAAAGGATTACCTGGTTTATAATTTCTCTGGTCAGGAAAATATGTTTCCAAAAACACAATTTAATTGAATTAAATTATTAAGAAATTATGAAGTACTTAGTTTATGCTAGCTATTGTACTAGGGTTGGATGCTCAGATTTGCAACAAAACATTTCTTGCCCTCAAAGAGTTTACATCCTACATACTTGTATAGTAATAAATCAGTACAAAAGAGACAAAATTATGTTGATGGGGAATGTTTATTGTTTTATATATATATATACACATATATATATATATGTTTATTGTTGTTCAGTTATTTTAGTCATGTCCAACTCTGGGGTTTTCTTGGAAAAAATACTAGAGTGGTTTGGCATTTCCTTATCTGGCTCATTTTTATAGATATGGGAAAAAAGAAAAATTGAAAAAGGTTAAGTGACTTGATCAAGGTCACAGTGCTGGATTTGAACTCAGGTCATCCTGACTTCAGACCTAGCATGCTATCCCACTGTACCATAAAGCTGCCTATAGATGAGGAGTTGGGAGAGACATATAACTGAGGGGATCAAAAGGCCTTTTATAGAAGCTATATCTTGAGCTGAACTTTAAAAGGAGTTAAGGATTCTAAGAAGTAGAGATGAGGCTTAGATGAGCACTCAAGGAAAAGGGAATATTGAAGAGAGGGGAGATGGAATATTGTGCATATGGTGCAATAAGTAGATCATTTTGGCCAGAAGATGCAGTGAATAAGGAGAAAAAATGTGTAGTCAGTTGGAAAGATATATTGGGAGTGAGTTATAAGGTGTTTTAAGTTCTAAACATAGTTGTTTATATTTTATCCTAGAGGGAGTAAAAAACTGAGGAGTGACATTGTCAGTCCTGTGCTCTAAGAATATCAATTTCATCTTTGAGAAGATCAAATAGTGATCATATACATACACATTCTGATTTGTCATTAAAACATTGGAATGACATTTTTATTCTTTTTAGTACTGCAGGAAGTACTGTGGAATTCCTCATATACAGAGATAAAAGGTCAGTTTCAGGATTTAAAATGTAAACTTCAGGATTAGAATAGTTAACAATGAGGAGAACAAATCTTGACTTCAGAATAGGAAAAGGGTTAAATTTTGGTGCAACAGGGTTTTAGGGTCAACTACTACCCTTGACTGTAACCTAGATGGAGTAAGCCCTCCTCTCTCTTCTACTGACCTATTTTCCTCATTCATTCTTTTTTTACATTGTAAAGTAACTAAGATGCATGTTTTAAAATTTCTTTACTAATTATTAAAACTGTAACATTTCTCTCCTTAATCAATTAACACTGAGTCCACACTTCTGGCTATTATATGTTATTTTAAAATTGGAGTGATCTCTCTTACCATAATCTTTTGCTCATTTCTCTGCATATTGATCCCCCTTCCTAATTGCCTAGGCTTAGATGAACATCAAGGTTACTTTCTATAGTATTTATACTGTATCAGTTGTGGAAAAGATGACAGTCAAAATCATTATAATTGCTGAGTTCTAAATTCTGAAAACACAGTCCCACTATTCAGTTCTCTCAGGATACCAGTATAAGTCGTTCCTAAAAAATTCTCTTCATATTTCATCACAAGATAAAAGTTAAAATCAGGAAATAAGTTCTCTTAGTCCTTTGTCTCTGACCTCTCTTCATCCATCACCATCAACAGACTCTGCAACATTGGAATTGAGCACTAGGTTCCTCAGAGACTCCTTATAGAATTAAAATTAAACTGTCACTCCAACATTCCATTGCCTCTCAAAGATACAACAGTATCTGCAGTCTCTCTGAAAGGGATTTTTCAAGTTGATGTTATACAGGTCCAGGATGGATTACTTTAAGGATAGTATATAGTTCATTAGGATAGTGGAGACCATTCACTCAATACTTAGTAAACATGTATTAGACTCTTGTTGTATATGAAGTCATGAGAATAAAAGTCAAAAAAAAAAACATTTCCTTCCTTCAAGTAATATAAATATTTAAGAAGTAGTTTGAAAAAGAGAGCACACTAACTCTATTAATTGGCTACTGGAAGAATCAGTCAATAGATTACTCAAAAACATTTGGCCAAGAAGTTTGTAATTTATCATAGAGGCTGTTGGGAACCACTGAAGATTTTAGGGAGCTACATAAACCTATACTTAAGTAATATTAATTTGGTATCTTGTGAAGGAGAGTTGGGAGAGGGGGAGAAATTGAAAAAAAATTGATAGTTATTTAAATGATCTTATTGTTTATTA